>CM064510.1:33561223-33579890 GCA_032716605.1 Paralithodes platypus | reverse complement strand
CGGCATCAGGCAATAGATAGATAGATAGATAGATAGATACAGAAGTATAATTTGGCCCTTTCACTCCAACTTTGGGAGAGACACTTGTTACAGGCAGCTTTGCCTTTTGTCTCCTTCCTACACATAGACAAATCAGAAAAGAAAAAGTCTGTTGCCTTGGCCCCCTTTCGTTTCACTTACATTGGCTTCTCACGTCCACCCCTTTGTTTACCCTGTACTCATCTTATCTCTCATCTTCACTAGTATTATTTTTTTCTCTCTCACTTGATTTTTACCTCTCTCTCTCTCTCTCTCTCTCTCTCTCTCTCATAAACATGGCAAATATGCTCAACAAATATTTTGGTTCAGTTTTCACAGAAGTAATCGATCATACCCCGGAAAATAACACTTCAGCTCACGTGATAGGAAATTTCACCATCAGTGTTAGCGAAGTACTAAGCAAATTGAGAAATTTAAATATAAATATTCCCCAGGGACCCGACATGCTCCACCTCAAAATAATTAAGAAAATTAAGGACGAGATAGCCAAACCCCTGACACAGCTATTTTACTTATCATTACTACAGGGAATCGTACCGAGTGACTGGAAAAATGCGAACATCACGCCAAAATACAAGAAAGGTAGCAAGCCAAAGCAAGTAATTACAGACCAATTTGTTAAACTTCAATTATAGGAAAAATCATGGAATAAATCCTAAGAGATAAGATAGTAGGTTTCCTCAAATCAAACAACCTAATTAAAGATAGTCAACATGGCTTTAACCTCTCCGCTGCGCACCCCCTATAGTAAACAGGCACCCCTGTGCGGAGGTATGACAATTTGGGCGACCCTTGCAAATATCGATGAAAAGTACATCAACGTGTAGGGAATGTTCGCGCGCATCGAGCCATATATATTTGACCCCACAGAAAATGTCTGGGGAGGGGGGTCGGGGGGGCGGTCCGTAGTTGAAGAAAGTGGAGCGAAAAGCATCGCGCGACCAGATTGTCATCGCGCGGCAAGATTTCCCGGGTGAATATTCGCGCGCCCAGGTTGTAGAATGAGAGGGAGGAGACGGAGGGTTAGGGCGAAATCTCGCATATTTATCCTATTTTCATCACTTCTATGCTATGTGGAGTATGTGTAGGTATGTGTACGTATATAGGCCACCTATATATCAAGGAATATGCCACATATAAGCGAATTATGAGACAGTTTAGAGGCGGGAACTGAGGTGAGAGAGTTTATGCGGGAGACAAGTGCTTCTGTACCGCTTGAGTGAGTGCGGGTTTAGCGTGTGGCGGGGTGGTATCGAGAGTTGCCAAGTTGTACAGGGTCTGTTGGCTGTAATATCACGTATATATCGTATTTTCAGCACTGTCATGCTATATATAAAGTACATGTACGTATGTAGGCCACCCATATACCAAGGAATATGCCGCATATAGACCAAATATGCGATATATAACCCTTATGAATGTGTTTAGGGGAGAGTTGGAGTGAGTGAGTGAGTGGGTGGGAGGGAGGGAAGTCTGTGTGTCGCTGTCCAAGGCCAGCCACGGCAGTCAGCTGTATTTTAGGGCGGCGCTGGCAGAGCCAGCAGAGGTCCTGGATGGCAATATTATGGTTGTCCCTGTCGCCGTTGTCGCCTTGCCCTTCGTCCCTTTCTTCCCTTTGGCAGGGGCAGGGGCAGAAGGGCCGGCAGGGCCAGCAGAGGTCCTGGATGGCAATATTATGGTTGTCCCTGTCGCCGTTGTCGCCTTGCCCTTCGTCCCTTTCTTCCCTTTGGCAGGGGCAGGGACAGGGGCAGGGGCAACAGGGCCGGCAGGGGCGGCTGGTGGTGGTGGTGGTGGTACGGTGATAGTGGCAGAGGTACAAGTTTTCTTACCCATTCCCTTCCCTGTCTTCCCAGTGGCCCCCACAGGTCCTGCAGCCCCAGGGCGGCCTCCTGCATCGGTGATAGTGGTGGCAGTGGTGGTGGTAGTGGTGGTAGCAGTCGCCTGGGTGGTCGTGGCAGTGTCCCCGAAAGACAATGACCTCTGTGCACTGCTCCTGCTTCCACGTGTTTTACGTGCTTTACGTGCAGGTTCCTCGTCCTCGGAGCCACTCGTGCTGTAGTAATGGAAGTCCGGGTCTTTAGCAGCCACTCTCTGCCTTCCACGGCCGCTGACACCACCAGAAGGAGGGCTGGTTGTGTCATCAGGGCGAGAGCGTGAGGGACGTCTAGGCTCCATGACAAGTGCTTGGGTACCGCTTGAGTGGGTGCAGAGCGAGCGTGTGGCGTGGTGGTATCGAGAGTTGCCAAGTTGTACTGCACCCACACCAATTTATAGCCGCCTGGCTGTAAGACCGCGGTTTTGGTACGCGTTAAAAAAACAGGATTATATAAGAGGTTCCGCAGTGCAGCGGTAAAACTCTTATTAGTGTTTCAGCACTTGCCGGGTTAAATCAAATAAGTCATGCCTAACAAATTTGATTGAATTATATAATATACTATTCACATACAAAGACATGACGAAATCACTGGACATAATCTTCCTGGACTTTCAAAAAGCTTTTGATGAGGTGCCACATCGGAAACTAATGGCTAAGCTGGAGAGGATAGGTATCAAAGGTAATTTTTTTTTTGGATAAAAAGTTGGCTTACAGATAGAAGGCAGAGAGTGGTGCTAAGTGGAATGAAATCCGAGTGGGAGCCTGTCACTAGTAGTGGAGTTCCACAGGGTTCGGGCCTTGGACCGGTCCTGTTTCTCATTTACATTAACGATATCGATGTAGGGATAAACAACACCATCTCCAAGTTCGCCGATGATACAACGATAGGGAATGAAGTAATGACCGAAGAAGATAGAAATGCGTTGCAGTTTGGTTTAAACAAGATAGCCAAGTGGTCTGATAAATGGCAGATGCCCTTCAATGTCGATACATGTCAGGTGTTGCAGATTGGTACCAGAAATAAGAAATACAAATATGAAAATGAATGGCCAACAAATAAAAAACACAATGCTAGTAAAAGACCTAAGGATACTAATATCTGAAAACCTAAAAGCTTCCGACCAATGTATAGAAGCTGCAAACAAGGCAACCAGAGCATTGGGCTTTATTAAACGAAAATGTACTTATAAACATGAGAACGTAATAGTGCCACTGTTCAAAAGAATGGTGTGGCCCCACCTTGAATATGGTGTGCAGTTCTGGTCACCTTATCTGAACACTTCTTCTACACAACAAGTGAACTCTGGAACTCTCTCCCTCAATCTGTCTTTCCTTCATCCTATGACTTAGACTGCTTTAAATTCGTGTTTCCAGACATTTTGACTCCAACGTACCTTGAATTTGTCTCTGTGACTCTTTTAACTTTGGGGGGAGACACTTGTTACAGGCAACCTGCCTTTTGTCACCTCCATGCACATAGAAAAAAAGGGCATTGTAAGACTTGCGTCAGTGCAGCGTAGACCAACGAAGATGGTATCATCTGTGACGCTTCTGCATAGTAACCACGTGCGGGCATGCGCGCGCGTCGGCTGCCCAGCCGTTTAGAAACCGGCTGGTGGTAGCCGGCCGGCAGGCTTTCCCTTAGTATATATCCTACGACAATGTAACTAATGTCTGGGATATTCTTATGTTGTTTCACAGCTTGAAGCTGCCCTTATTCTTAACCAACGAATCTTAGTGTATTTTATTCTCGATAGTTGATTGTTTCATTATAATATATAAGATGTAAGTCTAGTGAGACCGGGAAGAGACGAGCGGGAGAGAGAGACCGGCTTGGGACGTTGCTTCGCGCGGAGAGACCAGCTTGGGACGAGCCTGAAGCGCTGCCACATGCATTTGATTGCAACGTTAGGCTTAGTTTCGACTCACGCACGGGGTAGGGGATTTTGACCAGGCAACTGTGTTGAGTGTTGCCAAGCCTGGGATGTATTCTGCATGCCTAGGGGGAGGTCCAGACAGATTCAAGACTTAGAGCTCACCTCATTGTCGTACCCTTCGGACCCCCTTGATATCTATCCCTCTCAACCCCACTTAGAAACGTTCTCTCTTACTTTGTATACCTTCTTTCCACTACTTCACCAATCTATTTAATTATCCCATCCCCTTCATAGACCTTATATCTATTATTGTATTAACGACGAGCTCTCAGATAACTAGATAGGATTTTGGGCCTTATGCAAGGATGTAATTGTTAATGAGACCTAGGAAGCTTTTTTGTTGTCTCATATTTGGTGGTTTCATGCTTGCTAGTGTGTTCTTGTGTTAGGTTAGCAGGGGCTAGACCGGAGGGGAGGCTTTTTGTGATCCTTTAAGTAAAGTCTGCTGGTGCGAGTCCCGTGGACCCGCACGACTTTACTAGGATACCCGTGGGAGTCTGGGGGCATTTTCTTGTCTGTGTCCCTGTGTGTCTAGCGTTGTGTTGTGTGAGGGCCATTGCCTAGTCCACTCAGCACTGCGCTAGCACGTCTTGCTTTTGTTTTAGGGTCGCCAGGTGAGAGTCAGATACTTGCGATCTGAGTCTCTCAAGAGAGCACCCTTTCAATTAGAGTAATTTGGCGCACAGACCTGGGAACGTCCCTAGGCTAGAGCAGGTGGCTCCGCCCGGGTATCCGAAGCCTATATCCTTCCGGCTAGACCTCTGCCACCTGGCAGATTAACAGCTAGGGGTTTATTATCTCTGTATGCTTGTTATTGTGCCACAGTTTACCGTTTTTGTGAGCATTGTGAGTCAGGGTGTGGCTTAGAGACTCTGTCCGAGCAGGCTTGCCTGACTAAGAGTGAGAAGCACACCTGTATGTGGTTATGTTGCGAGTTGCTGCCTTTATTTAATTATACCTATGCCATTATACACTGTATGTCCAATCACTAGTATTTATTCCTGCTTATGAGTTAAGACTTCTCTAAATCCGTAGCGTACTTTCTTTGCTAAGCATCAGATCCTACAGTAGCCGCATGCAGTTTAGAAACCCGCATCTTGTCTACCTGTACGATGTTTTGAGGACTGTTTGCTTTCACCTTCTTTCACGCAGGGGTGATTAGTTGTATTAATTAACGTAACGTTAAATGTGCTTTCTTCTAGTTTGTTATTAAATTGTTTCTGCAATTTAATTCCGTTATCTATCTTTTCCTTGAAGGTTTAAGTCAACTTAATTGTGTGATCTTTTATATAGCCTGCTTGACTATCAGCAGTCTATAGTGCGTGCACCCTGTAACCGAGTCATAGGATACCTCGTTGTCCAGGCAGGACTCTTGACGGTTTAGGGTGGTTTGTTGCCTGGGTTTATAGATAAGGGTTGGATCTAGCATTTTCCGTTGTTGCTTGTTGCCGCATACCTAGTCCAATAGAAAGAGCCCAGTGTTTATATATCCCAGGACGTAACACATCATTGAGAAATAAACCATATGATGAAATACTTAACAGATTGAATCTGTTCTTTTTAAAACAGAAGAGGCTCAGGGGTCAACTTATTGAGTGCATTAAGATACTGAAGGCTTTGACAAAGTCAAGAGAAATGCGCTATTCACATTCAACAATAGTTCTCAAACTCGCGGAAATCGAATGAAATTAAAAACCAAAAAGGCAAACCAAGATGTCACAAAGAGTTTCTTCACCTACAGTGTGGTGACAGAGTGGAACAGACTACCAGCAAGTGTGGTGGAGAGCGACACAATACACGATTTCAAGGGAAGGCTTGACCTCTATCTACAGGAGGCTGGGGTGACATCAACAAAATAAATACATAAATAAAGAAAAAGTAGTTTGTAAGGGCGGACTGCCTAGTAAGGACCTCGGGGTCTGTGTAATCTGTACATATATGTAACTCTATGTAACTATCTCGTGATTCTACATTTAGTTTGTCTGCATCGAATTCGAAGGTCATTGATGTTGAATTGGATAAAAAAAAAATGCATTTTCAACTTCAACAAGCTCTGGTTGTTGCATGTAACGTATTCAATTCTGCAAGCCCATAGCGATATTGACAACATTCTGATCAAATATTTGGTAATATATAATTAGCAACATTGCAATTAAGCCACCGTTATTGAAATCCTTGAAATGCAGAATCAACTTGTATAAAAAATGGTGCTTGTTCGTTCTCCAATCCTCCCATATATCTCTCTCTCTCTCTCTCTCTCTGTCTTTCCACCCACTCACCCTCCGTCGAGTCTATGAGGAAGCCAGGACAATAAAGGGGTCTGATTCCACTCTAAGGAGCCCCCGATCCTATTGAGAGAACCTGGAACAACACAACGGGTAGGTGCCTAAATACTTTATCTCTGACTCCTCTCCTTCTGAGGGGAGAGAGAGAGAGAGATTACACAGACCCTTTGAAGTAGACCGGATTTAACTTAAGATTAGTAGACACTACTAAATACAATAAGAATATTAAAGGAGAAGACTGTCTTCTCAATTACCAATCCTTCCGACAAATGGGCCAATATTAAATTAAAGTTTGAAAAATATAGCAAACGATCATAGAGAAATCTCAGGAATATATAGTAAAGGTTGAAACATAGACAAATTTCACACTATGTTAGTTTAGCAGACAACTGTTTTAAATTAACTTACTTGTTTTCTATATACTTCTAAGGGCAGGTAATTGTCAAAGTGAATAACTGAATTTTGTTTCGGTGCGCAAGAAGTAGTGCCACATATTTGTTTTAATCTGGGTCTCAACTTCCAAGGAACAATAAAGCTGCAATTATTATTTAATGTCGAGCCATGGTCGAGCCTATCAAAATATAGTATGTCTAATATTTTCTTGAGGGTGTCTATTGGATAACTTTCAATTACAATGTCATATCGAAACCTATTCCACCATTTCAATATCGCATAGGTGAACACATTATATTTCAAGATTTACCCTTCCACCATTTCATTTCAATTAGTATTATTGTTTGATGACTCTTAATCAAAATAGTTCATGTGAATTCACGTGATTAAAATATCTGAATACGTAAATATTCAATAAGCTTCCCTTTATCATCTCTTCTTGAATGATGAGAGCTGGGATTACCTTAGTACCTCTGTGGTGAACTGCATCTAAGTTTTATTTGTGTTTATTTAGTTAAACGGACTAGACTAGGGCTATAATTCTTGCTTAAACACAGTACGATAATCTCCTTTATATAAGTTGAGTTCCTCTTAACCAATTTGTATTTATTGTTAGTTATGGCTGTGTGCGCGCGTGTGTGCGTGTGTCAGAGAGAGGGAGAAAGATAAATGGAGAAATATGAGCAGTTCAAAAGGAATCAAACACGAAAAGAAAGATAACAAAAGAGCGATAGGATAGATGGATAGAATTTGAGGGGCCGAAATAAAGGGAGTGCATGACTGTGAAAGGATACAGGGAAGGCAATGGAGGGTAAGGGACGGAAAATGACTTTATGGGGAGAGAATGGCAGAGGGAAATGGTTCAATGGAAGTGTGTGTGTGTGTGTGCGTGTGTGTGTGCCGTTGTAAAGGCTTATCCCTCAATACCTGCACCTGACCTCTGTGTGTGTGTGTGTACGCAAAAGGAGAAACGAGGTAGAAATGGATAGAATATCGAACGAGTGTAATTTACAAAAAGATGAACTATAAGTAACTACATTATACAATTAGCAAGATAATATATTGAATGCAGAGAATATTTAACCCTTTGAAGATTATGACACAGTTTGACAGTATATTCTGGCTCTCATTAGATGGTTTTATGCAGCTTATGAATGATCTGAGGGAATAACATGTGTAAAGACTATCTCAATTAACCCTCTGAGCATAATGAAATATTATAATAAGTAAATGTGTCATAATCTTCAAAGGGTTAAGAGTTAATATCGACTAACTTCAACTCAGCTGGACTAATCTGTGAGTCTTGAACATTTAGTAATAGGCGTGTTCACAAAAGCGGACACTGTTTTTGAGGCATGTGATAAATGATTTGAAATTAGACACTTGTATTCAACGACACCATCCACAATTGTCAGGTAGAAAAGGTAGTGTCACAAAAACGTATTTTCTGCCAAATTTGTCAGTCAATTGTAGTCTGGCATAATCACAAATTTAAGTTGTAACATAATTCATCCTCCTAAGATAATATGAATTCAGTTTAGTTGCCGTGTGCAACGATAAACAGAAACAAATGCTCATCTAAAAATGACGAAAAATACGCTCGAGTGGTATCGCCTTTATCAAGAGCCTTGAGCAAAATATACTATAAATATACTTAAAGGCGAGTCACACAAACGCCTCATTCATTAGTTTTCGATATGCAACTCCTCTTGGCTAGCTTGGAGTTTCAATTACATTAGTATCTGCAACAATAATAATACTAGTGAATATTTGTTGGCCGAGTTCTTATCAGTATGGTTTCAGAGAGCAACGTGACTGCAAAGTTAATAATGTATGCAGTCTATTCCATGACAGACAATGAAGGTTAAATATATATTTGGTAATATTTAAAGTTATGCTTATAAATTCACGTCCATAATACACATACATTTGTATGAAATAGTGAATAAAATTAAGTAAGTTAGATTGTTTAACTTGTATTGAGTGAGAACCTTGTTTTCATAGATTTACATAGATACACTGGCCACACAGACCTTACGATCCAAACGAGGTGGTCAGGACTTAATTCTAGTAGAGATGAGAGATGTGTGTGAGAGAGAGAGAGAGAGAGAGAGAGAGAGAGAGATTAACTAATCTTAAGCGGGAGCATATATAAAGAAATAGGGGTTAGAGAGAAATATATACAGAAGAGAACGGCTACAGAGGAAGCAAGGGAGGGCAAGTAAATACCAAGATAACGATGAGGGATTACTGAGGGGGATTTAATGAGAGAGAGATATACAGTACATAGATTTACATAGATACACTGGCCACACAGATCTTATGATCCTTGCCAGGTGGATATAGGACTTAATCGTAGTAAAGATAGGGACCCCCAAGAGTAAGGGACAGTGAAAGGAAAGGTTAGCAAAGATGAAGGCTATCTCCAAGCCCAGCACACCCTCTGGCAATTTGCCGTACACGAAATCAGTTAAAAGTGAATTAGCTTGCAGTTGCAGAGATTGGAAATCACCTGAAGGATTTTACAGAGTAGATAGAAATAGAAAGTAAATGTCATGCATACCTTCACCCTTTTCTTTCTGCTCTCTTAAATTGAAAACTGTTAATTCCTGCCAGGTTCTCTTATCAGTAATCAATATCTACTCGAGGTCAACCTCTATATGGTATTTGTGTAACCTTTTTTAATTGTGTGTCGATAGAGAGAGAGAGAGTGAGAGTGAGTGGAGAGAGAAAGAGAGCGAGAGATATGTATGTGTACAGAAACAGGTAGAGAGAGAACGATTTTTTGTTGTCTATATTCCAACTACTCCCTCTCGGGCATAGGCTGAGAGCCTTTACAATACACCGCTGAACACGGTGAGGCCCGTGAGGTCTTGATCCAGTCTAGGGAGTGAGAAATGTGAAGCACCCCGGCTCGAAGCAACTCCATCTCTGAAGCCGCTTCGCCTCTGCACTTCACCGTCTCACCCCCCACACTCGGACCCTCACTCTCAGAACGCCACCTATTGAGCAATTAACTCACTAGGCATTGCCCCCCTGTAACATATTTTGAATATGGGAATATTCATACAATGCTATTTAATCAGGGAACAATGAGGGTATTTTTTGTGCATTTCGGTGTGCTGTGGTAATGCACTGAAACTAGATACAGCACAAATTCCATCCCAATAATATCTTCCTATTGACATATTGGGATTCGAACCCGGGCCCATTGGATTACCAGTCCAGTGGCAAGACCAATTCAGTATTTTTGTCGTTAATAACCAACGATATTTTAATATAATCAGGGCCACATAAGGGGTGGGTCGTGTAACTATCCATTAACCCATTCTCTACCAGCGACGTCATATTACTTTGATTCTAGCTATAACCAGACGATGTTGTGCAACTTAAGAAGGATCTATGGCAGTAAAAAAAAATAAGGAGATAATTCGAATCCTGGTTGATGCTCAAAACCCTTTTTTTAAATTAATATATTCGTCTAATAGTATAGTAGGGTTATTTGCTTAGAATCCGTGACCATTTTGTTCCTACCTTTTTCTCTCGATGGATTTGACAACCTGAACCATTTTAAAGGACAATTAGCTCCTAATCGTGAAGGACACCCATACTGGAGCGGAGCCTTTTAGGAGCACTGGCCTCTGGGGAAGGGTCTTGTTGATCTGATGCTTCATCTCTTTCAAGACGTTCCTCAGATTGTGTTTGCGTTTTTCGGCTTGAGAGAGCTTGCGCTTGCTGGATAATGATGCGTAACAAGTGCTATGCATGTGGTGACCCTTTGGTCCCTTCTCCCAATCCACATTTTCATGTATATGTTGAAACTTATCAAGTTCTTTCCATTGCAAAGACTTTTCCCGGATGGATTCCCACTTCTCAGGTGTAATGTTTTCCAAACGATCATCTGCGGTACATCGCTTACCACAGATTAAAATGCACTTGTATTCATTTAATGTCTTGTCTGGTAACTCTTCACTCTCTCTTCTATTATCCATTATTTCGGTCACTTCACAAGTCGTCGATTTTCATCAGATGGGCATGCGATCCATCTGAAACAGTAAAAAAGTAATATTAGATATACACCGCAGGCAGAGAACAACAGTGATGATAGCAGCGAAAGTGAGGACAGTGATTCTGATAGTGGCTCATACAGTGAAAAATGATGGCTAACTCTGCTAGAGCCCAATATTCAAAATGGCCGCCAACGCCATCTTGAAAAACATGAAATGTAATATCTCTGGCATCAGATGAGCTACAAGGACGAATGAGGTGTCCTTTTTCACTAATTCAGGCATTACAAATCCACTGGAATGGTTATTGTATTGTATTGTATTGTATATTGTATTGTTATTGTATTGTATTATACTAATTGTACATACTAATCTGCCACTTCACTGTCACTACATGATTCACTGTATGAGCCATTATCAGAATCACTGTCCTCACTTTCGCTGCTATCATCACTGTTGTTCTCTGCCTGCGGATATGTAGGTAGTGGTATGGATGGGGGAAGTGGGGGCTGGGTTGAACGGACAGGCAGACATAGGACATTTACAAGATGCCATCCATGGCCGATCGGTGAGGGGTGACTTTGGAGCTGGTAATGCTTTTGCAAATATGCAAGATAGTTTGCACGCTCCAAGTGTGGACGGAGACTGTCCAAGTCAGGCACAAGTCGGATAGTGCTTTTTTTCTTCTGAGCTCTCCACTTCGCTGCCCTCGCATCTCCCAGGGTCTTGCTTTTGGTATCACCATAGACATATCGAATGACAAACCGCTCCAAATCACTGATGACCTGTTATGTGACTTGGAGCTGTGTACCACATGCTGCTAGCAGGTCGTGTGCCTCTTTAGACTTCTCCAGACGAATGCGTTCATGAAATCCGATGTCTTCCCCAAATTCATTGACGAGAATTTCCTTTAAGTAGCTGGATTTTACTACTGAGTTATGTCCGTGATTTGAGATAATGCGCTTATAGTCCTGCAGCAGGCCTTGCAGTGTGCGAATTTCATGGTCTTTGAAGATGACTGACGAATATGATGAAAGAAGAGAGTTTGGGCCTCTCGAAGGTTTACACGCTGCAGATGTTGAGTGCTTTCATCTGAAAGGGGCTTGTGGTCGCTTACATATTTGCGCCAGCACGCACGATGGTAACGGATTTCCAACCCAAATACTGTTTGACTATCTGGGATGGATGCAATCAGAGTGTCAAGTCTCAATCTCATGACCTCATCTTCCAGACGTACAGTATGTAACTTGAATTTAGTCCAGGCATCTACTGTTGATAGGAGTAAAATCTGCTTGTCACGATCACTACTCTTGTATGCCCCTTTCATGCACCACACACATAGAGTCTTATCGTGAAGGACACCCATACTGGAGCGGAGCCTTTTAGGTGCACTGGCCTCTGGGGAAGGGTCTTGTTGATCTGATGCTTCATCTCTTTCAAGACGTTCCTCGGATTGTGTTTGCGTTTTTCGGCTTGAGAGAGCTTGCGCTTGCTGGATAATGATGCGTAACAAGTGCTATGCATGTGGTGACCCTTTGGTCCCTTCTCCCAATCCACATTTTCATGTATATGTTGAAACTTATCAAGTTCTTTCCATTGCAAAGACTTTTCCCGGATGGATTCCCACTTCTCAGGTGTAATGTTTTCCAAACGATCATCTGCGGTACATCGCTTACCACAGATTATAATGCACTTGTATTAATTTAATGTCTTGTCTGGTAACTCTTCACTCTCTCTTCTATTATCCATTATTTCGGTCACTTCACAAGTCGTCGATTTTCATCAGATGGGCATGCGATCCATCTGAAACAGTAAAAAAGTAATATTAGATATACACCGCAGGCAGAGAACAACAGTGATGATAGCAGCGAAAGTGAGGACAGTGATTCTGATAGTGGCTCATACAGTGAATCATGTAGTGACAGTGAAGTGGCAGATTAGTATGTACAATTAGTATAATACAATACAATAACAATACAATATACAATACAATACAATACAATAACCATTCCAGTGGATTTATAATGCCAGAATTAGTGAAAAAGGACACCTCATTCGTCCTTGTAGCTCATCTGATGCCAGAGATATTACATTTCATGTTTTTCAAGATGGCGTTGGCGGCCATTTTGAATATTGGGCTCTAGCAGAGTTAGCCGTAATTTTTCAGAGGGGCATAGGAGCTAATTTTCCTTTAAAATGGTTCAGGTTGTCAAATCCATCGAGAGAAAAAGGTAGGAACAAAATGGTCATGGATTCCAAGCAAATGACCCTACTAGTAGGACAGGTATAATTAAAGAGACGTCACCAGCAGAGAAGGGGTTAACCCATTCAGTGCCGGTGATTACCTTTTCATTATATACAGGCAACTATTAGACAATTATATTCAGATCTACACATTAAAAAGTTACACATTATCTCGATTAGCCTACTTGAATCAAGAAGGCACATATCAATAACGTACACCAACATAGGAGGCATACCCTGTGCACTCATACGTCTGGCAAGCTCAGTGGAACATAATGTATATTACCAAAAGTCATCGGAGGCCGAATGCCATTAACCCATATAGTACCCGTGACATCCTATTCATTATATTCTGGCAACTATTAGACGATTTTATTCAGGTTACGACGGACGTCTGCCGATTGAAAGGTTACAAGCTAACTCATGTAATCCTGATAGCTACCATATAGCTTTCCTAAGCTTTAACAAATTGTATAAATGTAGCTAACATCAAATATAATATGAGGTAACCCTGACTGAAAATGTTAAACAAAGCCATTCCTAAAACCAAGTTCTTCGCTTTTAAGCATTACTATTTAATATACAAAGTAAAGTTATGTATTACAATTCTTAACATGTCTTTGGAAGAAATATAATGACTAAAACAATGCAACTCCATGCACATATTTCTGTTTTTCTTTTCATATATTTTCTAGTTTCAAACCTAAATTATCCTTGTTTGATACCCTGCTGCATTATTCTGTCTATATTGTCTGCATTTTACTTTTCATTGTGTATTATATTTTTACCTACATATTTACTTTCGAAATATACTCTCTGTATACCTATAGACATACAGAACTCTATATATTATTGTCGTGTATTTGGTCGCTCGCACAAACTCACACTCACTCACACACACACACACACACACACACACACTCTCTCTCTCTCTCCTATATTCTCACATTCTTTCCATTTAAAGTTTCTCATGCGCGTTCTCTCTCCCTCTCAATTAATGTTCACTCATTCCTTTCTCTGATCTCTTAGTTCCCACCCTCTTGCCAGGAATGTATCTATGTATCTATCTATATGGTAATGCTATCATGATCTCTATATGTATATATCTATCTATCTATCTATCTATCTTTATTTTATCTACACGTTCTTTATGTTACTATAAGTATATGCGTGTGTTCCCTATCTTTATGTTTTGTACGTCAATGGTGTTTTTTTTAGGTTTTGTATTAGTCTGCATCAGTCTGGATTTAACAATCTCTTTCTCACTCTCTCTCACACTCACTCTCTCTCACTAATTTACTCACTCTCACTCTCTCTTTATATATATATATATATATATATATACAGTACCGGTATATATATATATATATGTATATATTTTATTCCTATGTGAATGAGGGAGACAAAAGGCATAACTGCCTGCAGCGAGAGCCTCCCCCAGATTTCAAAGAATGACAGGGACGAAATCAAGGGACGTTCGAGCTAAAATGCCTGGACACTATATATCAATATAAAATGCCTGGAGTTTGAAGCAATTTAAGTCATAGGAAGAGGGAAAGACTGATTCTGGGAGAGAGTTCCAGAGCTCAGCAGTTGAATAGAAGAAAGTCTGATAATAACGTTTCACTCTTGGGTTGGAGAGTTGCACAGAGTAGGGGTGGGATTGTGTTGCAAGGTGGGTACTACGTACCCTACGTAGAGGAGGGTGGTATACACTGGGAGAGCTCCGAGGAACACTGATTATTATAATAGCGATAGAATAGCGAGAGAGATGCAACATTGCGGCGAAGAGAGAGAGATTGCAGAGAGTTGGTGAGTGGACAGGAGTTAATGATACGAAAGGCTTTTCTTTCTACTTTATCTAGGAGTGCGGTGTGAGAGGATCCTCCCCACACATGTGAACAATACTCAATACAAGGACGCACTGTGCCCCTGTACAGAGCAAAAAGCTGCGCAGGGGTAAAGAACCCCTTGAGGCGGTTGAGCACACCCAGCTTCTGGGAGGCTGGCTTAGCGAGACTGGTAATATGGTCTTTCCAAGTGAGAGCAGAAGAAAAAGAGACACCGAGAACATTGAGAGTAGATGAAGGGTTGATTTTATATATATATATATATATATATATATATATATATATATATATATATATATATATATATATATATATAGATACTGTATATATATATATATATATATATATATATATATATATATATATATTGTATATAGATTAAGAGATAGAGAGATATAGTTATAACGGGCACATATTTGGTCTTGGGGGTATTGTCTAAGCTTGATGGAGGTCTAGGAAGATAACTATATAAAATTAAATAAATATATCAATAAATAAATATATAAATATTTAAATACATAATTATAAACATGTCCCTTTAGCTTAACTATTAAGCTTCTGGCGGGCAAATATTTTGTCTTGGGGGTAATTTTTAAGCTTGACGGCGATCTAGGATACTAACTAAAAACAAATAAATAGTAATAAATACATAAATAAATACATAAATATGTATAACACAAATCGTCTTAACTTAGCAATTCGGTCTTTGATGGGCACAGTTTTGGTCTTGGGGCAAATGTATAAGCTTGATGGAGGTCCAGGGAGTTTATTAAAAATATAAATTAAATAAATACATACATAGATACATAAATAGATATATCAATAAATAAATATCCCCTTAACGGCCTTTGCCGGGCACATTTTTGGTCTTGGGGGCATTTTTAAAGCTTGATGGAGGTCTAGGGAGTTACCGAATAAAATACAATAAATAAATCAGTAAATTAATAAATATATAAATATCTTCCCTTAACTATTGAATAATTTACCCGAGCACCCTGTTAACCAACCATAGAAGTGCTGGATACATACATAAATAAATAATATATATAATACATATAATGAATCTCCCCTAAACTAACTATTGGATGAGTTGCCCGAGCACCCATGTCAACCTACCATAGAAGTGGTACTTGCCAGGGTGACCTAAGCCATTCCCAGGCTCTAGTGCCCCCAGGAGGGGGCAGGGATTATTGTGGAGGTTTGGCTCCCAGGACTGCTCCAATTGGTCGGCGGCCCGCTGTCCCACACCTGGACATGAGAGGCACTCAATTCCTGGCTGCTGCCTCCACAACCAACACCATCCACTAAACTACATGGCAACACACCATCAGACACCGAGGAATTTCAAAACAACACCCAGCACACGAGATCACACACAAATGCTGTAATTTATCCCTCTCTGCCAACCCCATACCAGCTTCCAGAAGCACATCCATACTCATATCGCTCGCCTTTCCATCCATCACTCAAATATAACACGCAGCTGCATGCACGACCTCCCGAAATCCATCCTTCTGCGTCCTCCATTCCTCGCGAGGACAGAGTCCACCCTGCCAGACTGATATGTGGGTACCATCCAGCTCTTCTGAGCTATCAGAAGAGACTGGATGACTCCGTTGTCAACACCTACCCAGGATGTGACACATCACCCCATACTATTTAACACATCATAGAAGACCATATTCCACATAATCACTTACGCCAACAACATACAGTAATCTACACTCCTTGACATGCCTGTGGGAAAACCCAATCGCGGCCATTGCCTTCCTTAGGGACTCGGAGCTGTTCGGCCAGGCAGCCTAGGGAACGACAACAACAACAACAACATACCATAGAAGTGCTAAATATATATATAAATAAATACATTACTTAATAAATAAATATAAATATAAACCTCATCTTAACTTAACTATTGGATGAGTTATCCTAGCACCATGTCAAGCTACTATAGAAGTGCCGAATAAGTAAATATATAACTAAATAAAAACATATACCCTTAACTCAACTATTGGATGAGATGCCCAAACACCCTATCAACCTTCCATAAAAGTGTTGGAATAGGGTCAGAACCAGACAAGACGAGGCGACGAGGGTTGTGGTTGTTGTTGTTGTGGTGGTGGCGGAGGAGGTGTGGTCATCCCCCTCCCCTTGGCCGTTGTGGAGGGCAGCATGCTTCTCTCCTGCGGGTGAAAAGAGAAATACTGATAGGTGGATAGGGCAATTTTTATGATAAGGATACAATTCTTTCTTTCTTTCCTGTGGGTGGTAAGAGAGATATTGATAGGTGGATAGGGAAAATGGTATGGTAAAGATCTCTCTCTCTCTCTCGGAGAAGAAATCTCTTCAGAGAAGAAATCGACTCAACACAGGACAACCAAGAAGGAGGACTGAAGACAGCGAGGGCGGCGACTTGCGAAGGACTTAAATGCTAATCCGTCAGGAACCACACATTTGGATAAAGCTCCATCAACAAGATACAAATCCCAAACCGCCAGGGATGAGGTCCAAGGACAGCGAGGACCGCAGACAGCCATGAATGTAAATGTAAATCGGACCAGAACCAAAAAATTGATAAAAGAGCGTTCCGTGAGTTATAAAACCACATCTCTAAAGGTTTTCTATGCAAACGCTCATAGCATACGCAATAAATGTTCAGATTGAGAGGAACTAGTGTTTACAGAAAATTGTGATGTAATTGGCATAACAGAATCTTGCCTCAATACAGAAGACAGAGACTTTTTAGCAGAGTATTCCCTTCTCGGTTATGTAATGTTTGAGAAAAGCTGAATTAATAGAAATTGAGGTGGCGTTTTATTATTTATCAAAGAAAGTCTTAACCTCTTAACCTTAAGTCTCTTGTCAAAACCCCAAATTGCGAACGTCAACACATCCTTTGTGCTAATAAATAATAATATAGGTACAACAATAATACTTTCATTAATATACAGACTTCCAGCTCAATCAGTGCAAACTGACTGTAAAATTTACGAATAAATTGCAGATGTAAGTAACTCACATGATAACGTAATTTTTGGCAACTTTAATTTACCTGTGACCAAGTGGGGCGATACGCTTACTTCACACTCCGGACATGACTTGTATGCGAACTTGTAAGAGAGTTCGCTCTATCAATTTGTTCGATCGCCGACCCATGGTAATAACGTTCTTGACCTTGTACTTGCAACAAAAGAAAAATTAATAGAGAATTTGCATGTTGGTGATGAATTCAGTAATAGTGACCATCGTACGATCACTTTCCATTTAAAATTCAATAGCAACGAACTCAATACCAGCAAAGAAAAGGTCCCAAATTTCAAGAGAGCATAATTCCGTAAAACTTAGTGCAATAGCCTACTCAAGGAAATAGACTGGAGTTATATGATTAACTTTGATGATCTAAACCAATCATGGAGATTTGTTACCTCCTCTTACTTGATTGAAGTACATGAGTGTATACCATGAACAAACCCGAAGATCAGTACATAATAGTAGGTCTAATTGGTTGATTAAAGACATTGCAGATTGTCTTTTTGCTAAAAAGAATACTCATGATGAATTCAAAATGTCTGACACCCATTAAAATAAAGTAATATTTGTAGATCTACGACACAAAGCAAAACAGTTAATCAAACAACGTAAAAACACGCTAGAATTACATGTTGCAAATCAAAGTAAAACAAACCCAAAATAATTGTATAATTACATCAGGAAGAAGAAAGCAGTGACTTCAGTGATTGGACCGTTAGTAGAACGAGAGGAGATAACACAAAAGATGAAGCAAAAATGAGTAATGCTCACAATGCCTTCTTTGCATCAGGTTTTACAACAGAAGACCTTAATAATATCCCCACAGCACCGCCGATTCAGATTGATAATTCTGATGTTCTAAGCAGTATCAGCATTACAGAGAGAGAAGTTTTGAAATGTTTAGATAAACTCATGGTAAATAAATCGCCTGGACCTGATACGATCTCGCCCAGAGTTCTAAAGGAAGCCAAGTATGAGCTCTCCAAACCACTGACATTGCTCTTCA
>CM064510.1:33413723-33556223 GCA_032716605.1 Paralithodes platypus | reverse complement strand
TATTTTATAAGTTTGATAGAGGTCCAGGGAGATAAATAAAAATATACAATAATTAAATAAATTAATAAATTAATTAATTAATAAATAAATCTCCCCTTACCATGAGAATACAGCCTTTGTCGGTCACATTTTTTCCCGAGAACCATTAGGCCATGAATATTAGGCGTTTGTTACGAATCGCTAGGTCAAGTTGCCCCGGCATAACATCTACCAATAACATTTTGACAGTGAGGGCTTGATTCGCCGACCCTTTGATCAGCAGCTAACACTCTACTGACTATGCCCCGGCTTAGTCACGTAGGGGAATTGGGGCAATGCTATAATATGCATAAATCTTTATCTCTCTCTCTCTCTCTCTCTCTCTCTCTCTCTCTCTCTCTCTCTCTCTCTCTCTCTCTCTCTCTCTCTCTCTCTCTCTCTGTACGTCTGTGTGGGAGTGTTGATGATAGACTTATTGGTGATGGATTAACAGTTGATGAATGAGTGTACACATTTATATTCAGCAGACTTGAAACTTAATTAAAAAAACATATTCAGTATATACGTATATACAATATGTAGATAAATATATATATAAATAAATACAGATATATAGATAGATAGATATATATATATATATAGATAGATAGATAGATAGATAGATAGCTTTGCTATGTGAGTGAGGGAAATAAAAGGCAGAACTGCCTGTAGCGAGTGCCTCCCCCAGAGTTGAAAGAGTGACAGGGCCAAAATCAAGGGACGTTC
Organism: Paralithodes platypus; assembly: GCA_032716605.1. Classification (NCBI taxonomy): domain Eukaryota; kingdom Metazoa; phylum Arthropoda; class Malacostraca; order Decapoda; family Lithodidae; genus Paralithodes; species Paralithodes platypus. Next base: position 33,555,479 of record CM064510.1, on the reverse strand, counting down.
GAGCCAAAATACCTGGACACACGGAATTTGAAGCAATTAAGTCATAGGAAGAGGGAAAGACTGATTATGGGAGAGAGTTTCAGAGCTCAGCAGTTGAATAGAAGAAAGTCTGAGAATAGCGTTTCACTCTTGGGTGGGAGAGTTGCACAGAGTAGGAGTGGGATTGTGTTGCAAGATGGGTACTACGTACCCTACGTAGAGGGTGTGGTATACACTGGGAAAGCTATATGATGGAATGCAGATGTAAAGACACATATCAATATAGTGTATGAAGGTTAAAGCAGTAATCCACTCGATGGTATCTCTTTCCTATGTATTCCACTGGTATATAACGCTGTTAAAAATATAAGGTGCTTTGTTTCATATTCACAGAGGAAATGTAGAAAATATAATTTGAATTAATTGTGTACACGGAATGGGATATGTGAGTAAACATATAGCTTGAGAGAGAGAGAGAGAGAGAGAGAGAGAGAGAGAGAGAGAGAGAGAGAGAGAGAGAGAGAGAGAGAGAGAGAGAGAGAGAGAGAACAGATAGATATATTCATAGATGCAGGCCAAGGGGGAGCGGATGTTGTTATATTATATGGCATTATGGTATGAATTATGCATGACACGAGTTTATAGGATATTGCCTCTTACACTTCACTCTCTCTCTATATATGTCTATATATCTTTTTTTCTCTCTCTCCATATATATATATATATATATATATACTGTATATTGTCATACCAGGTTTTTGCTGGGGTTCATTGGATTGATTAGATAGGCTCTTGCTTGACTGGATAAGTTGAATCCACAGTCATAAACACATGCACAAAGATATTAGAGGATAAATATAACACAGAGTACATTCAGAAATTATATTGTGCAAGGCTCAGACAAGATATAGGTAATTATATATATATATATATATTATAACGCACAAATGAGGATCCACACTTAATATCTCAAAAGAATGACACTGCCTGTTATAATACCACACTGAGTACTTCCTTTGATAAGGTACGTCGACTAGTACTTCCTTGAGATAACACTGATAATTTATATTATAAAATATCACACTGAGTACTTCATTCGTTAAGGCACGTTACTAGTACTTCTTCTAGGTCACACTGAGTATTTATATAATCAAGGCACTTCTGTAGTATTCTGACGAGGGTCTTGGCCGTGGTGGTGGTCCTGACGTGGGTGGTTGAGAGAGGATGGAAGTCGATGGAGAACTCTTGTGTGTTGGGTCTTAAATGACTATGTTCAAATATACCAGTGTATACGTATACATATCATCGAGCTAACGTAAAGAGAAGTTATACCAGTGGTGTACTATCTCTTTAACTACTCTGACCGTTATAAGAGTTTTGATGCGGAACCTTCCAGCATCTTGAGTGTTGGGTCTTGAATGATATGTTCCGTTAAACCAGTGTCTACTTATACATATCATCAGACTCTTAACTGTCCTGACCGTTATAAGAGTCTCTCAGGGACTGGTGGATGAGTTGATTTGGGCCTTTAACGCATACGTATCTTAATGCCAGTGCCTGGGATCACCTACCGTAAGGACTCTTATGCAAAGTATCGTTATGCTTAAAGCTGGGGTATCTCGCAGAGCCCTACCTTTCAAAAGCCAATTGCAAGTGCTTGAACTTTTGAAAGGGTTCAGAGGAGGTCTGTTTACTACCAATAAAGCGCATGTCAAACCAGCATTCTTTATTGACAGTAGTTCCTGATGATCGAGGCAGAGGAACTAATATTAAGTTGCACCCAGTGGGATCTAATAATGAATTCCTTTGATGAGCCAAGATCTAAAAATTCTGGATAAACCTTTATATGCCAGTGCTTTAATATTGTATCCAGTATACTGTATACCCAAATCCTCCAGCTCTTAAATTATCTTCCAGTGAAAGATGTTTAAGAGCTTTCTAACTGAATAGATCTTAACTTTGCCTGTCATAGTCTTACCTCTTTTGGCGTTTCTCCCGGTGTCCCTTCTCCTTGTAAGAAGGATAGCTGTGCGGGGAGGAGGCCCTGGAGCGGCTTGGGTAGCCCCTCCGTTCTTCCCTCTCATGGTGGTGATGCGGCTTGGAGGAAGGCGGACGCGTGGAGGTGTAGTGTGTATACAAAGTTTTGCTTGCCTTACTTTCCTTTCCACTTTTCCTTTTCTTCTTAGTATCGTGGTTTTGTATGGTCACCATGATGTCCTTGCCGGGTGTTGGAGGGAGCGCGGGAGTTATGGAGGCGACTCTGGCGTATCTTGGTGTTTTTTGTTTTCTCTCTATGTGAGTGAGGGAGACAAAAGACAGAACTGCCTGTAGCGAGTGCCTTCCCCAGAGTTGAAAGTGTGACAGGGCAATAATCAAGGGACGTTCGAGCCAAAATGCCTGGACAAACTGAGTTTGAAGCAATTTAAGTCATATGAATAAGGAAAGACTGATTCTGGGAGAGAGTTCCAGAGCACAGCTGTTGAATAGAAGAAAGACTTAGAGTAACGTTTCACTCTTGGGTTGGAGAGACACACAGAGTAGGGGTGAGATTGTGTTGCAAGACGGGTACCACGTACCCTACTTAGAGGAGGTGGTATTCACTGGGAGAGCTCTGAGGAACACTGATTTGTGTACTAGCGATAGAATAGCAAGAGAGAAGGAACATTGCAGCGAAGAGAGAGAGATTGCAGAGAGTTGGTGAGTGGACGGGAGTTAATGATACGAAAGGCCTTCCTTTCTACTTTGTCTAGGAGTGCGGTGTGAGAGGATCCACCCAACACATGTGAAGAATACTCAATACAAGGACGCACTGTGCCCCTGTACAGAGCTAGAAGGCGATTGAGCACACCCAGCTTCTGGGAGGCTGCCTTAGCAAGACAGCTAATATGGTCCTTCCAAGTGACAGCAGAAGAAAAAAGAGACGCTAAGAATATTGAGAGAAGATGAAGGATTCATTTTTGTATTGTTGAAATATAAAAGATAGTCCTCTGGGATTTCCGAACGGGTAGATAGATGGAGAAATTGGGTTTTGGAAGCATTAAATGCAACAAGGTTTTCTCTGCCCCAATTGGAAATAGTAGTTAGATCAGAAGATAAGTGTTGTATGGCTTTATTACATTTATTTTTGAGGGATTGCTGGTTGGGGTGTTCTGGAAAACTAATTGAGTAGTGTAAGGTAGAGTCTTCTGCGTATGAATGGATGGGACTAGAGGTACAGTTGAGAAGATCATTTATGAAAATAAGAAAGAGAATGGGAGATAGGACAGAGCCCTGATGAACACCAGAGTTGATAGCATGAGGAAGTGAGCAATGGCCGTCCACAACCGCAGCTATGGAACGGCCAGAAAGGAAATTAGAGACAAAGGCACAGATGGAGGGATAGAAACCTAAGGAGGGTAGTTTAGAAATTAAGGATTTGTGCCAGACTTTATGGTAGGCCTTCGATATGTCTAGTGCAATAGAAAAGGTCTCACCGAAGTCCCGAAAGGAGGATGACCAAGAGTTAGTAAGATATGAAAGAAGACCACCAGTAGAGTGACCCTTAAGGAAGCCATACTGGTGATCTGAGAGTAGATTATGAGAAGAGAAATGCTTAAGAAATTTGGAAGCAAGAATAGTTTCAAAATCTTTAGAGATACAAGAGATGAGAGCAATTGGACGATAGTTGGAGAGTTGAGAGAGGTCACCCTTCTTTGGAACAGTTGAATGAAAGCAAACTTCCAGCAAGAAGGGAAGACGTTAGAGGAGAGACAGAGACGAAAGAGTTTGCCTCAGCAGGGAGTCAACATGGAAGCATAGTTTTTTAGTACAATAGGAGGAACACCGTCCGGACAGTACGCCTTCTTAGTATTAAGCCCAGAGAGGATAGAAAGTACATTTTTAGCAGGGAAGAAGATATTAGGCTAAGTAGGAGAGAGGGTGCTGGAGAGGGAGGAATAGCACCAGAATCATCCAAGGTGGAGTTTCTAGCGAAAGTTTGAGTGAAGAGTTCAGCTTTGTCAGAGGAAGAAGTTATGGTTGTGCCATCAGAGTGGAAAAGGGAAGGGAAAGACGAGGAAGAAAAATGGTTGGATAAGTTTATGGCTTGATGCCAAAAACCTTGAAAATAGCTAGAGTTGGATAGTTCAGTGCGCTTAATATTGATGAAGGAGTGCTTGGCAAGCCGAAGAACAGATTTGGGTTAATTCCGGGCAGAAACATAGGAAGAATGAGATTCTTGAGTTTCAAGGCGTCGGTACCGTTTGAATGATTCCTCCTTGTTGCGTAAAGCAGTAGAACAAGCGTGAGTAAACCAAGATATTTTTACATTAGACTGAGAGAAAGAAAATTTAATGTATGCTTCCATGCTCAAGAGGATTACCTCGGTAATGCTTTCAGCACTCTCCGAGGCCATGAAAGCAAAATTCATTCCATGGGAAATCAAAGAAGTATTGCCAAAGAGCCTCCCAGTCGGCAGCGCGAAAGTGCCACAAGCGTCACCGGTTAGGAGGATCGGGTGGCCGTATTGGAGAGATAGGTCAGGTGACAGAGAAAAGTTTATGGTCGGAGGAGCCCAAAGGAAAGAAATTATTAACAGTATAAGAAGAAGGGTTAGAAGTTAGAAACAAGTCAAGAATGTTGAGCCGATCTCCGAAGCGATCCAGGATACGGGTTGGTTGCTGAACCAACTGCTCTAAGTCATTTAGGATAGAAAAGACGTAGACTTGTTCACCAGGTTGGTCAGAAGTATGAGAGGAGAGCCATTGGCGGTGATGAACGTTGAAATCTCTTAAGATGGAGATTTCTGCGAAGGGAGAGATGGATAGGATGTGTTCCACTTTAGAAGATATATAGTCAAAGAATTTTGGATAGTCAGTAGAATTAGGGGAGAGATAAACAGCGCAGAAATATTTAGTTTGAGAGTGACAAGAACGCTGTAGCCAGAGAGTTGAGGATTCAGAAGAGTCAAAGTTGGGAACACGAGAGAAAGCAAGATTGTTGCGCACATATACGCAACATCCATATTTTTCTCGAAACTGAGGATAGAGATAGTAGGAGGGTATAGAGAAGGATTTGCTGTCAGTAGTCCCAGACACCTGAGTTTCGGTGAGAAAGAGAAGGTCAGGGTTGGCAGAGGAGAGGTGGTGTTCTACAGAGTGGAAGTTAGAGGAGAGGTCACGAATGTTGCAGAAGTGAATAGTAAGAGTAGAAGATAGTGGTCCAGGGCATTTTGGGGATTCGTTGCCAGGGGTCAGTCGGATAGGGGCATTTCTGGTCCCCCCCTCCCTGGGGACTACGAGGCTGGTCGTATATTAGTCATTTTTGGGTAAGAAAGGTAGTGTAGTATGTAAGGTGTTTGTAGTATAATGTATTGCTAGGAAGAGAGGGTATTTTGGAGGCAGGCTGGGGATGCCCTCGATATTGATAAGGCACAGAAAGGATCAGCTAGGGAGGCCAGTTGGTGAAACAGGAGTTTAAGCTGTCCTTATCAAACACCTAGCACTCCCCAGGAGTACCGCCCTGTTCGGCTGGTGCTATACAGGCTTCCTTTCTCGGGGGTGTGGTGGTGTAGTGTGTACGCGGGAAAACTGCTTGGCGGTAGTGGTGTGGTGCTTGATTTCTCCATTATATTATATATCATTGACTACAGTAGATCTGGACTGGACACGACAATGGAACTTTGTAGTAAGGGACCCAAAATCGGAGAACAAACCCCCAAGTTCGAACCTCGACACAGCAAAAATTTGATATTTTCGCGGTTTCGAGGTTCGAACTTGGGGGTTCGTTCTCCGATTTTGGGTCCCACACTGCAAAGTTCTACTTTCGTGTCCAGTCCAGATCTACTGTAGTGTCTCTCTCTCTCTCTCTCTCTCTCTCTCTCTCTCTCTCTCTCTCTCTCTCTCTCTCTTTATATATATATATATACCAGGGTGTATTGAAACAACTGTTACAGACTGACGAACACATTGTAAAATGGAAAATAAACATATATTGTTGTATCACATTTTTCCCATAAATGTGTTATTTTAGATATAAATGCCTTTTTAGAAATGTAGCAAAACAGGGTTACAAGTAAAGCACTTAATTATTAATACATGATAAACCTATTTATTATCGACTTAGCTAAAGGGAAAGCATGGGTTTACCTATTCACACATTAGTAATTACGAAATAAAAGTATCTTAGAATGTGGTGCTGATATTATGTGGTTAGCAGAAAAATACTAATTATTAGCAACATATTAGCGTAAACAAAATATGTAACATTTGTAACTCTGGTCATGGGACATAATGCTGATGGCCCAAGTCGGGGTCGGGTATCCGAACGAAACAGAAGGTATTTCAATCGTTTATGAAGCGTAGTTCTATTGGGGGCTGATGGTTCACGCGCAATTGTTACGTATTTAATGAAGATAGTATACTGCATGTACAGTTATGTTCAGGAATGAAGAGTCATCGAGCAATACGAAAAGTTATAGGAGCCAAATGTTACATACCGTACAATTGTGACCACGCATACCTGACCAAACACTTATGTTATAAAAGAGTGATGTTAAAGAAAATTAATGACATACACAGACATACATACACACACACATAAACCTCTCATTTCAATGTTTATGTAAGTTAAATAAAATAAGCGTGACAAAGGGAGACGTGTGTGTGTGTGTGTGTGTGTGTGTGATGTGAAGTTTCCTTAATCATTGCTCATTGTCTCAATTATAACGTCATCGACTATTACTGACAATATTGGTGTGTAACAGTTGTACTGTACAAATAATAGGTTATATATTTGGAAAACAGGCAGATATCATGTCCACGACGATAATTCGATATTTGAGCAGATTCGAGTGGAATCCGAAGCTTCATAAAACGCCTCGAATAAATTGTCAAAACTATATTACATCACTTGGTGGGAATTATACATTTTGTTTTCAATTAATCTTCTTATTACACTGTAATGACCATGTACAGTCACGAACATAAATACTGTGACACCAACCAAATAATTTTCGCCCCTTTGTCTCCAGAGGTATTGCAAAACTTTGTATTCAAACTCACAATGATTTCTGTATTTCATTCTAGCTACCATCAAACGATTGTATTCAGCTTAGTATAAACCCCTAGTGATGAAGGAGTTGCCATATCTGGTTGATGTCGCAGCATTTATGCTCGTGACTGTACAGCAGTGGTAATTAATTCTGATCGATTTAGAAGTGTCGAACTGATTTTTAAAATCTCTGAAATTCAAATACCCAGTATAAATAAGTTAGGAGATTCAATTCAACCCGAGACCGCTTCGAATATGTTTGTATGTGAATAAATGTTCACAACTGTACAATACATTAAATAACATTGGGCAATAACTTCGTAATGCACACATTGTGTGGTTCTATTTATCATTCAACATTGGTAATAATTACTAACATATGACAGTAATATCTGCAGACCACTTGAAGATCGTAATTTGTTTCATCCAAGATACCTTCGGTGTTTCCTATGTTGAAAGAAAGATACATAAATGTTTGATATTAACAGAAAATAGTTTTAGTTGTAAACGGTTTATAAAAGGAATATACATTACATATGTGAACCCGAAAACTAATTATTTTTAGAATTCAACATTCCTGGGTATAAACTAGGAGATTGGGGGGAGGAAGGGGGGGGGGGGGGTGGTTGAAGGGGGAGACAAATGCCAGTGTTCGGCTTATAGCACATGCTTGGACGACACTGATTATTTTACTGTATATCCTGTAAATCATTAATGCTTAATTATTTTATATTTCAATGTAGAATAAAGTGAACTTGTTTTTTTAATCTGTACTTAGCACTTGAAGTCTGTAAGTGTTGTTTCAATACACCCTTATATATATATCAAGTATCTATTGATATAATTGTTTATTTATCTTTATTATGTATGTATGGTAAAAAGGAACACCTTGAGATGGCTCGGCCATGTGGATCGTATGGGAATCGAGAGAATGACTAAGAGAGTGTATGATAATGAGGTGGAAGGACAGAGAGGGAGAGGTAGACCGAGTGAGAGGTGGATGGAGTTAAGAAATGCATGCGTGAAAGCAGTGCTGGATGGGAGGAGGGACATCGACTGACTGGGGACAGAGGTGGATGGGGGCGTTTTGTTCGTGGCCACCCCTTTGGGGATCATGGCGTCCGGCAATAGATACATAGATAGACGTGTATTTCATGTGATGTATGAATATATTACTTGTTTTATTGGATGTAACATATGGTACAGTGTGTATTCCAAAGCTCCCTAGTGAATCACATAATAGGCTGCCAATACAGGTGAAATATAACACATTTTAAAATGGGAACTCTGTAAAATTGACAAGTGGGCGGAAAAAGTGGCAGATGCCCTTCAACGTCAATAGCAGGCTGTACCCCGTGATACAATCACAAGAAATACTGAGTCGGACGATCAACAAAGCTTTGGAACACTTTGAAATGGAATTAATTTATACTTCTCCACAAGAGGTATATTCATTGCAGGTTACTTTATCAATATTATTTTTTCTTCACATTATACAATACAAATGTTTGTGAACATACCTAAAGACTTGCCAATAACCGGTTTCAGTAAGCAAGCCAGCATATCTGGGAAATCTTTAAAAAATATTATTCGAATACGTATGCATGGTACACTCAGCGGCAAAGGTCCTGTCGCCTCTCCTGCCTCACCGTCACCCGGGATATTTATAGACTCGAGAATTTTAGGTGTACAAACGTGCATCTTTCTGCCAACAGATGGCACACTGTGAGGTGTGTGGTTGTGAAAGTAGAAGGTGATGACAACACATTTGCAATCAATGAATGCATATATTTGAGTAAATCCACAACATACCATGAATTAAAACTCTCTTTCTCTCTCTCTGATACTGTCTTATATGACAGTTAACCTATTCTGTACCGGCGACGTCTTCTTAATTACATTCTAGCTATACTGTATTTAGACGATTTTTTGCATTTTAAGAAGGATCTGATGTAGTAAAAAGGGTTAAGGGAGATAGTCTGAAGCCTGTTAATTGTTGGGGGCTCTTTTTAAACGGATCAATAGAATCGTCTGAATGTAGCCAGCTTAAAGTTAAAAGGACGTAACCGGTACATAAATGGTTTAATGACAGGGATATTCTAGAGAACTACAACAGATGCTTTTCAATTACAGGATTTATTTTGCTCTTGCCTTACTCTGGAGACCTTGAAGTTGCGCGGACAAGTGCTACTTTTGTAATTACGCAAATTATATTTTCCCTCCCATATAACATTTTGAGTGTCCACATTCGACACCTTTGTTTACCTGCTCGTCATTCGACTCAAAAAGAAGAAGAAGAAGAAGGGTTGTGTGGATCCCACGGCCAAGCTCTTGAGACATAATGATTATTTGCCCCTTCAATACCGGCGCTGTCCTTGTAACTTTATTCTGGCTACTATTAGACGATTTTACCGAGTTTTAAGAGCCTCCAACAAATAACATAACAGGCTTCGAACTATCTAATGTAAGCCTTTTTACTAGCACATATCCTTCTTAAACTGCACAACATCGTCTAAATATAGCTAGAGAAAAATTAAATAGACGTCGCCGGTACAGAAGGGGTTAACCAGTTAGCGTTCTAAATAGATGATAATTCAATAGGTCGTGATTTCATGGTAAACCTGTTGAGCTATGACGAGCAGGTAATCACATTTGTGAAATATGGACTCTAAAAATTGCAAAAGGGAGAGAAAATATAAGTTTAGCAATTACAAAAATAAAACATGACCGACGAACTGTAAGGTCCCTTGTCGTATAAACCCATGGTGATATCAAACTTCCGTATTTGTTTTCTTCTTCTGAACAGTATGGACTAAGACTCTGTGTCATATGGCCTTCGTCGCTTGGCGTTGGCATGTTAATAGTGTTATCCCATCCAGCACCGGTGACATCCTTTTCATTATATTCTGACTAATATATGGATCTTTTTTCAGTTTAGGAAGGACGTATAACAATTATGTGGCCTTGAACCATGTCAGTTAATTTTTTTAGCGACCACATATCCGTGTTAATCTTCATAAAATCACGTTAACCCCTTGAGACCCAGGATGTATTTTCTTTATAATCTGGCTACCGGTAGACTAGTACCTGTATTATATAATGCAACTCTTGGTCTCACAGGTGGAAATACGATCTCAACATGCCCTCTGAATTAAGTAGGTCCTTCTTCAATTGCATAAAATCGTCTAACTTCTGCCATAATTAAAGGTAAACAGACGTCCTTGTAGTGAAAGCGGCTCGCTTGGTGTAGTGACTAGCGTCTCGGACTTCCACCCAGAAGGCCCGGGTTCGCGCCCACGCTCGCCGCATTAAAGATTTTTCACAAGCACTGAGTCGTTACCATCCCTCATGAGCAAAGGGATGGGGTAGTAGTACAGGACCCCAATGGAAATACGCCTAATCGGCCTTATTGAGCTATCCTTAGCTAGCTTAGCATGCGCTAGCTTTAAGAACTATTATTATTATTATTATAATATTGCTGAAATAAAGTTTAGAATACATCGCTGGTACTGGAAGGGGTAATGCTTTTCACTGTGGCCCATCATATCATTCCGTCATCTTACCCACTTGTTTCGTTATATTTTGACATCCTTGTTCTTAATTCGTTTTACATATTAGTTCAGTAATGCGTGGCACTAGAGTTGATTTATCCATCTAGTGCCGGTGATGTTTCGATTATTATATTCTGACAATGACGATTCTATTCAGTTTCGGAAGGCCATCTACCAAATTGAAGATTATATACTATATATATTGATCCCCGTAGCGGCTATATATTTATCCTTATCTTCACATTATCGTCTATTTATAGCTGAAACCAAAGACCACAAACAACATCGGTACTGGACGGGTTAATGTAACGTAATGTAATGAAACTGTTCAATTATGGAGAATGATATTGCGTTACCCTGAATGTATATGATGTTTTTATAATTCATAAAAAAACAGTAATCATACTAAAATACATTTGGAATATCCTATCAAGATGATGTTAGCCCTCTCTTTATATCATAGTGCATGTTTTTTTACTTCACTCAGGTTAATATAAGACTATTCTATTCGACTTAAAGAACGATCTGTCAGTCAGTAGCCAGCACTTCTTTCCAAAAGGGGTAGGGAGGATAAGAGATCCTATAGTTATAAAGAGACTGGCTAATCGGCATTGTGTGTCCTACGGAGGTATTCATTATTTTTACGTCCTGGGATATATAAACACTGGGCTCTTTCTATTGGACTAGGTATGCGGCAACAAGCAACAACGGAAAACGCTAGATCCAACCCTTATCTATAAACCCAGGCAACAAACCACCCTAAACCGTCAAGAGTCCTGCCTGGACAACAAGGTATCCTATGACTCAGCACTATAGACTGCTGATAGTCAAGCAGGCTATATAAAAGATCACACAATTAAGTTGACTTAAAGCTTCAAGGAAAAGATAGATAACGGAATTAAATTGCAGAAACAATTTAATAACAAACTAGAAGAAAGTACATTTAACGTTATGTTAATTAATACAACTAATCACCCCTGCGTGAAAGAAGGTGAAAGCAAACAGTCCTCAAAACATCGTACAGGTAGACACGATGCGGGTCTCTAAACTGCATGCGGCTACTGTAGGATCTGATGCTTAGCAAAGAAAGTACGTTACGGATTTAGAGAACTCTTAACTCATAAGCAGTTATAAATACTAGTGATTGGACATACAGTGTATAATGGCATAGGTATAATTAAATAAAGGCAGCAACTCGCAACATAACCACATACAGGTGTGCTTCTCACTCTTAGTCAGGCAAGTCTGCTCGGACAGAGTCTCTAAGCCACACCCTGACTCACAATGCTCACAAAAACGGTAAACTGTGGCACAATAACAAGCATCCAGAGATAATAAACCCCTAGCTGTTAATCTGCCAGGTGGCAGAGGTCTAGCCGGAAGGATATAGGCTTCGGATACCCGGGCTGAGCCACCTGCTCTAGCCTAGGGACGTTCCCAGGTCTGTGCGCCAAATTACTCTAATTGAAAGGGTGCTCTCTTGAGAGACTCAGATCGCAAGTATCTGACTCTCTCCTGGCGACCCTAAAACAAAAGCAAGACGTGCTAGCGCAGTGCTGAGTGGACTAGGCAAGGGCCCTCACACAACACAACGCTAGACACACAGGGACACAGACAAGAAAATGCCCCCAGACTCCCACGGGTATCCTAGTAAAGTCGTGCGGGTCCACGGGACTCGCACCAGCAGACTTTACTTAAAGGATCGCAAAAAGCCTCCTCTCCGGTCTAGCCCCTGCTAACCTGACACAAGAACACACTAGCAAGCATGAAACCACCAAATATGAGACAACAAAAAAGCTTCCTAGGTCTCATTAACAATTACATCCCTGCATAAGGCCCAAAACCCTATCTAGTTATCTGAGAGTTCGTCGTTAATACAATAATAGATATAAGGTCTATCAAGGGGATGGGATAATGAAATAGATTGGTGAAGTAGTGGAAAGAAGGTATACAAAGTAAGAGAGAACGTTTCTAAGTGGGGTTGAGAGGGATAGATATCATGGGGGTCCGAAGGGTACGACAATGAGGTGAGCTCCGAGTCTTGAATCTGTCTAGACCCCACCCTAGGCATGCAGAATACATCCCAGGCTTGGCAACACTCAACACAGTTGCCTGGTCAAAATCCTCTACCCCGTGCGTGAGTCGAAACTAAGCCTAACGTTGCAATCAAATACATGTGGCAGTGCTTCAGGCTCGTCCCAGGCTAGTCTCTCCGCGCGAAGCAACGTCCCAAGCCGGTCTCTCTCTCCCGCTCGTCTCTTCCCGCTCTCAGTAGACTTACATCTTATATATTATAATGAAACAATCAACTATCGAGAATAAAATATACTAAGATGCGTTGGTTAAGAATAAGGGCAGCTTCAAGCTGTGAAACAACATAAGAATATCCCAGACATTAGTTACATTGTCATAGGATAATATACTAAGGGAAAGCTAACCGGCCGGCTACCACCAGCCGGTTTCTAAACGGCTGGGCAGCCGATGCGCGCGCATGCCCGCACGTGGTTACTATGCAGAGGCGTCACACCTCCCCCAAGATATAAGAACCTTGACCAAGTTCTTCATATCTAACAGAAAGCTTCTCATAGTACCACACACTGTTGCGACACAAGGTACCATATATAAAACAAAAATAAAGACTGTTGCGCTCCACCGAGCAAGTTCAACTAACTCAGCGACAATAAGCGAAAACATTCAACTTAGATACTGCTACAACATCTTATACAAAATTCTACACGTTATAAAAAATAAAGAGTTTTTTATAAGGGTTTTTGCTTTTTTTATTTTTTTTTTCGGCTGAACTACAGTGACAGCCTATTTTCCTCCACACTCAACCCTCAATCCTGTGGCAGTCTAACCAACATCATCCACCCTTGATAGACAATCCGCTATCACGTTATCAGAACCGGCAATATGGCGTACGTCCAGATTATACTCCTGAAGCATGAGTGACCACCTGGTCAGCCTCATATTCCGGTTATGAAACTGATTCAAGAATTTCAGAGGGTAATGATCAGTATAAACCACTACGACTGGTCCGAAAGCAGGAACATAAACATCGAAGTGCCTGAGCGCCAGCACATCGCCAGGAGTTCTTTTTCAATTACAGAGTAATTCCTTTGTGCACTATTGAATTTTTTACTGTAAAAACTCACTGGATGTTCGATACCTTCATCATCTGTCTGTAACAAGACAGCCCAGCCCCTACGCCACTGCCATCAGTCGCCAGCTGAAAAGGTCTGCTGAAGTCCGGGGCCCTGAGTATGGGGTGGGTACATAACAGGTGTTTTACCAAGGAAAACGCCTCTGCACACTCAGGAGACCACCGGAACTTCTTGTCCTTAGATAATAAGTCAGTTAAAGGTGCAAGTACAGTCGAATAGCCTTTGATGAAGCGACGATAATAGCCTAATAGTAGGCTGGGGAAACTGATCGATGGCTTTGATCTTTGTCTGTGGAGGGCACACCTGACCCATCCCCACCTCGAACCCCAGGTACAAAACTGTGGCTTTGACAAAATCGCACTTACCCAGGTTTACCACCAAACCTGCTTCATTCAGTTTATTAAAAAGCTGTCCGATGTGAGCACAGTGACTGTTAAAATCATCGTCGTATATTATGACAACATCTAGGTACACCGTACAGTTGGGAATGTCGGCTACAATGTCGTTCATTAATTTCTGAAATGTTGCAGGGGCATTTTTCAGCCCGTATGGCATAACATGGCAACGATATGTGGCACCGTCCACCACAAATCCACACACCTCTCGCGCTCGCTCAGACAAGGGCACTTGCCAATATCCCTTAACAAGGTCTATCTTAGTGAGGAACTTGGCTTTTCCTATCTTATCCACACTGTCGTCCATGCGAGGGAGAGGGTAGGCATTTGTGGGGGTTAAACCATTCAACCTGCGAAAATCTATACAAAACCGCACCTTGCCATCTGGTTTGGGCTGCAGTGTGACTGGGGAAGTCCACCTTACTGCACCCTCAGAAATCAGCCCACGTTTCAGCATATAATCCAGCTCTTCCCTAAGTGCTGGTAATTTAATAGGGGGAACACGGTATGGCACTGATTTAAAGGGCGGGTGGTCCCCAACATCGACATCGTGCACCGCTTGAGTAGTGAGGCCAGGATGCTCCGTGAAAACAGCTGGGTTTGAATCAAACAAGTGCTGCACAGCTACACGTTGCTCAGGCAGGTGCAATATCAACTCGTGAGCCACTTGTCTAGAATTCCCCGCCCACTGATCCGCGGAAACATGACAATCCCTATTATCCTCCCCCGCAGCTTGACTGTCCCTTCCTCCTTCTCCACCACGATCGCTGCAGATCAACACCGGGACAGTGAGAGGCTCGGAGGGGCGCCTCACATACTCTTTCATCAGATTTACATAGCAAAGTTGGTTCTTTTTCTTACGATCAGGAGTAGCTACTAAATAGTCGAGATCAGAAACCTTCCTTACAACCCGATACGGACCAGAATACTTGGCAGACAAGGGGTGTCCCACCAGAGGCAGTAGTATCAGTACTTCCTGATCTACTTCAAACTCCCTCAGCTTCACCTTCTGGTCGTATCTGTCCTTCATCTGAGCTTGTGAACTCTTAAGGTTCCGACCTGCTACCTCCAGGCTCTTTAGCATTCTCTCACGGCTTTCAACAACATACTTTAGAAGCGAGCATGACTTTGTGACTCCCTCCCAGATCTCGTTGACTATGTGGAGGGCCCCCTGACCCTGTGTCCAAAAACCAACTCGTTCGGGCTAAATCCCAAGCTCTCCCCAGGTACTTCTCTCGCAGCAAATAAAACGTATGGGAGACCTAGATCCCAGTCCTTCCCATTTTCCATGCAATAACACCGCAACATACTCTTGAGAGTCGAGTGCCACCTTTCCAAAACTCCCTGACTCTCGGGATGGTAGGCAGATGACACCACAGACACTATCCCATGTTTCTGCATGGTCTGCTTAAACAGAGCAGAAGTAAAATTGGATCCCTGATCAGACTGGATCTCCTGAGGGTAGCCATAACGAGAGAAATAGACAAGTAGGTTTTTGACAACAGTCTTAGCCATCCCGTTGCACATGGGGTAAGCATCTGGATACCGTGTTGCTACATCCATTACAGTTAGTAAACATTTATTGCCGGCACTAGTGGGGGGCAATGGGCCAACCATATCGATAACTACTTTGCTGAAGGGCGGCCCAATGACAGGGATGGGTTGTAACGGGGCTCTCGGGATGACCTGATTGGGTTTCCCAACAACTTGACAAGTGTGACACTGTGACACCCATCACACGACACTCGCCTTTAACCCAGGCCACCAGAAAAGCTTGCTCAGAGCTGCCTCCGTCTTACGTGCCCCCAGGTGCCCTGCCAAAGGCACATCATGAGCTAATCTCAATAAGCTCTCACGGCACACCCTCGGTACTACTAACTGGTCCACTAATCCTGACCCGCCATCCCACTTTTTCTTGGGATCCTGATGTCTCTGATACAAGTTCCCCTCGGACAAGAAAAAATCATCAGGCTGCGCATCCCCATCGCTCTCCAGTTCGACAGCACCATTACCACACGCCCTGACTTCAGGATCTTCCAGCTGCAAGGAACATATATCAGCAGGTGCGAGATTTTCCAAGTTCATCTTAAATAATTTATTTCCACCTCCAATGTCCGGCTGAGCCATCCTTTCCTCATGCTGCGCATAACGATGCTGTCGCAGAGTCTCTTCCTGCCCTGCACCTGCACTAGCGGTGACAGGCCCCGGGGCCTCTCCAGACTCTAACATAGGTGCCAATAATGAGTCACCAAGAAACACTGCCGGCTCAAAACTCTCCAATTGACCAACACTTCCCGTTTTCTTGTGACCTTTCCTCCGCGGTTTGATAGACTGAGGTGGTGGCTGCAAGGCTCCGGATGTCTGAGAACGCGTCACAACACACGCCATGGTTTGTACGCTACACTTCTCAACTCACTCCTGTTCCTCCCTACTAACGTCGGCCGCCTTCTCGGCAACGACAAAGGGTGAAACCTTAGAAGCAGGCACCGGAAAGTCGTTGCCGAGGAGGAAGTCGACGCCCCCAACAGGCAAGTTCTCTACAATTCCTACATCCAGCTCCTTCGCCACACCACCCACCTCCAGCTCCATCCGCACCAGCGGGTAGGACTTCGTAGCATTGATCCCCTGAACTACCATCACCCGAGCAGCGTTAATCGGTCTACCAGTAAAGTTCTCTAACAAGGTCTGAGAAGCCCCCGTATCACGCAATAGCTTAACTCCTCGCCTTTCGCCAGCCCACCTCACAAAACCATGCCCTCTATGACCCCCAAAGACGTCGCGGACAGGGTTCGAGCCTTCCGGACTCTTGAACACAGGCTGTGTCCCACCCTCTGACGAACTACCCTTGGCAAACTCAGAAGATATTGGCCACACCCCTATGCTGCGGCTCCGCACCTTCGAATTAATGACAGTCGGAGGTCAGCCATTTCTGCTGCCTCCTGGAGAGTTCTAGGATTTTTTTCCTTTATATTTAATGTTAAGTCCCTGCCTGTGCACTTAACCCTTAATTAGCGGCGAGCAACATAAGTCGAGTTAAATAAAGCTGGACTATGTGGCGGCGCTCGACATAGGTCGAGTGGCAATTTCAGCACGTAATGTGGCTGAGAGAGAGAGACAAGTGGTGGCAGGAGACTAGCGAGCGTATGACTGCTCCAGACCACCGCGGCGAACCTACTGACACAAATCTCAGCTCCCTCCTCCCTCTCTCACTCGCTACATACTCAATTATGTACCGAAACTACCGAATTACCTGCTTTTTGCACTCGCGTTGCACGGTTATTGCAAGAAAACTATCCATCATACAAGGATCGTTATGGTGTCATTCGAAAGCTCTGTTTATGCCCTTTCAGGGATAGGTTCTTGTTTTACGTTCTGGGTCTTATTTAGGCATGAAAATGATCACGTAAACAGCCCTATTTTGGCTAAAAACACCCCGCTGTGCGGTACACATAAATAAACCGCATAGGCCGCTCGTAAGGTGTTAAAGAACTGCTCCAAGAGAACCAGCTCACTCAACTCCTCAAACGTAGCTGCCCTCTCAGAACGCAGCCAATGTCGTAGTGCATCAGACAAGTCCCGGGCGTGTTCTAGGAAGGTACTATCCTTGCCCTTAGTAACACCCCGAAACTTCAAGCGGTAAGTTTCTGGTTGTAACTCATAGGCCCGTAGCACAGCCTTCTTTAGCTCATCATAAACTACACAGGACTCTAAAGGTAATGCATCATACGCTTTTAGCCCCTTTCCTAGGAGTCTTGATGAAACTAAGGCTGCCCACTTTTCCTGAGGCCACTGGTGTTCCTGACAGTTCTTCTCAAATCGCATAAAAAACTCAGCCACACATAATTCATCGAACACAGGAACTAGTTTAAGCAGGTGCGACAATGATTGGTCCCGATGTCTGTTACCTCCCCCAATATTTCGCCCTGTTACCTCCACTCGAGAGATCTCCAGCTCCCTGTCAGCCCGATACCTAGTAGACTCTGCCTGCAGTTCAGCCTTTCGTATAGCTGTTCTCTCTGCAGCCTCAGCCTGTGCTCTAGCAATCTCAGCCTGCACACTAACCTGTCTTTCGGCGGCCTCAATCTGAGCTCTAGCGGCCTCAACCTTGGCCATCTCAAGCCGAAACAACAAATCTGGAGTCAACCCTTGAGGAGGGGAAGGTACATTTAATGGAGAGGGTCCCTGTGATTGAATTCCACGCTGCCATTGACCATCAACTTGGGGGTATGTACTAAATTCAGGCACCCTGACGTTTGATATGGGGGTAGAGTGGAGGGGGGGCTGGGGACCGGGGCCCCCAGTCGCCTCTCCACCCAGGTCTCTCCCTTCTAAACCCAATATCAAAGTCCTCAGCTGATCTTTCCTCATGCCACTTAAACCCTGGTGACCCTGAAGACCTGCCACACACTTTAAGCCATACATATTCAGCTTCAACACCCTGGCAGCAGTAAGGGGCACCTCTAAAAATCTTCTAGCACCCTCCTCGCTATCGACTAGCCACTCCACAGGTCTTTCTCCCTCCGAGCCCGTATCGTGACCTGACCCATCACTGTGTTCTGATGTATTAGACATGTTTGTGTACTGCAGTAATTATCACGGTTATAGAATGTGCCTTATCACCTATGCAAGTATGTATATACTAATGTTATTTAAAGTCTTTAAATGTGTTATATTGGTTGCTCCAAAAAAAAAAAAAAATCTATGTTCACTGTATTCCTCTAATCATAAGGAATCTCAAAACAATTGACCACTATATTCCTCTGTTCAGTAAATCCTATGCAAGGTCGCCATTTGTTACGTCCTGGGATATATAAACACTGGGCTCTTTCTATTGGACTAGGTATGTGGCAACAAGCAACAACGGAAAACGCTAGATCCAACCCTTATCTATAAACCCAGGCAACAAACCACCCTAAACCGTCAAGAGTCCTGCCTGGACAACGAGGTATCCTATGACTCGGTTACAGGGTGCACGCACTATAGACTGCTGATAGTCAAGCAGGCTATATAAAAGATCACACAATTAAGTTGACTTAAAGCTTCAAGGAAAAGATAGATAACGGAATTAAATTGCAGAAACAATTTAATAACAAACTAGAAGAAAGTACATTTAACGTTACGTTAATTAACCTCTGAAGTGCGCATGGGGGTAATTGGAAACGTCCCTCTGTGCTGACGTATTTGAGGTGTTTCCGTCACTAAAATATTCATTGTGCCATTAATAGCATTAATACTTATCCCTATGCACCTATTATGGGTTGATTATAAAGGTATTAACCTGAAACAACAATAAAACGAGTGAAAACAGCGTTTGGATGGTCAAAATCGGAGATATAGCCCGCGAGTTGTATAATGTATGGGTGAGGCAATCTGCTTTCCCGCCAATTTCCCCCAAGGCCACTGAGACACAGTCGATCGATACTCTCTCTCTCTCTCTTGCACTCGCTTGCCATCAGTGATGACAACACCCTGCTTGCAACTCGCTAATGTTAGCACAAAAATATACCTCAGAATAAGGGAATAACAGGGAAAATAGGTGATAACTGAAGGAGAGGAGGAAAGTGGGGAAGGAGGGGAGGTAGAGGACTGAGATTTTGCATGGCCCAGGGGCCAAAAAAAAATAAAAATATATTTTTTTTTTTTTTTCGATGTCAAAAGTTTTTTTTTTTTTTCACTCACTCATAAGAGTCTCCCCGCAGTGCGCCGGGGGAACTCTTATGAGTCTCCCCGCAGCTCCCGGGTTAATACAACTAATCACCCCTCCGTGAAAGAAGGTGAAAGCAAACAGTCCTCAAAACATCGTACAGGTAGACAAGATGCGGGTCTCTAAACTGCATGCGGCTACTGTAGGATCTGATGCTTAGCAAAGAAAGTACGTTACGGATTTAGAGAACTCTTAACTCATAAGCAGGAATAAATACTAGTGATTGGACATACAGTGTATAATGGCATAGGTATAATTAAATAAAGGCAGCAACTCGCAACATAACCACATACAGGTGTGCTTCTCACTCTTAGTCAGGCAAGCCTGCTCAGACAGAGTCTCTAAGCCACACCCTGACTCACAATGCTCACAAAAACGGTAAACTGTGGCACAATAACAAGCATCCAGAGATAATAAACCCCTAGCTGTTAATCTACCAGGTGGCAGAGGTCTAGCCGGAAGGATATAGGCTTCGGATACCCGGGCTGAGCCACCTGCTCTAGCCTAGGGACGTTCCCAGGTCTGTGCGCCAAATTACTCTAATTGAAAGGGAGCTCTCTTGAGAGACTCAGATCGCAAGTATCTGACTCTCTCCTGGCGACCCTAAAACAAAAGCAAGACGTGCTAGCGCAGTGCTGAGTGGACTAGGCAAGGGCCCTCACACAACACAACGCTAGACACACAGGGACACAGACAAGAAAATGCCCCCAGACTCCCACGGGTATCCTAGTAAAGTCGTGCGGGTCCACGGGACTCGCACCAGCAGACTTTACTTAAAGGATCGCAAAAAGCCTCCTCTCCGGTCTAGCCCCTGCTAACCTGACACAAGAACACACTAGCAAGCATGAAACCACCAAATATGAGACAACAAAAAAGCTTCCTAGGTCTCATTAACAATTACATCCCTGCATAAGGCCCAAAACCCTATCTAGTTATCTGAGAGCTCGTCGTTAATACAAAAATAGATATAAGGTCTTTCAAGGGGATGGGATAATTAAATAGATTGGTGAAGTAGTGGAAAGAAGGTATACAAAGTAAGAGAGAACGTTTCTAAGTAGGGTTGAGAGGGATAGATATCAAGGGGGTCCGAAGGGTACGACAATGAGGTGAGCTCTGAGTCTTGAATCTGTCTAGACCCCGCCCTAGGCATGCAGAATACATCCCAGGCTTGGCAACACTCAACACAGTTGCCTGGTCAAAATCCTCTACCCGGTGCGTGAGTCGAAACTAATCCTAACGTTGCAATCAAATGCATGTGGCAGCGCTTCAGGCTCGTCCCAGGCTAGTCTCTCCGCGCGAAGCAACGTCCCAAGCCGGTCTCTCTCTCCCGCTCGTCTCTTCCCGCTCTCACTAGACTTACATCTTATATATTATAATGAAACAATCAACCATTGAGAATAAAATATACTAAGATGCGTTGGTTAAGAATAAGGGCAGCTTCAAGCTGTGAAACAACATAAGAATATCCCAGACATTAGTTACATTGTCGTAGGATATATACTAAGGGAAAGCCAACCGGCCGGCTACCACCAGCCGGTTTCTAAACGGCTGGGCAGCCGACGCGCGCGCATGCCCGCACGTGGTTACTATGCAGAAGCGTCACATTATTTATGAACCCTTTTATTTTGCTTACATACTGTATTTATGCACAAATACGTAGAATATCCTAACATTTATCGTGAGTGTTGCATAAGAATCAAGATAGGCTACTGATTTACCAAAGTACCATATGTAAGATCAATGAATTTATGTTGAAATTGCTCACTGATAATAACTTATGTTTATATGAACTATAACATGTATTTGCTATATATAATGTGTCAGATTGGCATTTAAATAAAACAAATAATATTATCGTTCTCACTTTATGATCTCTAGGGAGGATAAGCCCCTGGAAGTTGGGACTGGGAATCTTACTGACAGCATCCCTACCTACTTCTGGATCAGAGAATCTTAAAGAACGATCTGCTTGAATAAATATATTGATTGAACCCACTTGACTTTAATCAATTCCCTTGTAGTTCACTTCATATGACGTAAAGATTCATTGTAATGAAATACAGATACTAAATTACTATCAATAACTGAACCTCCATATGGCATTGCAAATCACCAAACAACCATAACGTCTCTCTCCCTACCACCAAGCCCCCACACCCACCCGCCCCTCCTCTTTAACAGCTCACCACACGTGTAGATGTGATCAGTGTTGATATAAAATGTTTTGTATCCAACTGCTATAAAATGTAACATATATAATAGAGTTAGATTTTCCATTTTTATGGGGTAAGCGGCTTCCTAAGTTGTATAAGATCGTCTAATGATAGCCAAAATATGTTGTCAAAATGTCTCATAATTCTCAAGCTTTTAATATGAGAATGTGTCTGGAAAATGATGTTGAAGGATAGTGTAGACCTGCACTCGAATTAATTAATTCATTAATAGGAAGCATATAGTATAGGGCTTCCATATGAATGTATAGTAGGGAGTTAATAAGTGAATCTCCTTACAACGTGTTATCCAGTACCAGTTACGCTTATATTCATCAGGAAATGAAGCCTGTGACGATTTTGACGCATTACGATACTTATGTAATTCTAGTTTTCATTAGACCATTGCATATAGGTCAGCAAGAATCTGTGGGAGTTATATGGACAAAGACTGACCTAATCAACCCCCTGACGTCCGTATCCCATTCCAACTCTGAATAAATTCATCTACCCAAAATAAACTGTCAAAAAGCGTCAACATTTTCAAGGGTTAAGATTTTTTTTAACCCGGCCCAGGATGTATTTCCTAAATTGTTAACAATAATTTGTTGAGGGCTAAATATGATAAATCCATCTATCCTGGTATAATATGGTTACTCATGAGGCACAGATTACCGCTGTGATCGTTACTCGTTCATGATATTAAAGTTGGTTTAAATCAAAACCTTTTACATGAAAAGAAAAAGAAACTCAGGAATAGAGAATTTGTAATTCTGTAGAAATACCTTAACCAAGGAGCAATTTGCTGATATGATGGCCTTACACATGTGAAAGAAACATTAAATTGGTGGTTAGCGCATTGTAAGAGCCTTACTAAGGGATTTGGATATAGCCACCGGATAGAAAGAAGTGATGAGATGGGGAACTACCAAAACTAACGATATTAATTGTTGTTATTCTAATATATAATATTAGTAATAATACCGGTACTAATAATAATATATAGTAGTTGTTGTTGTTGTTGTTGCTGTTCCCCAGGCTGTCTGTCCGAACAGCCCCAAGGTCCCAAGCAAGCCCAAGGCCATAAACTAGCGCCCCCACAGAACCCTCCCTGCTTACCACTAATAAAGCCCGGGTGACCGAAGCCACTCCAAGGCCCTGTCCCCCTCAACAATTATGAAGGGAAAGTTGAGGGGCAAAGGAAAAATGTGACGATTTGGCTCCCAATCTGCCAACCTTTAGGTTGGCAGTAGGGAGGTCAATCCACGGAAGAGAAGCAATCATAACGTCATTGAAATGTAATTGAGTGAATGCAATCATCACATCCCGAGTTGCTTCCAACTGATTTACATGATTGGCAACTATTCAATAAAAGGTTCATATATATCTGATAATTAAAGATCAAACTACACAAGATTCCACTCCTTCCTCAGTCCCCCTATATCCCCCAACAGCTCTAACCCCTCCTCTACCCCACCACCCCCTTCCCTCACAACCACACACCTCACAGTGAGCCATCTGGTGGTAGAAATATGCACGTTTTGTACACCTAACATTCTAGAATCTATGAATATTAAGGGTCACGGTGAGGCAGGAGAGGTGACAGGACTTTTGCCGCCGACTGTACATTGATATAAAATTATGAATAACCCTCAATTGACATAGAACATGTAATGCCAGGCTATATAATATGCTTACTGAAAACATTGGTAACATGCAGGTGCTCGAACACTGAATAACAGAGTCAGTTCTATCATATGATACTAAACATATTAAGGATATGCCAAAGTATGTGTTAAAATGTAAATTATGACTTGATTAAAGAATATTCGGTCATATGGAACGTATGGGAAGGGAGAGAATGACTAAGAAGGTGTACGAGAGTTAGGTGGAAGGACAGAAAGGGAGAGGTAGATTCTACCGAAAGAGAAGTGGAAGGATGGAGTGAGGAAGTATATGGACGAAGGCGGTGCTGGTTGGGAGGAAGGGCGTCGACTGACTGGGGACAAAGGTGCATGGGGGCGGTTCGTTCGTGTCCACCCCTTCGGGAAATCACGGCGTCAGGCAATAGATAGATAAAATAACATATAGAATGTTATTTTAATGGGAGGGGTTAGAAAGTTCGAGCTAAACAGAGAAAGAAAGAGACGGGGGGGGGGGGGGGGGGAAAGGGTAGATGAGAAAACCACATTGTAATTTTTTAGTATTATGTTACTTTTTCAGATTCAAGTTGAAATATCTTTTACTGAAAAGTATTTTGTTGAGTATGAGCTTAACATCAGAGGCATTATATTTTTCAGAAAGGTTTGTATAATTTATTGTATTGTGAGAGACATATGTTTAGAATGTTTGGTGATTATTTGATTTAGACGTGTAAGTGTCAACTCTACTTCCAGCCTGCAGACCCAACCGCTCAACAAGGTGAAATCAGAAGGTCTTATTCCAGATGGCGACTGAAATATCGATACAATTTAAGTATTGTGGTCTTAACTTCGTAGACCTACCACTCCTGGTTGTCTCCCCGCGGCCCGTTGCAACTCGGGACTTTTCGAAACTGCATCACCACTGTCTGGCTGTCTTATCTCACAATCTCATACACCGAAAATCATCAAAGGCATCGACAATATGAACTGTAGTAAGAACTTCACTATCGACCAATCTAATTACACGTGGGGAAACGGTTGCAAAATTATTGGTAAATCTTTTAACTCACACGAATCTAAGAATTTCTTCTTCAATCGAGTTGTCATCTTGTGGAATGGGCTTCCCCGAAACGTTATAGACTGCATCACCGTTGATTCATTTAAACTCCGCTCCTTTGTACCTCCCTCTTTCAAACGCCACCTATTGAGCTGTTTACTCTCTGGGCTCTGCTCCCATTACATATTTTGAATATAGAAATATTCATACATTGCTAATCTATTTGAAATAATGAGGGTATAATTATGGCGTGTCGGTGGGCTTTGTGGTGATGCTCTGAAACTAAGTACGGAACAAAATTCCATTCCAATAATATCTTCCCACGAACATATCGGGATTTGAACCTGGGACTTTAAGAATACCAGTCCAGTAGCAAGACAAGCTCACCACATCTTTAAACAAATATTTATCCTATGTCATCCATATCCTGGGGCACTGTCCGATTGTTAACTGCTCTTTGACAGTCTGGTGGCAACTTCTAATAGCCTGTCGACTCACATGGCGACCCTGGTTATGCTTTTATATGCCTTGGCACGTTCTTAGTGGTGACACTTCAGATATATATATATATATTGTTTTTTTTTATTCATGTTTTCGTTGAAAAGAAATTCCTCTATTATAGTGTCTTCATTGGTAATGAATTTCGCCAGCGTGATCTGCTGAGATAAGTTGTTCGTCAGGAGTCAAGTCGGAGATTCAAGTAAAGAAGAAAGTTGTTGATGGAGGCACGTGAAGGAGACTGTTACGTTGATTATATTATAACAACAGATAATAATAATCCACCTTCTAATATCATCTTCTCACTCCTCCCCCACCCACCCCCAACCTCTCCAACCACCACCCATACTGTAGGCCCTCGGGGAACTGCTCTTCGTTTCTTTCACTATCATTAATTTATTTAACATTCTGTATATATTATTTTCAGTAACATTCAGTAATTTTGGTCGGTTATTGTTCTGACTATCATATAATCGTCTATTTCTGTATCATTATCGGTTATTTTTAATCTCTGCCTTCCAATTGCGTTGTTATTTCTTTGTAAGTATCCCCCCCCCCCCTCTCTCTCTCTCTACCCTGAAGGATCGCCATCGCCTAAGTATTATGCATGAGAAAAGGCAAAGACAAATATATATAAGGTAGAGTGGTAAATAATAGCGATAATAGTGGTAAATAATGTAATTCTGGTAAATATCTGACGTCTTAATTAAGCTTTGAAAAGGTCTCTATGATTTAAAAAAAGCTACAGGGAAAACCCACACTGACAGACGAAATATATTTATTCCAAACTGTTTGGAATACATGATTTTCGTCTGTCAGTGTGGGCTCTCTCTCTTATTCGGATGAAATTGCTTCAAACGATCTCGATTAATCTTGTTTCCAAAATATACATATTGTATGAATATTCTAATCAACGAGGATGAACAACATGAGGGGTAAGCGAGCGAGAAAAGTGATACTTGGAAGAGACCGAAGAGTGCCCAAGTGGCATTTTCAGATGCCTTATTTTCGCACTTTCTTTGTTATTGTTGTGGTTGTTGCCGAGCTCACGCCGCGTCCATACGCTTGATGGCAATCAGACTCAGGGCTGCCAGAATGCGGAAATACGTCACCAAACGCGGAATTTAAAGTGTGGGAAGACGAAGTGCGGAAATTGTATTCCGAATTTCCGCATTATCCAAATAATTGGGAATATTAATTTCCGCGCAGAGTGAAATAAATATATAATGTTTAATATGGTTCTAAGTACCATTTATGTGTCCAATACAACATTACATAATGTACAGTAGCCAATATAGTTTTTATGCCACTCAAAACAAATATAAAATATACCTGTAACTATATTGACATACAAGTATTTATAATACAGACACCGAAACATTCGCGGTCTCCTTACATTGTAGGCTACAGTTCCCTGCACAAGTTCCGTTTATCTCTGAGATTGTATTTATGGAAGACAAAATAGTATAATTGAAATTTGAGTGTAGTATCTTAACAGTTTCATAAGAAGGTGAATTAACTACTGCATAACAAGGAACTCTCGTAAATCAACAATACTATTTTTTCTGTCATAAATACAATCTCAGAGAGAGACGGAACATGTGCAATATAGAATGTACTAGCTTTATAGTTAATATGAGTACATATAATTTATATATATATATATAAATACATAATTATCGACTATTGTTTTGCTTGAGTATACAGTTTAGTACAGTATATATTTGCAAGCATTACCTTGTATTCATTACTCCTAAATGGTAGAACTTGTACTGTATATACGTAAATATTAATAAACACAGGTAGCCTATATGTCATCACTTGGGTTTTGTTATACCAGGCTTTTTGCTGGGTTTACTGGATAAAAGTTGGATCCTAACTTAACTGGTGTGGCAGAGAAGGAATTCACACACAGACACACACACACATACATGCAGAGGTGTAAGGAGAACACAGGAGTACATACTGTATATAGTTATTATATTCAATATAGATAACAACATATGATGGCTTACTTGGGTAATGGTTCACACATATAATGGCATAAAATACCATACACAAAATCATGGGTATGGAACAGAATATAATATACACCGGAGCTAAGATGAATTGCAAGTATTAAGACTGGAGGTTTACTGCGCCTTTGAATTAGCAATAGAAATTACACACAGAATATATGTGAATGCTTCATATTGACAGGTAGATGGATTGGGTGGAGGAAAAACACAGGGAAGAGCTATGATTCTTTATTCGCTAACGTTTTGGGCTATGTATTACCCATCTTCAGAGAGACTTGTCAGTCTCTCTGAAGATGGGTAATACATAGCCGGAAAGATTAGAGAATAAAGAATCATATCTCTTTCCTGTGTTTTTCCTCCACCCAATCCATCTACAAAATATATATAAATAATTCACTAAGTGTCTCTCATATATCAGAGTTTATCACGGATGTATTGGTATCCTAAAAAGCGCACTTAGGAGTCTTCGCACATAGATTTAGACAAGTCACGGAAGCATTTCTCGAATGAATTTAGCATGAAATGAAAGTATAAACACAATGAAATAATCACAAGTTATTTGGTCACGGGCGTGGAAAGATAGTGTCACTGGTGTTGATTTTATGTGTATCAATGTATGGATGTGTGCGGCTATAAAGTGAAATATTACCATATGTGATCTCACAAAGAGTTCATTTACAAAATATTCTACTTTATAATGATAAATATGTGTGGTTTGTATCCTCGTCTATAGAGGCCTAACAAGTGATAAGGGAGGTCTGTTATACACTTATACAGCCTTCAGCAAGCTAAGTTCTTCGTTCTGGTGCCATGGTCCAACATCTACGGATCTTCCTCGTGCTCGTCCTTGTAGTGGCTTCAACGTCAGGGTTGGTCCTCTAACAGGTCTTGACACGGCTGTGAGTTGGCTCCTTACCATCCAGGTGTTGAGAGGTAAGGGAGAGGGATCAGAGAAATTACTAGGGAACACGGATCAGTGTACTGGTAATCTAGCAACTCCTATACTCAAGTTTCGGACTACATACGGACCAGTGTACTGGTGATACCAAGCCTGGAAGGTTAGAGAACTTACTAGGCAGCACGGACCAGTGTAGCCTACTGTCCACCACGCAATTTCTCTCTCGAGTAAGGGAGAAGTCATTATGGCCTGGACAACTATCGATACCCAAATTGGGTATGGCCAGAGAATCTATTAGGCGGCTAGGACCAGTGTACTGTCCACCTAACAATATCTCGGTAGGGTTTGGATCACTACCCATAGGGACTGAGATATAGCAGGCTACATGGACCAGTAGACTGGTAGCAAGCATAAAGCTCAATAACCGGGCTCGACAGACTACTCGGACCAGTATACTGGCAGTAAGTCATTACCCAGGATCTGCACAATAACTAGAGTCGTACGGACAAGTGTACTAACAACTCGTCGTTATTATACAATTCCTCCTTTACTATCTTTAAGGGTACTTCACACAGTCAGAAATGCGAGCTAGAATCACTAGGAGTAATGACTCCTGTTGATTCCTGGGAATACGACCGCGAGTGTCTGAAATTCGCCGTGCACTCACAACACCGTAGGAGCCAGTGGGAGTGTACCTACGAATCACTGGGAGTCACTGGGAGTCACCAGGAATCACTGGGATAAAACCAGGAATGAAGTGCGAGTTATTGAAAAGTTGAAAATTAACGGTCGCTTTCGGATTACTGTAATATACGAGTCAATAGGAGTAATACAGGAATCACTGGGAGTTAGTTAGGAGTCACTGTGAGTCACCGAGCATCACTGGGAGTTGTTAGGAATGAGATGCGAGTATGCCAGGCATGGCCCCCATTGTGTGTTTGACCCTATAATTGAAATTAATTTTTCCTCGAGTATGTCTCTTGCAGGCTATAACTACAGTCCTCTAATATCATCATTAACCTGACAAGCGCGATATGACAGTAGGTGCTAGGGTAGTTATTTGTGCATTTCTAGCCATGGATTCTGACAGAATTCGTTATATTTACAATATAAACCATTATTTGTTTTCGGTATGCTTTTATTTTACATATATGATGTATATATGAACCTTCAAGAGTGCTAAAATAAGTGGGAAAAGCATTTGGGTGGTGAAAAAACGAAGATATGGCCACCCGGTCATAATCTCAGGCGAGAGAGAGAGAGAGAGACAGGCAGCCTTCCCCTCTCGCTGTCTGGGAGTCAACTGAGGAGAGCGGGGCGGTGTGTGCGGTGTCTGGGTGTTGCATAACGATCTTTTATGCAACCCACTTGTGCTACATTATCGCGGGAGAGAAAAATAACCGATAAATGATGATAATAAGAGGAAAAATAGGTGATAATTGAGGAGGGGAGGGAGGGGGGAATAAGGTGGGGAAGGAGGGGAGGGGGGTGGGTGAGATTTACATGGATGAGTACTGGAGGGGAATTATCTCACCTAGAGACAAATTCCTTTGTTTTGATAGGCCCATTTTTTTTATGGAAGTCTTTTTTTATGGTCCTGCTTCCGTGAGGCCTATCGCGTTCCCTATAGGAAGCCTTCCGTGAGGCCTATCGCGCTTGCCGGGTTAACACCTTACGAGCGGTCTATGCGGTTTATTTATATGTACCGCCCAGCGGGGTATTTTTAGCCAAAATAGGGCTGTTTACGTGATCATGTTCATGCCTAAATAAGACCCAGAACGTAAATCAAGTATCTATCCCTGAAAGGGCATAAACAGAGCTTTCGAATGACACCATAACGATCCTTTTATGATGGCTAGTTTTCTTGCAATAACCGTGCAACGCGAGTGCAAAAAGAATGTAATTAGGCACTTTCCCCATACAATTCCGTATATAGCGAGTGAGAGAGGGAGGGAGGAGGTGGGATTCGTGTCAGTAGGTTCGCCACGGTGGTCTGGAGCAGTCATATGCTCGCTACTCTCCTGCCACCACTTGTCTCTCTCTCTCAGCAACATTACGTGCTGAAATTGCCACACGACCTATGTCGAGCGCCGCCACATAGTCCAGCTTTATTTAACTCGACTTATGTTGCTCGCCGCTAATTAAGGGTTAAGTACAATGACTGTATTCATACATCATTACAGACATTAATATAATACGATAAGTCTGTATTATTATGTACCGTAAGGTCATGATATCAATGCTTACTATACTTTACGAAACAAATATATTTAAACTATTGTCTTAATAGTGGATAGTTAATCCTTCCCACCTTCTTGTTTTCGCTTGTTACCGAGTTCTGTAATATTTCATACGATTACCTAAAATAGGTAACACTTATAGGTTGTGTTAGTTTGGTTAGGTTAGGTCAGGGGAGTTGCGGAACTTCTAGATTATTAACCGGCGACTACAACGGCCCCTAAACAACCAAGCCATGATTACGCTGGCTCAAAGTCTACCCCGGCGACTACAACGCCCCTCGAAGTAGTAATCCAAAAGTCCACTCTCCACCACCAAGCGAACTTGACATTTCAAAACACATACAAACACGCATCCACCACTCTCGTTATGTTAGGTAAGGGGAGTTGCAGAACTTGTAGACTACAAGTAGGGTATTGTAACATTGACCATACATTGTTCACATTAATAATTACCTCAACTACCGTAATTTCCTTCTCTAAACACAATCACTGGGTGAATACAATGTCTTGTGGGAAATTGTAGTTACACAGGTTAATACTAGGCCCATTTATAATGTTTGACCAAGAAAAGTTAACTACCCGTATACTGTATATTATACTTTCACGTGAGAAGTATTACTGGTTTATATGAATAGTATATTTATTAAAGGGTACTTCACACAGTCAGGAATGCGAGCTAGAATTACTAGGAGTAGCTGAAAATTCGGATTCCTGGGCCTATTCGCGGTGAAAATCGATGACTCCTAGTGACTCTAGCGATATCCTAGTGATTCCAAACCACTCGCGGGCGATTGGCCCTGTCCGACAAAATGTTCACCGTGTTTAAAGTTCTCGCCGCGAATCGGACCACTCCCAGTGATTCCCAGTGATCCCCAGTGACTCCCAGTGAGTCCTGGTGATTCTCGGTGATTTGTATCTGAGTCGCCGACAGGTTTCGGATTTCAGTTTTAGTTCTCACCAGAATCACCAGGACTTACTGGGAGTCATTGGATAATCACTGGGAGTGGTTCGACTCGCGGCGAGAACCTTAAACACGGTGAACATTTTGTCGGACAGGGCCAATCGGCCGGGACTGGCTTGGAGTCACTGTTAGATGTTGTGGTTATACAAGTACGAGCCATTTCACCAGTGTCTTATGCTCTCGTATTGCAGGACTTAAGTAGGGAGTTGTTTCATCAGTGTCGTTATACCCTCCACTACAAGTCCTGACTGAGAAGGAAGCCGTTTCACCAGTGTCTTGCACTCTTCCAACTACCCTTACTATTTTTGTAGGATTACTAGAACTAGAGCACTTGTCGGTATTGCATACTCTAATTATAGTAAATCCTGTACCAAGGCAATGTAAAGATGTTGGGTGGTCACCAGTGTGGTCCAACAAGAATACTAGCAAATCCAAGGTACCTTTGAGAAATGCGTCGAGTAGTTCCACTCTACTGATGATGAGGTAGGCTGAGATGGTCTTACCACTTTCGTCGTTCTCTTCGGTGGAGCATTTCAGGGCTAGAGGGGCGGCTGTGCCTGGAGGAGGGTCTGGGCCGGCTGCGGTAGCCCTTCTGGGAATCCGCGTCACGGCGGTGGTGCTCCTTTGAGCAAGAAGGGCGCGTGGTGTGTTGATCTTTATGCACGGTTTGTTTATTACGACGTCGTGAGGGATTATCTTTGTGGATGAATCAAGAAATATATAAGTGATAATGTTTCCTACAGCAATCTGAAAAGACATGTAATTGACCACTTGAGAGTTTCGTTCTTTAAGGAAGTTGGAGTTGTAGACATCGATAGTAAACATAAATAAAATAATAATGTAGGTTTCGGATGGCTAAAGAGTATGTTGAATTGGATTTGATGTATCTATAAATGTACTATAACTGTATTTTAGCTGGTAGAATTATGTTAAATATCGATGTCTACAACTCCAACTTCCTTATAGAACGAAACTCGCAAGTGGTCAATTGCATAATTTAATCATTATATTTTCTGAGACTACGAACTTCATAGGGCTACTGTACATATGCATACATAAAATGCATACATGCCTAGACTATTATATACGTACATACAGACTGACAGACATACAGACAATAAGGTGCACACTTAATTCTTACCAAGTTACTCCATCAATATATCCGTTTTCTTAAAACACATTGTAAACAGCGGACCATATAACTGCGGAAAAACGGCAGCACTGGATCATGGCAATAGTGTCGATCTGCATCGTATGCATGTCATAAGCTTCGCTATATAATTCGGCTATGCATAACGTTTGAGCTTGAAATGCACGCACATGAGTTTGGATATCCAATTAAGATAACTATCGTAATAATATTGATAAATTATGTTAGGAGACGAAAACAAAATCAAAAGAAAAATTATGACAAATATGAAAAATTAATTTCAGCAGACGGACTCACGGAGATAAGGCTGATGTTGATGGTCATTTTGTTTTTTTTATCTCGCCTGAAAGAGGGATTAATGCTGGTCCTCATGTTTCACCGAAAACCAAAGCCCTCTCTTAGATGTATATAATTATGAGGAAAGAAACGACCCAATAATTATAGTTTCCCTACAGCAAGTGAAAAGTAGATTTTGCTGAAGGCAGGCAATGTAAACATTAGGGTAATCGTGAAATACTCAGGGTGACGTATATCTCAGTCCCCGTGGTCCCGCTCCCCCCTCCGCCCCCTTGACACTGCTCGGTCCGTCTCCGCATAGGCCATGTTGGACTGGCCTCTCACCTCTTCCGTCTGCGGCTGGTGCCTGACCCTTTCTGCCCGTGGTGCCGGACGGTGGATGAAACGGTAGAGCACTTCCTGCTTCACTGCCCTCGCTTCTATTCCCATAGGACCCTCCTCCGCTGCAGCCTCCGCTCCCTGGAGTTCTCCACCTTTACCCTCCCTGTCCTGTTGGACAGGACAGTGGACAGTGGACAGTGGACTGGACCCGGCCCTCCGTGTCCGGGTGCTCCAGCACTCCAAAGTCTTCCTGCGGCGTTCGGGTCATCTAGGTCGCCTGTGATTGCGTACCTGTGATGGTCTTCGGCAGGGTTAATTGGGCCTACCCACACAGCCCTATAATCAACAAACAAGAAGAACAAGTATATCTCAGTCATTGTTCTGATATCTCACTGCTCTGTATTAACCCTCGGTACCCGGTTGGGCTCTGAGGAGGCCAATTCGAACTAGCGCCGTGGAACTCAGATGGCCTGTTGAGCGCCATTGCTTGAATTTGTGCTTTTGAAATGCGTGCATATATTTTCTTTGTTTACATGCGGTACGTTGCGCCACCACGCTCGTACTACAGCCCAGCATCAGTCTCTAGCCTGATGCCATTATGAATACTACCAAAAACATTGATTCTGCTGTGTCCAATTCGGTGCCTCTTACGACGCCCGCCCCGGCTCGTTGTATTACACGACGGCCCCTCGCCAAGGATGTTCTTTCTCCGGGAGGAATAGATAGAACCTTGCGTGAGCTAGATTTTGCTGGTAGTGACAGTGATAGTGATGTTGACGAGATGAGCAGTGGCCATTCGTCTCGTTACACATCGAATGCATATTATTCTATTGACGAAGAACCTGGTTTCAAGGGATAGGCCAGTGAACATGAGAGCAATGCAGATCCTGAAGGTGGGGAAACAGGTGTCGTGGAAGCTGGTAAAGGTGAAGAGAGTGAAGTGGGTAAATTGAGCGAGTGGGAGAGCTTAAGGTCAACCTTCAAGTTTGCCCTGAGTGAAACCACTCCAAGCCCTTCACCAGCTAAATCGCCCTACCAAATACGCTTTTATAGCAAGCAGGTACTGGAAAAGGCGGCCGCGGCAGCCAGGGAGGAGACCAAATGGCGTGATGAGGAAGATGAGGTCATGAGTGAGGGTGAGCGTGGTGACTCATCATTTTCTGGGCAGCCATGGTCTCCCTTATCTACCCAACCCACCCAAGCTGCCCCGGGCGACCAACATTGATAATAAACACATATACAGTATATATATATATATATATATATATATATATATATATATATATATATATATATATATATATATATATATATATATATATATATATGTTTTGCCGTGCTATAATAATTACAGCTCGTAATATAGTCTCTACTAAAATCCAGATATGGACTTATAGACCGTAATTAAACTCAACAGGAACTCCCCGAACATGTTCATAAGATCACAATAAGTATTCAACTAGGTACTACAGAACTCAATGACAACACACGGGACAGTTATAAACACAAGTTTATTAAAAGGCATAGAAATATATATTCACTTATAGGCTTGGTTTATATGGATAATTCAGGCTAGAATATTACCTTAATAATTATGGGAATTATAAGGTAAAAGGCGAATGTATAATAGCTGAATAGACCAAGATGAAATAAATATTAATTCAGTGTTGGTAATAAACAAAACAGGAAATATGCAATTAAATAAACACGTGACCTATAGCATCAGCCCTTAATAATAAAAATGATGTGGGTCGAGTGTCTTACGTGAATCCTAAATCTTTGAAGCACTATCTGACTTAATTCTTGACTCTCGTTTATACAGTCTCGTGACAATAGGGGTATTGTGAATTCGTTGTGATGGAGTTGTGAGGTTAAATACTAATAGTAGACATGGCTGGGTAGTATATATAGGTGTACTTATATACTAGGTAACATATTTATATCATACAAAGCATTTATTTATCCTGCTCTGGGAGAAATCTTACTTATTAGGATTACATCACCCTCCAGACTCTTAGACATACTGATGTATTGCTGGCCTATTAGTGCTTCTTGTCTGGAGGTTATTGGATCTACCGGACCGGCATAACTGGTACTCCTGCTCAGGTCTATTTATATCTGTAAGCTTCTGTTCGCTGGTGTTCAACTTGCATAAACAATGCTTCATCATATTGTAGATCTGGGGATGGAAGGAATGCTGTTCTGTCATTGGCTGGTGTTGTTTGAAGTTAGGGCTGTGGTTGGCTGGTGCAGTTTCCCATGCTCATAACTGTTGTTTGGCATGCTAGAAAATGAGGGGCTCTGGGTGATAGGGGTGGCTCCTGCATTTTCTTATTTCTTCGTTGTTTCCTGGTTATGGGTTTGGCTGGTGGACCCAGCTGCAGACTGGCAATTCTGCAACTGGTTGTTGCATTTGGTGGTAGCAACCCCGTCATTTCACCACTATCGGCGAAGTAAAAGTCGCGACCTCGCGCTTGAAGAATGTATGATCGGGTGGTGGTGGTGTTCCTGACGGGTGTCAGGTTTTGCAGGGTGAGTCGCCATAATGTGGTAGGGACGTTCATAGGTTTGGTGACGTCCATGACCAGGTTTATATGTAGCGGTTCCTCAGCGTGAGCAGCTAGTTGTAGGAGTTGGTTGGGGGTTTTCACAGGTGTTGGCTTGATGCCATCAAAAATGGACACACTGTTGATTTTCATGGTTGGTGGTGTCGTTGAATGGGTAGCTGCAGTAGTGGTTGGTGGTGTTGTTGAAGGTGGGGCTGCAGTAGGAGGTGTCCTTGGAGCAGGTCTGGTCACTGTGGGTTGGCGAGCAGTAGTGACTGGGACAGGAATGGCTGGTGATGAGGGTTTGGAGGTAGGCGGGACTGGACCAGGTAGGGGTGACCTCGCATTAGGTGGTGTGGTTATCAGTGGGGCTGGCAAGGTAGGTCTTGGGTGATCTCGCCGGATGTATGTTGGTTTGAAGGAAGGCGCCCATCCTTGAGGGGGCACCACACGTCGACCAGATCTGGTGCATGTAGGGTTAGATTGAGTAGGAATTAGTGAAGGACCAGAAACATGGGATTGAGGGGAAGGTGATGAAGCAGAGCTAGAATAATGTGATGGTTTATTTGTTATGTTATGTCTGGGACGGATGACTGGGGAAGGTCGTGAGGTAGAAGATGACTTAGGACTGGCCCTGGGAAGTAATGGAAGAGGCCGTGTAACTGGTTTCATTTTGGATTGGGATCCGGAAGGAACAGGAGATTTCAGTTTAGATGCATAAGAGGGGGGACCGGAAGGATTAGGAACAAGGGGGGTAGGTAAAGAAGTAGGTATAGTAGTGGGAGGGTGAGGGGCGGAAGTGACAGGTGGAGTAATGAGATTAGGGATGTTGGCAATTATAGGAGTGGTAGGTAGAGTACCCGAGGATTCTGAAACGTTAGGTATACTGACAGATGGTGAGGCTTGCACAGGTAATGGGCGTGGTTGATGACCAACTTGAGAAGGAAGGATTGAAGGAGCAGAGATAGTGCCTGTAGGTGGAACAGGTATGGGTATGTACACAGGAGGAGGTGGGCGTGGCTGTACTTGGGGGGTGGGCGTGTGAGTTAAAGCGTTCAAATCTGGAAGGGTTCTTTGTTTGTGGGTGGGTGTCACAGGTAGGGTGAGGTCAGGTATGGTAGGTTCTGTGGATGCTAAATTCTGGTTATTAGTTGCAGGCAATATGTCATTCTGAATGGGGTCAGCAAGCATAACTATATTCTCATTAATATGCTGAAATCTACGGACATGCCTGTTACGATATGTGCGCAACTCACCAAAATAATTAATGATAACCTGGTAGTAGTTCGGAACAGATAAGATCTCAAAAGGCCCTTTAAACCTGGGTTTGAGCTTGGATGGTACTGGTAAGTGGGCAACCATAACTAGATCATCAATACAGTGGGGGCTGGATTTGGGAGTTTTATCTGGTTGCAGATCTTGCACATACTGGATTTGTTGTAGTCGATTTTTTAGATGAACTAGATACTGGTCAAAGTTAGAGGAGGGCTCATACGGGGCAGCTAGATGACGAAGGGGAAAGAGTAAAGGTGCCACTCCAAATATTCGCTCATGAGGTGATATTCCGTCTTCTCGAGGGCAGGTGTTGATTCCCCATTGCACAATGCGAACTTAGCTGGACCAATCTTTTGAATCCATTTGTTGCAAACGGGTTCGGATTTGGTTGGCTATTGTTCTGTGGCTTCTCTCGCAGATGGAATTCCCTTGCGGCCAATAGGGAGAGGAATGACTGATCATAAAATCACACATCATCGATAACTGTGACCATATGTGGCTGGTAAATTCTGGGGCATTGTCAGAATGGATTACTTCTGGTAATCCAAAATAAGGGAAGACATGCCGAATCAGTGTTTCAGCTACTGCAATGGCTGAATGATCTTTTGCTGGACACACAATGACATACTTGGAGTGTGTGTCCACAAAAGTGATGATATAATTGAATCTGTGACGATTTTCTAAAGGGCCCATCACATCTACTGCAAGCTATTGCCAAGGTTTGGAAGCAGTTTATTTCCCGGATGGCCCAGCTGTGCGGGTTCTGCCCTTTCCCAATGCACATGCTTTGCACGGCTCAGTGATGCGTTTGGCGGTGATGTAAGGTGATGGGGTCCAGTAAACTTGTTGGAAGGTGGAGATGAGTTTCCTTTGGGCAAGATGGATCCCATTATCCATATGGATGGACTGCATCGTGGCTAAAGCAGCTTGAGGGGTAATAACTACTTTACCCTCCAAGGTGAAAAGATTATTACCTCGCCTGGTTAGTTGGTTGAAAAAATGTCTTGGCATCCAGTCTGGCTTGTGTTGTTGTTGGTAAGCTTGTAGAAGGTCCTGTTGACTGTTGCTTGAAGCGTCTTGGTGATGGATTGCGAGGATGGTGTGTGTTGGCTCGTCGTGGTGAAGTGCAGATTCAGATGGTGATAAAGGGAGACGAGAAAGTGCATCAGCATTAGTATGCAACTTTCCTGGTCGGTATGCAATCTCTACGTCAAACTCCTCTAGAGATTCACTCCACATGACTGTCATGGCATTTTTTGTATCCGACTTCCGCAGCCATTGAAGGGCGTGGTGGTCGGTGATGACGGTGACCTTGACTCCTGCCAGGTAAGCTTTGACATATTGCAGTGCCCAAATAATGCCGAGACATTCTCGTTTTGTCACTGGGTAATTTATTTCGGCCGGGTTGAGGGTGCGGCTGGCACATGCAATTATATGTTCTTTGCCGTCCTTGGTTTGTGCTATTACGGCTCCAATGCCAAACTGCGACACGTTAGTGTACAACCGGAATGGCTGGCTGTAGTCGAGAAAGGAGACTACTGGAGAGGCAACTAACTTGGTCTTGAGATCATTGAAGGCTTGAAGTCGTAAATCGGTCCATAAGAAGGGCTCTTCTTTTCTCGTGAGGTCATGGAGAGGTTTGGCGATGGTGGCAAAGTTCTTCACGAATTTCCTGTAATATGAAGCTAAGCCAAGGAAAGCACGTACACCTTTTACATCCATTGGAGGGGTGATCTTGCTAATTGCTTCAAGCTTACTTGGGTCAGGTGCAATTCCTTACTCGGAGACAATGTGGCCAAGAAAATTTACCTCAGTGTTGGCTAGAGTGCACTTGGCAGGTTTCAGTTTCAGGTTAGCATCTCTGATTCGTTGAAATACTTGTTGGAGTCTTTGTAGGTGTTCTGTCCAGGTCTTACCGAACACAATGATGTCATCAAAGGTAAGCTAGGCAAGTTTCCCAGGTTAATCCTTGTAGCACCGATTCCATCAGTCTTGAGAAAGTAGCTGGACCATTACATAAACCAAAAGGTAACACAGTAAACTCATTCAGGCGTCCTTGGCTGGTTGAAAATGCTGTTTTTTGTTGATGTTCTGGCAAGACAGGTACTTGCCAGTAGCCAGCTTGCAAATATAGAGTTGTGAACCATTTTGCTCCAAGTAATGGGTCGAGAGAGTCATCAATCTTGGGAAGAGGTGTAACGTCTTTAATGGTGACGTCATTGAGTTGCCGGTAGTCAATGCAAAACCGGGTTGATCCGTCCTTATTACGGACAAGGATTACCGGAGAAGACCAAGGGCTGGTGGAAGATTTTACAACTCCTGTGGCAAGCATATCTTAGACTTGCTTTTCTTCTTCGCGTTCAATTGGGTTCTTCCTCCTAATTGGTTGCTTGATGGGGTGTACCACGGTGTGAATGGGGTGATGCAACATGTTCGTTTTCCCCATATCTCGACTAGAGGTAGCAAAGATATCTTGATAGGAAATTAGGAGGTTTCTGATGTCAGTTTGTTGGTTAGATGTGAGGGTGGTGGGTATGTCAGGAAAGGGATTTTCATAGGGGGGTGAGGATTCAGAGGGAACAGAGAATTTGTCTGAATACATTTCTAGGTCGCCAATTGCTAGGCCCTTAGGCAGAGTGATAGGTTTATCTGATATATTGGCAATTTTGATGCAATTCATCTGATGTGGTAGCAAGCAAGGAGCGGTTAGGCATACCTCATTGAAAGTGCTTTGGAGGTGTGGGGTCACAAGGACATTTCCTTGAAGGTTAGGTACTAATGGTACCCATTTCTTGTGATGGGGGGGAACTGTACTGGAGGAGGCAATTATAGCTTGGGCAATTATATGTGGTTGCAGAGGGGCACTATCTTGAGTACTTTGGGGGGCAGTAGTGACAGGTAAGGATATCTGCAAAGTTGGGGATTTAATCTGCTTCAAATTGCCCTTAGCAGGATTTTTTTTTTTTTTAGGTTTGGAAGGTGGGTCATAAGTTAAGGTTCGGTGCCTACAATTTATGGAGGCACCTAAAGCTATCAACAAGTCGGGCGGGTGCCCGACCCCGAAAGAGGTTGAAATAGGGGAGCTATCCCCCCGCCAAAGGCGGCTTTCTAGGGCCTTTCCTAGCTGATGCTGAGAGGATTGGGTTCTAGTCATGTGGTGATGGGCTGGTCTATCAGAGTGAGAACTGAGTGATCTCTGCCATACCCATAGCTTACTCTGACTGTTCCTTTGGCTTATATATTTTCTAGATCTCAAGTGACGGCGTCTTTTCCGTGGATTGACCTCCCAATCTACCAAGATTGGAAGCCAAAGCGTCACATTTTTCCCTTGCCCCTCAACTTTCTCTTCATAATTGCTGAGGGGCACAGGGCCCTGGGTGGGGCTTTGGTTTCCCGGGCATTTCCGCACCCTCCTCAGCTCCCCGCCATGGAGTGGCTTCGGTCACCCAGGCTTTATTGTGGTCGGCAGTGGGGGTTCTGTGGGGGTGCTCGGTTATGGCCTTGGAATTGCTCGGGGCCTTGGGGCTGTTCGGCCAGGCAGCTTGGGGAACAACAACAACAACAACAACAACAACAACAACAAGTCGAGACCTAAATATCCATTATATTTATACTCACTGGGATGGTATATCACGAAAGAGTGATGAACTCAGTGATTGGGAGGAGGGGTGTTAACATATAACGGGAGGGTCTGACCAAGGATAGGGATAACTTGATCATTGGCACTAATTAATGTTATGAAGGAAGATTGGATTTGTCGAAAAACATGCTTATGTTTCTGGAAAAATGGAAGGAATAAGCAAGAACGGGAAGCCCCTGTATCAATGAGGAGTCGAACTTTAACCCCATTCAGCGTGATTTTGTGGTACACTGGAAGTCCGTCATCCGATGTCCCGTCATGAGCCCCCGCCATTGTTACAACTATTTGTTTGAGGGGGCAGCCTAAAAATCCTGGGGATCTGGCTGGATAATTTCAGGCTGATATGTCTCTAGTTCTCCTTCTGCTTCTCCTTCCTCGATCCCGGCCGTCCCATCTTCAGTAATGGTGGAGATCTGCCTTGGTTTAATCCATGGGATTTGTGCCCACCAACTTGGAGTCCTTGTCCTCTTTCTTGTCAGCTCATTGAAGGATCTCTTGAGGGACCAGATCATGCAGGGTCCGGAGCAGGGTTTCCAGTCTGCTGGCCAGATCCGGGCCCAGTCCACAGCTTTGTCTGCTGGCCGAGGAGCTACTGGGCGACTGCTGATCGTAGGGTTAGTAGAGGGATGGGTAGTGGCTCTACTTATTGCAGCAATTTTGTTAGCTGGCTCTCTGGATTTTTTCAAGGCCATGATCCTTCTGATCACAGGCAGGTCCGTATCATAGTTGGTTGGTTCGACTATGGAGAAATGATCAGCCACGGGGTCAGGCAGGATTCTCACCAAGGTCTTGAAGATGGTCTTCTTCGTCTGGGCGGTCGAGTC
Source organism: Paralithodes platypus (assembly GCA_032716605.1). Taxonomy (NCBI): domain Eukaryota; kingdom Metazoa; phylum Arthropoda; class Malacostraca; order Decapoda; family Lithodidae; genus Paralithodes; species Paralithodes platypus. The sequence goes on along the minus strand of CM064510.1, from coordinate 33,514,079 downwards.
ATCAGGGAAGGCCGTCAATGCAACCTGGTGTAATTTTTCCACAGTCTCATCCAAGTCTCCGGTAAATTTGACTGCATGGAATTGTTTATCCGCAATTGTCTGTTCCAGAACTGGATTTATTGCGGTTCTTACATACACCTCGAACTGCGCCCAGGTTGTCGTGCACATAGCCCGATACTTTAGTTGCATATTTCCCTAATTTCAACACAATTGTATGGATCTTGGAATTGTCTTCGCTCCCGAACATAATGTCCAGGATCGGTTTGACTATTTCCAGGAAGGTATAGATGTCATAATCCTCAGGCTTGAATGCCGGGATATCAAGAGATCTAGTAGCTGCCATGAATAATAATGTACATACACTAATTGAATACAGATTTTTTTTTTTTAGAAAAGAACACTCGTGTTGGTAGCCGTATTGAGACACCGCTGCCGCCAGTGTTTAGCCGGGCTATAGTAATTACAGCTTGTGATATAGTCTTTTCTAAAATCCAGATATGGACTTATAGACCATAATTAACCCTTAATTGGCGGGGCCCGCCTTAAGTCGGGCTCCAATTTGCAGCAAGTTAGGAGCATTATTAAGGCTTTTAAAGGGTTAAAATCGAGTGCAAATGGCCAGGAGCGCAGCACGCCACACGTCCGATACCCAGGGCTTACCGCCGCCCACTGACTCACGCTCCCTCTGTTCTCGAGAGGCCGGCAGTGTTGCCAGTAGTGAGCGTAGAGGGAAAAAATATGCCGCTATACGCTAAACTCCCATGTTAGTGGTACCACTGCGTGAGAATGACGAGTGCTACGTAGCTCGTTCTGGTCTCATTTTGAAGCTTTTAGCGCCTAGTTTTTTTGCTGAATACATTTATTTTCATGCAGATACTTGATTGATCATTCAGGAGGGCCTTAACCTTTATTTAGCGGCGAGCAACATAAGTCGAGTTAAATAAAGCTGGACTATGTGGCGGCGCTCGACATAACTCGAGTGGCAATTTCAGCACGTAATGTGGCTGAGAGAGAGAGACAAGTGGTGGCAAGAGACTAGCGAGCGTATGACTGCTCCAGACCACCGCGGCGAACCTACTGACACAAATCTCAGCTCCCTCCTCCCTCTCTCACTCGCTACATACTCAATTATGTACTGAAAGTACCGAATTACCTGCTTTTTGCACTCGCGTTGCACGGTTATTGCAAGAAAACTATCCATCATACAAGGATCGTTATGGTGTCATTCGAAAGCTCTGTTTATGCCCTTTCAGGGATAGGTACTTGTTTTACGTTCTGGGTCTTATTTAGGCATGAAAATGATCACGTAAACAGCCCTATTTTGGCTAAAAACACCCCGCTGTGCGGTACACATAAATAAACCGCATAGGCCGCTCGTAAGGTGTTAATATGCCCAAAATAGCCCAAAACCCCCCACTAGACGAGGGTTAAACTCAACATGAACTCCCCGAACACGTTCCTTAGATCACAATAAGTATTCAACTAGGTACTACAGAACTCAATGACAACACACAGGAGAGTTACACACACAAGTTTATTCAAAGGTATAGCAATATATATTCACTTATAGGCTTGGTTTATATGGATAATTCAGGCTAGAATATTACCTTAATAATTATGGGAATTATAAGGTAAAAGGCGAATGTATAATAGCTGAATAGACCAAGATGAGATCAATATTAATTCAGTGTTGGTAATAAACAAAACAGGAAATATGCAATTAAATAAATATGTGACCTATAGTATCAGCCCTTAATAATAATAATGATGTGGGTCGAGTGTCTTACGTGAATGAAACAGCAATAAAGATAAATATTAATACTCTCGATATACAAGAGAATGAATGAGTTGAGAGTAAAAACAAATACACAAGCAGTGAGCAAGATGTACTAGGTGGGGCGTGCGTGCTTGAGCTAGTAAAGGCTCTTCAGGTAAACGCGACCTTTAATCAGCTAGCATGTCAGGTCAATAACTTTTACTGCGGGGTTGGAAAATACAACTCTGGTTTGTGTAAATATGAACTGATTCTCAGAGATGTTGCAATGAAACTGGGGATAAGGTATTGCTTATTTATTTTCACAATTTACTATGTATGTAACTCAAATTAGGTAATTTATGATTTGAAGTGTATATTCACTTCAATCGAACGTATGCAATAATTACGAACTCGGTCGAGGAATTCAAATGTAAAGTTATTAATATAATTGTAACTGAATTAAGGAAATATAAATACTAACTGGATATAAAGACAAAGTCTAAAAAATCAAAGATGATTAATTAGTAGATGTCCTGGCAACGTTTATAATGCTAATAGCGTAAGGAATAAATTAACAAGATATTAATTATGTTAACAGTGACGCACAGGACGAAGTTGTACTATAAAAATACTCAGAAGGGTATTACAAGAGATCTGAACGGGTTAACAGAGTCTTATGAAGAATTCACCTTGATAAGTGGTGTATTCGAGATGATGGAAAATTTAGATAAAAGACTATGCAATGCTAGAATTCCTAGATCATAAGAATCAAAATGATCTACATCAATACTCGCATGAACGATAATACTAGTTCATACAAAAATCACAACAACGATTAAGTAATCGTATTGAGAAATGGGGGACTTGGAAAGTATATAACTTGGGTAATGATAAGTTTTACACTGGAATAAATTAAATATGAAATTGGGCGTAGGTTCTAGGTAATTAGTTTTGAATTAAGAAGGGGAATCAAGACATTAAATACACGTCGACCTCAACTGACAACATACATAACAGAATACATATATTAGGAAAATCTGTGAGTACGTGGCGTGATAAATGAAGGAACACAAATATATGACGTATGCGTAGGACGTTCTAGAGGATATTTAAACAGGAGTAATATAGGATCTTGAACACAGATCTTAGACAAGAATTACTATTAATTTCAGAAGGATTAACAGGTATGCAATTACAAGATCTTGGGCACAGATCTGTTTATAATCACACGCTTACACGATTCACATATTTTAACCTATACTTCGACAACAATAATCACAAATCAAGATATACAGAGACACTTAGGGTAAGTTTGGAGGGTAGTGAGAGAGCAGGGCTAGCCGACATAGAGCGTAGGTTCTAGGGCAGCACCTCAGGAGGGTAGGGTGTCACTCGAGCAGTACTTCAGGTTCCAGACGTCAGAGGGCACCACAGGTCGAGCACTTTCACTGGCAGGGGGCAGGGCTTGGGCAAGCTTTAGATGTGGTTAGCTGTCCTGCCCTTTTCAGGCTGAGTACAATACCGCAGGCTGGGTTGCATACTTTCCTGCTAAATCTTTGAAGCAATATCTGACTTAATTCTTGACTCTCGTTTATACAGTCTCGTGACAATAGGGGTATTGTGAATTCGTTGTGATGGAGTTGTGAGGTTAAATACTAATAGTAGATATGGCTGGGTAATATATATAGGTGTACTTATATACTAGGTAACATATTTATATCATACAAAGCATTTATTTATCCTACTCTGGGAGAAATCTTACTTATTAGGATTACATCACCCCCAGACTCTTAGACATACTGATGTATTGCTGGCCTATTAGTGCTTCTTGTCTGGAGGTTATTGGATCTACCGGACCGGCATAACTGGTACTCCTGCTCAGGTCTATTTATATCTGTAAGCTTCTGGTCGCTGGTGTTCAACTTGCATAAACAATGCTTCATCATATTGTAGATCTGGGGATGGAAGGAATGCTGTCCTGTCTTTGGCTGGTGTTGTTTGAAGTTAGGGCTGTGGTTGGCTGGTGCAGTTTCCCATGCTCATAACTGTTGTTTGGCGTGATAGAAAATGAGGGGCTCTTGGTGATAGGGGTGGCTCCTGCATTTTCCTACTTCTTTGTTGTTTCCTGGTTATGGGTTTGGCTGGTGGACCCAGCTGCAGACTGGCAATCCTGCAACTGGTTGTTTCATTTGGTGGTAGCAACCCCGTCATTTCAATATAATATATATATATATTCTATGTTCTTTCCTCTCACTAAAATATTACGCTTTCCATAATACAGTTCGGTCTGAGTACATGATTAGATTGATTTCTAAAATTCGAAAATGGATATTAGTTGTGATCGTGTACTCAACCTTTAACTGTGTTAGTGGTGTGATGGTTTAGGTGCTTGTGTTCTGGGTGTGGTGTCCCGATTTTGAATCCTGGGAGGACCATATGCTTTCATTAGTTTATTCAAGTACATTAGGGTGTTACTCTTATATATGTATATAATATTTATATATATATATATATATATATATACCGGTATATATATATATACAGTATATATATATGTCTATCTATCTTTCTATTGTCTGACGCCGTGATCCCCGAAAGAGTGGCTATGAACGAACCGCCCCCATGCACCTCTGTACCCAGTCAGTCGACGCCCCTCCTCCCAACCAGCACCGCCTTCATTCTTATACTTCCTCACTCCATCCTTCTACCTCTCCTTCGGTCTACCTCTCCCTCTCTGTCCTTCCACCTCGCTCTCGTACACCCTCATAGTCATTCTCTCGCTTCCCATTTCCCATGCGTTCAATATGGCCGAACCATCTCAAGTTGTTCCTTTTCACACTTTCCAGCACATCTACCTCCACACCACGCCTCGTTCTTACTTCCTCATTCGTCTGTCTATCCCTCCATGTAACTCCGCACGCACTTCTCAAGTAACTCATTTCTACCGCTCTCACTCTTGGTCTGAGTCTCTTCCCGAACGTCCATGCTTCGCTTCCGTAAGTTAATGTCGGGATTACCACACTGTCATGCAAGGACTTCTTCACTTCCATACTGACCACTCTATTTCTTGTTACTGCTTTCAATGTTCCTACAACCCTCTTCCCCTGTTGCACCCTCTCCCGCACTTCTTCATCCATAGTCCCATCTTTACTCAACACACTGCCCAGATACTTAAAAGAGCTGACGATCTCCATAGCCTGACCGTTTAACTTCGCCTCACACTCTGTGACTTCACCCCTTTCGAAGACCATAACCTTGCTCTTCCCCGCATTTACCTTCAAATTCCGTTTTTCGCACACTGTTCCAAACTCATTATCAGACCCTGCAACTCCCATTCATTATCGCTCATCAGAACTGTATCATCCGCAAACAGCAGTATAGGCAGCTTCCACTAATTTCCCTCCCTTTTCAGCGATACACCAACATCCACTGCTCTTCCTAGTATTTCTTTCATGACTCCATCCATATATACAGTAAACAACCACGGGGACATCACACATCCCTGTTTCAACCCAACACTCAGGTCAAAGAACTCGCTCTGCTCATTCTCCACACGTACTGCCGCCTTTGCACCCTCATACATGTTCTTCACTGCTTTCAGCAACTTGCCATCTACTCCGTATATTCTAAGTACTTTCCACATGCCTTCTCTATCCACTCTGTCATAGGCCTTCTCCAAGTCCATAAAGGCAACATACACCTTTTGTTGCTTCTCCAGATATTTCTCCACAACACAATTCAGGGTAAAAATCTGATCTACAAATCCTCTTCCCTTCCTAAAACCTCCCAGCTCGTCGCCTATCCATTTCTCCGTTCTCACTCTCACTCTCTCAATCACTACCTTAACCCCACGTAAAAGTAAACAAAGCATCTGAAGTTTATACTACTAACAACTCCTTTACTATCTCTTTATATAAATTAAATACCATTAACCCAAACAACCACCACCCAAAGCGAATATAGTTTGATAATAATCCGAGTAAATGCGAACTACTGAAAAACATAAAGAGCATGATTATGAACCTAATTCTTTATACATAGATCCTAAACCAAATCCAAGTCACTCCTGACAATACGCCCCCACCAACAAAATATATACTCTACTCAGGATATATTTACATAAAAGTCTTCAAGCCTAGTCATATAATCAACCGCCATATTTTCTCCACCCTTAATATAGTTTAACCTGAAAGTGTACGGCTGCAGTGCCAATGACCATCTCATGAGTCTACGATTAAGGTCCCTGGCACTTTGCAAATAATGTAAGGGCTTATGATCAGACTCCAACACAACAAAATAGTGACCATACAAATACACCTGAAAGTGCTCTACTGCCCAGACAATTGCCAGTGCCTCCTTCTTAATGACTGCGAAATTCCTCTCCCTGGGTGCCAACTTGCGACTGGCAAATGCCACTGGTCGTTTCACTCCATCAACATCCTGCGGCAAGACGGCCCCGAGTCCAGTGTTGGAAGCATCCGTTCTGAGAATAAAAGTATGTTTTACATTTGGTAAAAGGAAAACTGGAGGGTTAGAAATATGTTGCTTTAGTGCCCTGAAGGCCTGTTGATGTTCTCTCCACTCCAAGGTGTTCGGTTGTTCTTTTTGGTCAGATCAGTGAGAGGACTTGCTACAGTGGCATAATGAGGTGTCGAGACTCGTAAGTAACTCGACAGTTTTGGTTAAGTAAACATACTGGAAGTTCAAATTAGGCGCCAGTATTAGGCTAAGTTATAAACAGTATCTTTATAAAAGATATGTACTATTTCGTATCAAGTTTCTATGGGTTTATCATCCATAATTATCTCGGGTTATCATTACAATTAATTCAGTATATCTTGTAGATAGTTAAATGATGCATTGGAAGGATATGAACTGCGCATGCGTCATGTTTGGGAAGCGGGTTGCTTGCCGGAAACAGACAGACTCGCTTTAGCTACGAACTCATCAAGATCTCCTTCTAGCCGCTCCAATACAACCACCTGTTTCATGCTAAGTCACTCTAATTCTTAACTCTTAGTGGCCACAATACCTTCTATCTATCCCTAACACTATCCTTGAGCTATCCATCCCTATCAACAATAAAAGTAAGTTAACTCTTGTGAGTTTATAGGTAAATTTCGCTTTGTTTACTATCGAATTCTCACAATATGGTCCTTCGATACCTCTGACTTTTGCCTTATGCTGTCTTTTCTTCTTTGTCTCTTTTTTCTTCTGCTTTCCTGTTGTCTCCTATGTCCTGGCTATTCCTTCTTTCTGTTCCCTATTTCCTCTTCCCTGGTGTCGCCTGTAGGCTTTTGGGCTAGTGTTTCTTGTCTGTGGCCTAATTTCCTCCGGGTCCCGCTTGTTTTACCCGACCGTATGGGCCGCCGCCATGTGTTTCCGATGTGCGCCTTTGGCGGAGAGGTTGGGGAGGACTATAAGCGTGTGATCACTTTTTACCCCAAGCCTATTAGGAAAGTTTCACTTATGGGCCATAGCTATGTCATGGAAATTTGTGTGGGCAAGCCGGTGTACCACCCATTTTTCCATGTGAACACTTTTGCCCAAGGGGGTGCTAGGGTGGACACTTTCAAGTCCTCTGCAGCCTGGGAGAGTCACGTCAACAATAATTAGGTGGTAGGCTATAGGTATATAATTGCAACAATTAAATTAAAGCAAAGTAGAATTATAAGGGTTAAATTGAATTTGTTCGGTCTTAACTAAATTTAAAGGGGGTAATTACCACAAATTTTTTTAGTACCATTAGATGTTGGGCTAGCCCAGTTTTTTATTGGTTTACAATTTAAATTGGCTTGTTATACACCTTTTTGGCCTCCCTTCCTTAGTGTACTCTAACAACAAATTGCCACATATTATGTAAAGTTAATTACTTTTATTTTGTGAGTGGAGATAGTATAGGCATTCGTTAACTTTTATTATTGCGCTCTGCGTCTTATTTCCCTCATTATTGCCCTACACCAACAAAATTGCCGCATTTAATATAAGGTTTACCATTTAAATTTAAGTGTGGAGATCCTTATGCGTTGTTTGTTTAATTTTATTATTGCGTTCAGCGTCATATTTCCCACTTACTGTAGTTACACCAAGTAAATATAAGAGGGTCCTGTCACGGTCGCCAATTGTCACAGCTACATATAGATTAAAGCTGATAACTCTGCAGTTTATCAATACTCATAAATGCTATGCTTAATATTCGTAATATATATTAAATATAAAGTCTCTACATTGAAACACTTATTTCCAGTAAAGCTTGCCATCATTCTGATCACTAAGTTTTCTCAGATTGAAATACTGTAGAAGTATATTTATATTATTCACCTTCCAACCCTCTCATATTCCTCTGGTAACCAGGAAAAAATATACACAGTGATACATATAAACATTATATTGTATAAGTATAACAATTTAGCTTACAATTGCAAAAATGTATTAATTACCCAAAGCGGGGAGAACCGTCTGATGGCTAACCAGATCCAGCAGTGGTGTGGCTACCCTAGATAAAATAACAGTCTCTGTTGCCCCAGATACTGAAGTCATGGATCTAATGTCACACACAATAGTCACTTAATTCCCGTACCCCCCACAAGTAGTCTTCCACAACGTCAAACACTAGTCACGTCCAGTCACTACATCCCAGTAGGGGGATATAACGTCACAACTTCCAGTCACCAGTAGCGCAAGCAGCTCTCACCGAGGATCCAGGCACCACTGTGGTCAGGCCAAGCACCAGAACGATTCTGCCCCAACTCCCGCTCATATCTGTGAAGATGACTCTGTTAATTTTCATTCCACCAACACACTAAAATCGTGAATAACTAAGGCCTCAAGTCCGTAACGAACCATTCCCTAATTCTTGGCCATTATCAAAGATTGAAGCGTTAACCAATTAGAACAGCAAAATATTCACAAGAGTAACCAAACACTCCCTTAATGTAAAACGAAGCATATGAAGCTTACACTGCTAACAACTCCTTAACCCCATGTAAAAGTAAACAAAGCATCTGAAGTTTATACTGCTAACAACTCCTTTATTATCTCTTTCTATAAATTAACACCATTAACCCAAACAACCACCACCCAAAGCGAACATAGTTTGATAATAATCCGAGTAAATGCGAACTACTGAAAAACATAAAGAGCATTATTATGAACCTAATTTTTTATACATAGATCCTAAACCGAATCCAAGTCACTCCTGACAATAGCTAACCCGAGAGTAAGGGACAGTGGAAGAAAAGAATAGCAAAGAAAAAGGCTCTCACTCCACCCTCCGTTGCCTTCGATTATTGCTGTACATTAATACAGTTGGCAGTGAATAACCTAGCAGATATTGGAAACCGCCTGAAGGAATTTATAGAAAGTTAGAAATGGAAAGGAAATTGCATGCAAACCTTCACTTGTAGTAAAATATACAATAATATATATATTTTTCCTCCATTAGCTCTCTTCAATTAAAATCAGTGTTCGTTACCACCACATCGTTCTATCATTGGTTATTACCTACTCCATCCCTATTTCTCTGTGGTATGAGTCTAGACTTTTTTTAAATGCATCTATTGAGCCACTATCTATTACTTTATTTGGGAGCTTATTACACTCGCTAATTATACTGTCAGTGAACGTTTGCTTTCTTACCTATTAATGTTAACTTGTTTCCTCTTTGGCTATCTTACATAGTTTATCAGGGTTAATGTTACTATCTATCTATCTATTTCCTGACGCCGTGATCCCCGAAGGGGTGGCCACAAACGAATCATCCCCATGCACCTCTGTCCCCAGTCAGTCGACGCCCCTCCTCCCAACCAGCACCGCCTTCATCCATATACTTCCTCATTCCATCCTTCCACCTCTCCTTCGGTCTACATCTCCCTCTCTGTCCTTCCACCTCGCTCTCGTACACCCTCTTAGTCATTCTCTCGCTTTCCATAAGTTCCATATGGCCGAACCATCTCAAGTTGTTCCTTTTCACACTTTCCGGCACATCTACCTCCACACCACACCTCTTTCTTACTTACACATTCGTCTGTCTATCCCTCCATGTAACTCCGCATGCACTTCTTAACCCACTGAGCCCCAGCTAGTTTAGAATAAATATACCACCAGGGACCGGCAGGTTTTGAAAAATACAACATTTCCAGAAAACACCAGGAATGGGTTAGGAATGAAGGAAAACCCACAAAAAAAATGATCCCCTAGGTCAAAAAGGGGTCCTACGGTGCGCCTGAAAGTCGGATTTACAAGAGCGGAAAATTGAAGGCAAAATCACCCAAAAACAGGTTTTTGCACGCTCACCTGCACGCGGTTGGACTTTGAGAGTTTTCAACCATCGGCATGGTTGTGTGGGATACTTACACAGTTCCCATAGAAATCTGAGCCCTCTAGGTGCCATAGGACCGGAGTAATTAACAGTGACGCAATGTTGCCGTCGCTGGGGTTGGCAGAAAAATACATTGCCGACGACACGTTGTCGTCGCTGGGGTTCAGTGGGTTAAGTAACTCATTTCCACCGCTCTCACTCTTGGTCTGAGTCTCTCAACCAACGTCCATGCTTCGCTTCTGTAAGTTATTGTCGGGATTACCACACTGTCATTCAAGAACTTCTTCATCTTCACTTCCATACTGACCACCCTATTTCTTGTTACTGCTTTCAGTGTTCCTACAACCCTCTTCCCCTGTTGTACCCTCTCCCACACTTCTTCATCCATAGTCCCATCTTTACTCAATACACTGCCCAGATACTTAACAGAGTTGACGATCTCCATAGCCTGACTGTGCAACTTCACATCACACTCTCTGACTTCACCCCTTTCGAAGACCATAACCTTGCTCTTCCCCGCATTTACCTTCGAATTCCGTTTTTCGCACACTGTTCTGAACTCATTTACCAGACCCTGCAACTCCCATTCATTATCGCTCATCAGAACTGTATCATCCGCAAACAGCAGTATATGCAGCTTCCATTAATTTCCCTCCCTATTCAGCGATACACCAACATCCACTGCTCTTCCTAGTATTTCTTTCATGACTCCATCCATATATACAGTAAACAACCACGGTGACATCACACACCCCTGTTTCAACCCAACATTCAGGTCAAAGAACTCGCTCTGCTCATTCTCCACACGTACTGCCGCCTTTGCACCCTCATACATGCTCTTCACTGCTTTCAGCAACTTGCCATCTATTCTGTATATTCTAAGTACTTTCCACATACCTTCTCTATCCACTCTGTAATAGGGCTTCTCCAAGTCCATAAAAGCAACATACACCTTTTGTTGCTTCCCCAGATAGGCTATTTCTCCACAACACAATTTAGGATAAAAAACTGATCTACACATCCTCTTCCCTTCCTAAACCCTCCCTGCTCGTCGCCTATCCATTTCTCCATTCTCACTCTCACTCTCTCAATCACTACCCTACTGTACACCTTCCCTAGTACGCTTAGAAGACATATTCTTCGGTGGTTACCACACACTCCTCTTTCCCCTTTGCCCTTATATAGGGGAACTATTATGCCAGTCATCCAGTCATCGGGTGCACTCCCCTTCTCCCATGCTAGTTTGCACATTTTCCATACCCATTCGATCACTATCTCACCACCATACCTCAACATTTCCCCACACACTCAATCTGTTCCTATTGTTTTCCCCAACTTCACTCTTTTCATGGCTTCCCACACTTCTGAACTCCTGATCCCCACCTCCTCCTCCACTGCTTCTCTTCTTCTCCCTCCCATACCATATCCCACTATGTTTGCTGGCTCTTCATTCCTTACATTTAGCAACTCGTTGAAGTACTCCCTCCATCTTTCAACTCTCTCTTGTTTCTCGACTAGCATTCTCCCATTCTTATCTTTCACACCCTTACTGTTTCCCTTGCTACCTTCCCTAACTTTCTTGACTTCTTTCCAGAACAGTTTCTTACACTCCCTCCATTTTACACTCAGATTCCTTCCAAATTCCTCATCTACTCTTCTCTTACTTTCCTTCACTACTCTTCACCACTCTCTTTCTCTCCACATACCTCGCTCGTTTCTGCCTCTCCAAATCTTCATTCGCTCTCCTACCCAACCATTCTCTATACGCTTTCTTCTTGTCTTCCACAGCTATTTTTACCTCTTCTGTCCACCATGCTGTACCTTTCACTCCCATCCCTCTTCTCCTAACTCCAAACACCTCCTCACATGCTGCACAGATCTCTTCCTTAAACACCTTGCTCATCTCCTCCACTTCCTCCATATCTTCCAGGTCGAACCCACCTAGTCGTCTTTCTACTGCTCTCCTGTACGCTTCCCTGATTTCCTCCTCCTGTAGCCTCTCCACCCTCCTCACCATTCCACCTTCCTCTCGCCTCCCTCCAGCTCTCCTCACCCACTTCTTTTGTATCCTAAATTCAAGAGATGGAAGAGAAGCAGTGATTGAAGCAGAGGTGGATGGAGATAGGTTACCCAGGCCACCCAGGTGGCAGGGAATGAATGAAAGGATTGAGGAAAATGAGGTGAAAGAAGCAGTGAAACAAATGAGAGCGGGAAAAACAGAAGGTTTGGATGGTATTGCTGTGGAGTGTATAAAGAAGGGTGGAGATGTGATAATAGATTGGTTGGTGAGACTTTTCAATGTGTGCTTTGCTGTGTCAATGGTACCAATAGACTGGAAGAGTGCATGTATTGTGCCGTTGTACAAGGGGAAGGGTGATCGGCAGGAGTGTTCAAGTTATAGAGGTATTAGTTTATTGTCAGTGGTTGGAAAGATGTATGGCAGGGTGTTGATAGAGAGGATAATAAAGTGTACGAAAGTTGCAATAGGAGAAGAACAGTGCGGTTTTAGGAGGGGAAGAGGGTGCGTGGATCAGATGTTTGCAGTAAGACAGTTATGCGAGAAGTATTTAGAGAAGCATAAGGAGATATTTTGGGCTTTTATGGACTTGGAAAAAGCGTATGATCGTGTGGACCGTGAAGCAATGTGGAAGGTGTTAAGGATTTATGAAATAGGAGGAAATTTGTTAGAAGCAGTTAAGAGTTTTTATGAAGGGAGCAGAGCATGTGTGAGAGTAGAAAATGGTGAGTTGAGTGAATGGTTTGAGGTAAAGGTAGGTTTGCGACAGGGTTGTGTAATGTCACCATGGCTGTTTAATATGTTTATGGATGGTGTGGTGAGGGAGGTGAAAAGGAGAACTATGGGAAGAGGATTGGGTTTAGTAGGAAAGAATGGTAGAGATTGGGAGTTGAATCAGTTGCTGTTCGCTGATGACACAGCATTGGTGGCGGATTCTGATGAGAAACTGCAGCGGGTAGTCAAAGAGTTTGGTGTGGTTTGTGGAAGGAGGAAACTGAAGGTGAACGTCAATAAAAGTAAAGTAATGGTGTGTAATAGGGGAGAGCATAGGGTGAATCTAGATGTGAGGCTGGATGGGGAAATATTGGAACAAGTAGAATGTTTTAAATATCTAGGAGGAATGATAAGCAGGAGTGGAGGTATGGAAGTGGAGGTAAAACAGAGAGTGTGTGAAGGAAGGAAGGTTTTCGGAGCAATGGAAAGTATGTGGAAGACGAGAAATCTCGGAGTGAAAGTAAAAAGTGCACTGTATCAAGGAATTGTTGTGCCAACAGTGATGTATGGGGCTGAGACATGGGCTCTGAAGAAAAAGGAGAAAAGAGGGCTGGATGTGATGGAGATGAGCTGCTTGAGGAGTATGTGTGGAGTTACTCGTAGAGACAGATTGAGGAATGAAGAGATACGTAGGAGAGTGGGGCAGCAAGAACATTTGTCAGCCAGAGTGGACAGAAGGGTGCTGAGCTGGTATGGTCATGTTGAACGAATGGGAGATGAAAGGCTTACAAAGAGAATATGTGAGTCAGGTACAAGGGGAGATAGAAGGGCAGGAAGACCCCCATTGAGATGGAGAAACTGTGTAAGAAAGGCTTTGGATGATAGAGGAATGACTATAGATCAGGCAGGGGAAGTGGTGGTGGACAGGAGTGAATGGAGAATGCTTGTGAATAGTTGAGTGAACACGTGGTCATTTGGAGTAAGGGGTCGGGCGCAAGTTGGACTAGATAATAGTCCATCAGGCGCCTGGCCCGGGGAGACGATTAATATGAAGGGTGTGCCTGGAAGTGTGGTGGGGGGGCTTGTGTCTTTGGCTCCGCTGCATGTCTGCCTGCCGAGATCGGAACCTCTCCGGGTGGTCAGGGGCCGGGGGAGTGCTGGAGCGACCTTGGTAACCCTGGTCTCTGGGTCTTCTCCTGGGTGACCTGGATGTGTGAGAGTTTGTGTTTTTGATCTGTGTTTATTTTTTGTTTTATGTTGTTTTTGTGTTTTCCCTGTTCTTGCTCTGTCTTGAGTCGGCTACCCCCAAAATGGGGATTGGGCCTGAGCATATAGATAGATAGATAGATAGATAGATAGACTACATAATAATGTTACTGAATAATTTTAAAATCTTAAAACACTCAATCAGTTGTTCTCTTATCCTCCGTTTTTTAAGTGAACATAGCTCGAGTTCTCTTAGTCTCTCATTATATGGCTTATTTCTTAGAGATGGGATCAATTTACTTGCTCTTCGCTGCACAGATTCCAGCTTTACAATGTCCTTTATGAGGTAGGGAGACCATAACTGCACAGCATACTTTAGATGCGGTCTCACAATACTTTTATACAATGGCATAACTATATGTCTCTGCTGTGATAATGAAAATGTCCTCTGATGAAGCCTAATGCTCTGTTTGCTTTGTTGCTTTGGCTAGCTGTTAGAGAGAGAGAGAGAGTACGTAAGAGTACAAATGAGTACAAAGGAAATCAAGCAACAACAAATCTAGTGACCCCTCTCGGCTGCTTGTCCTCCAAAACACTGAGGATCAAGTGTCCAAACAGTGGTTTAGAATGGGTAAGGGAACATTGAGAAAGGAACTACTGCCCTGGAACTGCCCTTGAACTCGCAGGATTAGGAAGTTACTAGGGGACAGATGGGTTAGTAACATAACACAGTAATAAGTGATCTTTCGTATGTCTGGGAACAAGAGAGTAACGTCTTAGTAATACATATACGCAATAATCCTTGATAAATCTGAGGGCGGAATAAAATAAAGTTATTCATTTACAAACGCAATCAGTCGTGGGTTTGATGCAAGATATTTGTCTAGGCGAAGTTTAAAAGAATCAACAGCGTTGCAGTCGATAACGTCTCGGGGAAGCCCATTCCACAGGTTGACAACTCGATTGAAGAAAACATTTTTAGATTCGTGTGAGTTAAAAGTTTTACCAATAATGTTGCAACCGTTTCCCTCGTGTAATTAGATTGGTTGATAGTGAAGTACTTACTACGGTTCATACTGACGATGACTTTGATGATTTTGAACACTTGAATTAAGTCGCCTCTTAATCTGCGCTTGAATCCACATTTGCAATTATCGTTGCCCACGATCATTTTCCCTTCAAGTCCTGCAATGTTCTACCTTCTCATATATTAAAGATTGCAATTCATTCTCTTGACAAGGAAAAAGTATTACCATTATCCACGAAAACCTTGGAAATATAAGAAACAAATAGATGAGATACGTTTAGTAGCTTGCCTCTTCTCCCACTCTATTTTGACAGATGAACAATCAACGAAACAATAGTCCCTCCCTTTCGCTCTCTCTCTCTCTCTCCTAAAACAGTAGGGCGGCAGCAAAATGTTACATATTTTTTCACTCTCACTATCTCTCAAGAAAAATAAGGCGGCAGAGGGTGGGTCTTATGCTGCTTTCAACTTTAGTATTTTGCCTCACACCACATGGGTTTTATTGCCTACATATTATAAAAATAATTCAAGCATTATATTATATTGTTTGCTGGCAGTGGAAACATAATAAAACAAATACAAACATAAAGAAACACATATGAAGACTAATCCTTCAAAGATTTAAGTAAACCTAACTTATTATTTCGAGATTCACTTCTGATACCATAATAATATTTTAATATGTGTCGCCCTATATTTGTTTACTATCTTATGCACACTTTGTAGTTTCGCGTTCTCTAACTATCATATCCTTCCTTCTTTCCATCCTCCCTCCCTTCCTTCCTCCCTCCTTGATTATTGATTATTTCCTGTTCTTCCTTCCTCCATCTTTTTTCATTCCTCCCTTTCTTCTTCTTCCTTCCTTCCTTCCTTCCTTCCTTCCTTCCTTCCTTCCTTCCTTCCTTCCTTCCTTCCCACCTTCCTTCCTTCCTCATTATTTCCCACTCTTCCGGTTCTTCCTCTCTTCCTTTCTAGTTTTCTGTCTGTCTTCCTCTATTCTTCAGCATATATTTTATTTTCCCTTTGGTATCATTGTGCAAATTCTGGACAAATTAATGAGATCCAGCATACAGTGCTGGGGAGACAAACATACAGGAGAGAGAGAGAGAGAGAGAGAGAGAGAGAGAGAGAGAGAGAGAGAGAGAGAGAGAGAGAGAGAGAGCTTATTACTGGAGGACAAAAGTAATCACCTTTGGACAATAATTATATTCACAAAGCGACTATAATTAACAAGAAAACAAAAGAAAATGCAAGGTGTTAAAATATGAAAGACAAAAATAAAATATGCAGCATATATATATGTGTGTGTGTGTGTGTGTGTGTGTGTGTGTGTGTGTGTGTGTGTGTGTGTGTGTGTGTGTGTGTGTGTGTGTGTGTGTGTGTGTGTGAGTGAGTGAGTGAGTGTTGTATATAATTATGTATCAGGGCGCAAAATAAGAAAACCGTGGATGGCAACAGAAGAGAAGGAACAGGGTGAATAAAGAAGCGGGGACAATCAGGGGCGCAGAGAGAGAAGAGGAGAGAGGTGATACCCCCAAGCCAACAACGGTGAAGTGGCAACAGTGGCCAAATACAATACAGGGACTACCGAAAAGGGAAAATGCTGGGAAGGTGAAATTGAAATCTGAGGGGAGAAGAATAGAGTAGACCAAACAATGAAAACAAAACAAAACACAAAGCAAATGAGAAAAGAAAAACAAAAATATAACAGGCACCAACGTATATATATATATATATATATATATATATATATATATATATATATATATATACAAAATAAATTAAATAGCAAAACAACATAAATAACCGATAAATAAAGGTAAACCAAAATGGCGTCACATGAGCCTGTTTTTCAGTGTTTATTTATGTATTTATTTTTATTTTTGTGTAGCCATTATCGGATTCTAGCAGCATGTCATTTTTGGATAAAGGCTCCCAAGTCAGTCACACAGATCAATTACTTCAATCTGGTATTAAAGGCAGAATTTATTAGATTTACTATTTTATATACTTATTTATATATCAATACTATTAAGTTTACTCCCTAGAACCCCATCATGCTTTAAACAAATAACCCCAAGAGCCCCCTTTTGGGATGAATGTGTGCATTTTTTCCTGTTATGCATCTCTCCCAAACTACTAATGAAATATGGTGTTATTCTAGGTGTCCTCCTTAGAACTCCATCGAGCTTAACAAATAACCACAAGATCCCCCTTCGAGATGAATGGATGCATTTTTCTGTTATGCATCTCTCCCAATCTACTAATGAATGATGGTGCTATTCTAGGTGTCCTCCCTAGAACTCCATCAAGCTTAAACAAATAAGCCCAAGATCCCCCTTCGAGATGAATGTGTGCATTTGTCTTGTGTGCATCTCTCCCAAACTACTAATAAAAGATGGTGTATTCTGAGTAAAAACAAAACAAAAACAAATAGTTTATAGACTGTCCTTTGCATTGTGTGTAGCCATTTCCACATACAGCCGACATTGTTGCGTGTTTTTGTCATACTATCCCAGTGTACATAGTATAGGAGAGGGATAGGTGAAAAATATATAGTGAATATATTGAAGCTCTCCACTGTATCTTTCTTCATCACGCCCTCACTCTCTCTCTCTCTCTCTCTCTCTCTCTCTCTGTACATTCTATGAGTGCGGATAAATTGTAACAAAGGAGAGTCGAGAAAAGAGCAAACAAAAAAGCGAGCGGTTGGCAGCATAGATGATAAGAGACAAATTGCAACCGCAGGGGAATAAAATAGTGGGGGGGAGACGAAAGAGAGAGAGAGAGAGAGAGAGAGAGAGAGAGAGAGAGAGAGAGAGAGTATGTAAAAGTGGGAAAGCCAGTAATGCCAAAACAGATAACAGGACACGAAGCAGACTCAAAAACTAATGGAACAAATATGATTGAACAAAAAGAGAAAGGGGTGAACGAAATCATGAAAGGACAAATATTTAACACATTCAGTACCAGTGACGTCTTTTTCATGATATCTTGGCAACTCTCATATGATTTTCATTAACATTAGGAATGACCTCTAACCATTATAAGGCTACACACTATTTCAATTAGTCCTTTTAGTGACCACATATATTTCCTAAGCTGAATGTAAAGCTACAAACTATGTCAATCAATCCTTTAACGAACACATATCCTTCCTAAGATGAATACAATCGTCTTATAGTTGCCAGAATAGGATGAAAAGGACATCACCGGTACTGCACGGTTTAATCATGAGGCACAAAGGGAAAACAAGTGAAGATAGGATATATAACATGATAGAACAGAACCAGAAATAGGGGGAATATATATAAAGGTTAAACAGGGGACAGTAAAACGTAGGAAGTAATAATAAGTAAGACAACTAAAAGAATGGAGTTAACTCCATTGTTCTGATATCCTTGGGTTGTGGTGAAATTAATAAAAAATAGATTTGAGGTATCTTGTTTCATTATTGTGGAGGATTTTGATTGTGTTTCCAATGTTCAAGCAGTGTATAGTTTGTCCCACTAGAACAAACATAACTCTTGCCCCTATGGCTCCCCCCCCCCCCCCCCTCCCATTCCCTCCTCTCCCGGACCCACTTCAAACCAACTGTGTACATTTTTCGGTTGAAAAATATCCAGGCCTCGCCAAGACAAAAATCGGCACCTGAATGGGTTGAAGCTTCTAATAATCGCCAAATTAATAGCGTGAAATGACTTAAAACAAAATCAAACTAATAGAGTGATACAAGGGGAGGGTACAAAAAAAAAAAAAAAAAAAAAAAAAAAAAAAAAAAACCCTCGGCTCAGAAGGAACAATGGGTAGAGCATTGGCATCTGGAGTTAGTCATGGGTAGAAGGAAAGAGGTTAAAGGGGTAGGCTTTATTTATTGGTCCTTTATTATTGTTTTAGTTTCCTCCCTAGACCTCCATCAAGCTTAACAACATAATCACCATCATCCCCCTTCTAGATAAATTTGAAGATAAAAGTTCCGACCGAAGGTCAGTTCCTCTAAAATTACAAGCTCGCTATCACTAACCAGGAAAAGATCGACACCTAAATGCCTCGAAAGGTTTTTATATTGACAAAAACAATGGGGAGGAAAGTCTTAACATCGCCAAACTAATGGGCCGAACGTCTTAAAATCTAAAAACTAAAGGGGCTAAACATGAGAGAGAAGGGTATCAATAAAAAACAACTATCTCCCCTTATGGAGCGGAACACAGGTAGAATATAGGAATCAAGAGTAAAGTGACGGGTAGAAGGAAAGGAAGAAGGAACGGGTTGTCTGAGTGGAGGAAAATTGATCAAAGGGATATCGACACCAAATAGAAGCCCTGAGTAAAGAATATACGAGAGGATACAATATTAGTTAAACAAAATACATTAATTAACCTTTTGATATTTATAACGCATTTTGACAGTTTACTCTGGCTATCATTAGACGATTTTATATACAAGGATCTGTGGGAATTGTACTGGTAAAGATTATCTCAATTAACCTTCTGACTTCTATTTGAACTTCCTAAACTGAATAAAATCGTTGTATAATAATAATAAAACACAAACTAATTGAGTAATCGGATCTTCATAGGATTAAACTAAAGGGTGAAATATGGCAGGACAGAGAACACACTATACACAATAGCATAGTTATAAAAGGGTATGAAAAAGGTATATATAATCATTGGGTATGTTGATATGGATTTACCTTTCTACCCTCTTACATTTCGAATCCCATTACGCCATCAGACTAGGACCATACGGCTGGGAAAGTGTAGATAGCATTGATAGAGGAAACTGTTGGAATGGCTTTGTTGTGTGTGTTTTTATTAGTCTGTATACGTCGTCGAGGTATCCCCCAACTGGGTGCAAGCTTGTGAGACACGCTAGGACGTACCACCACACCCACTAAATAGTCCGCCTTGGCTGGGATCGAACCCATGTCAAGCAAATTCACATGTGAGCGTGCTCTCCAAACGACCGCCGCGGCTCTCGTATCAGATGGGTTTGATACCAGCAATATTATCTTGAATTGGGTAGATTATATTGGCCACTTTAACTACTTTTTTTTTACCCATATTTTCTTAGAGTGCACCGAAGAAAGTAAACGAAGGAATACCAATGTCGTCTAGTAAGGAAGACAAAACAAAAGTGACACAAGAGATACATTTTGTTTCTGTTTAGCCTATGCTCCCTAGAACTCTATCAAGATTATACAAAAAAAAAAACTAAACAAAACAAAAAGTTCGAGAGAAAATATAATATTGTTCGGTAGAAAAATCCGGTTCCTCCTAAATTACAGGTTCGCTATCTCTCGCCAAGATAAAATCGAAATCTAACTGGCAGGAAAGGTCTTCATATTGACGATGAAATAGGGAAGGCCATGTACGCAGCCGAAATCATTACCTTGGCCCCGCCCACTGCTGCCTCCCGCCCCCTTGGCCCCGCCCCGCTGCTTTACCGCGTTTAAATAATTATAGCCTTCAAACCGTATTTCCCAGATCGCTCCGTAGCTCAGTCGGTATAGCTCCCGCCCGTGACACTAATAAACTTGTGTTCGATCCCACTCAGATTCAGTGATTTTATATTTTTATTTTGTTATTTGTGTTATGTTATATTGTATTATATTATTATATTAGGGTTAGGTTAGGTTAAGTTAGGTTAGGTTAAGTTAGGTTAATCTAATATAATATTTGTACATTTTGGGCAGTGGGCGGGGCCAAGGGGGTTTACATTTTCAGGCATGCGCAGGGGGTAAGGATTTCGGCGGCGTGCATGGCCTCCCATGAAATAGGCTGAAAGGTCTTTAAATCACCAATCTAATGGGGTGAACGTCTTAAAATCTTAAAAAATGGGTCTAAACATGAGGAAGAAGCGGGTCCAGAAAACATAACCCTCCCCTTAGTAAATTTTAGACAGGAACAAATTAATATAGTCAAGGAAAAATTGACAAGGAGCGCAAGAATGGTAAATCACGAGACAGAAGAACCAAGTGAAGAAACGAGGAGGAGAAAAATAAATAAGAAAGGAAAGAAAAGGAAAACAAAAACACAAGAGCCAAGTGAAGTAACGAGAAGAACTGAAAACAAAATATGGAAGGAGAGAAATGGAACACAAATACAGAAAAGCCAAGTGAAGAAACGGAGTGGAGAACTGAACACAAAATAAGAAAAGGAAGAAAAAGAACGCATGGACAGAGAAGCCAAGTGAAGAAACGGAGAGGAGAACCAAACAATAAAGAATATGAAAAGAGAAGGTTCATCAATAAAACAAGAGTAACTGCAGAAAGCCGCACATAATTGACTATACTCTGTTTCATTTCAATGGACGGTAAATTGCAAAGTTCCCATCAAGATTTATCAGTTATTTTGAAGAGTTTGTAGTTCATAATGGTGCTAATGCTTAATATAATATATATACGTAATAGTTTCATATTATTCCGTTAAGTATTAATACATTAGCTGCTAAGGGATTCAATTCATCATCAGGTAAAAAGACACAGAGTAGTCAGGCAATAAATAGATAGATAGATAGATAGATAGTATAAGTTTAAATCAAGTAATGCCTCTTGAGAAAAACCTCCACAGAGTATAGACAAAAGGAAGGAGAGATTGGACACACACATAACAACGGAGTAATCACAGTGAAAATAAGGAAATAAGTAAAGTCAGGAAGTGAACAATAAATCTGACAACAACCAAAAACAATAGTCAAGAAAGGAGAGAAAGGGAACACAAATAAACACAGCATAATCACAAGATTACAAGGAAATAAGTAAACAGCTAGTCAAGAAAGGACAAATTATATTCTAGTGTCAGAAATATAAACACGAAAGAATAGTCAAGAAGGCAGGGCAAACGAAAAAAAATACTAATCGCAGCGAAAACCAGATAATGTACCGTATATTATATTCAAGAAATTACTGAACAAATGCAAAAAATAAAGGACAGCCGGACAGTGAGAAAGAAAGACGCTAACAATTGTCTGGAAAAGAAATATTAAGAAAATGAAGAAAACACGAAAAGCAGAAGCGAAGCCATAACAATATATACATCATTTAGGAAGGAGTGAAAAGGGAAAGGAGGAAGAGGAGAAGCAAACCAAACGTCTAGAAATACGGAAGAAATATGTAAAAAAGAAAAGAAACGAAAACCACGAAAAGATGACACGGAACAAAACAGTTTGACGAATTATTCTCAAACAAAGGGTGGAGAGGAGAACCTGATGATCAAGTTAAAATGAGAGAGGAAGCAAGAGGAGAAACAATAGCCAAGAAAAGAGGGAATATTAGCCAAATCATAGAATAATAAAAGAGGGCAGACTAAAAAGAAAAGCTAAACAATATAGTTAACACAGAAGGAAAAGAGAACAAATGGATAATAACCGGAGGAGGAGAGAGAGGAGGCAAGGAGGAGAAGGAGAGAAAAAAATGTATCGCCAATAAAGGAGTATTTGAGGAGTAAAGAAAGAATGAAGAAGAGAGCAAAAGGACAATAAAGGAAAGAGGAGAGAGGAGGCAAGGAGGAGAAGAAGAGAAAACACTATTGCCAACAAAAACAAGTAATGTAAAGGAATAAAGTAAAGGAGTAATTGAGGAGTAAAGAAAGAAGGAAGAAGAGAGCACAAGGATAAAAGCGGGAGGAGAAGGAGAGATGGTGCAAGGAAAAGGATAAGAGAATAATAAACTGGCCAAGAAAGGAGTAATATAAAGGAGTAAAGAAAAAAGGAAGAACAAAGCAAATAAATAATAAAGAAAAGTGGAGAGAGGCGGCAAGGATGAGAAGAAGGGAGACAAAGTATAGCCAAGAGAGGAGTATTGTAAAGAAGTAATGTAAAGGAGTAATTGAGGAGTAAAGAAAGAAGAATAGAGCAACATTATTATAATAAAGGGAGGAAGGAGAGAGGAAGCAAGGAAGAGAAGAAGGGAGAAAAAACCATCTCCCAAGCAAGGAGCGAGAAAGAAGGACTTGAGGCGAGCGATGAGAGAGAATATTTCATCTTACCTTGGATACCGGGAATTGTGTTATCTGGAGAGAGAGAGAGAGAGAGAGAGAGAGAGAGAGAGAGAGAGAGAGAGAGAGAGAGAGAGAGAGAGAGAGAGAGAGAGAGAGAGAGAGAGAGAGAGAACAAAAGAAAACGATCAAATAAATAATGGGTAAAGGGAAAATAAAATTAGACATACTATAACTGTTAGATAACAGTGAAAGGACCAAAAGCGAAGGAAGCTGGAAAATTATACGAGATAATAAAAACTATAGGAGCAAGAAGAAAATATATTAAGCAGAAATGTGTGTTTGTTTTTCTAGGCCCCCATCTTCTCTCACATGTTTATAATCCCCATTAGTTTTCAGATTGTAAAACGTTTGGCCCATTAGTTTGCGATTTTAAGAACTTTCACCCCATTCTTTGTCATTATTAAGACCTTTCATACAATTTAGGTGTCAATTTTTTTCTTGGCGAGCGAAAGCAAGCCGGTAATAAAGTATTAACCTTTGGCTGGGACATTTTTTCTATCGAAAAATGTACCAATTATTCTGAAAGGAGGGTCTTGGAGTATATATTAAAGTTAGATGGAGGTCTAGGGAGGAAGCTAAACATAATAACATGATAGAAAAATAAGCAAATATATACGCCTTCAACAGAATAAAAGGGTAAAGTGAGAGTAAGAGACCCAAACAGCGAACACAACAAAATACGCACATATTCGTTTGAGGAAAAGAAGTCGGGAAGAACAAAAAAGGATTGAGAAGAAAGCTAAAAACACACAGAAAGCGAAATATTCGTAGCTCTGGGGATCTGGCTGTACAGGGCAGAGCATGGAGGATAAGGGAATGGCGAAAGGAGAAACAAATATAATATAAACGAAATACACACCTATACACAAGTTTACACACATACACACACTTTTTTTTTTTTTTTTTTTTTCTTAAAAAATAAATAAAAATAGAAGGTCCCACCCATTTCCCATTCTTAAGTAAGCCATTTTAGATTTACAGAAGAGTGACCATTACTTGCATTACTGCATGTCCACAAACATTTCAGTAATGTAAGCATGTTTCCTTCTATATTTTTTTTTTTTTTTTTTTTTTTTTTTTTTTTTTTTTAAGGTTACAGTTACAAAGTGGTGTACAATCTATCTTATTCTAGTTACATTGTAGTTTATCTTATTGTACCAGTACCTCCCTACAATCAACCTAGTTGTTCCCCAATTCGTCCCTCCGCCACGACCATTTCAAAGTCCAAGTCTCTCACTCTTGTCCTCTGTAGCGGGGAGGACCTTGTACCCCTGAGACATAGGAGTGCAGACCTGAGAAGAGAGAAAGAGAGCCGGCATCTCATCCAAGTTATGACTTGGCTTCTATGCTGGCGCTTTTTCTCCGATATTTGTTCAGCTAATCTGGCATAGAAGACACTTGCAGAAGGTCCCATACCTCCCGACGATGAGAAGACCAGAGGAGTAAAGCTTCCTTGATCCCTGTTCAAAATTCTTTCTTCATAAGCGCGTTTTTTCTCACTTTCGTTTCTCAAGTATGCCGCCTTGTGTCCTCGCTCACGATATGTTTGTGCTCTTGGGTTGAAGATTCTGATGTCGAAAAAAGCCCGTTGTCCCCTCGTCCAAAAACCTCGAGCACTTACGTCCACTCTTGCTTCATTTGAAGTATTTGCAGTATTGTGGGCCAAGCGCTGTCCGTCCATAGGCACAAGTTCCGGTTCGATTCTGACATCATGGCACACCTCGTCCAGCATTTGTGCAGTGATGTCTCGTACTTCATCATGCCGGATACAGATGAATCATCCTTTCTTACAAGTCATACAGTGGTCTGAGTTGTTTATTTCACCACATGCACATTTCAGCGGCAGGTTCGAAACTGGCCACCCATACCTCAAGGCTACGGCATCATTGAATTCTTGTTTATTTAAGCTGAAGCCTTTCACCTTTATTGGTAATGATGTGAGCCAATTTGAAGCCCCCGTGTCTTGTGCCATCTCAACTCTCATTTTCAGTTCTTCCCTACATCTGGTCTTAATTTGTTCTAGGCTATGTTTCTGTCTCTCTTCTCTGCTCTTTGTAATTTCCTGTCTTGCATTTCGTTGTTCCTCTTCGTCCACCTCATCATTTTAATTTTGCTCCCGTATTTTTTCTGTCAGAGATGTAGTAAGTTTAAGGGAATTTTGGTTCTCATGTAGTGCCGCCTCCACTGGGTTTATGATCCCCATACCTCCGAACCTTGGCGGAAGAGCTAATAGATCTCTTAGCACTTGCGTGACGCCTTCCATCTCTGTTAGGGCCGGTATGAATGTTCCTCTGATTGCTTCTTCAAGCGGTTGGAGCATCTGTCTAATGCCAGGCACTGTTCTCATAAGAAAGGTCCATCTGTGCTTAACACCATATGTGAAGGCAGTATATGCAGCATGTGGTTCAGATTTCGCAATGTCTGCCAGGGTTTTCACTTCCTTTACCCACTCTGCTACCTTTTTTCGCACATAGTCTCTCTTGCATTCTTCTGTGCCTATTACTGCTCCCAAATGGCGTTGACCCTCCTTTATAATCTTCACTCCTGTCCCATCAAAAGTCCACACCGCTTCTTCATACTTGTTTTCTTTCACTATTAGTACAGATTTACTAGCATTCGGATGGTACCCAATGACTTCGCCTACCGATTGTACTCTCCGCCACCATTCTTTGAGATCCCCTATTTTTCCTGCACCTGTGAGGTCATCTGCATACGCCACTTGTTTCACTCGGGTTACCTCATGTTTTATTTTCTGCTGCAGAATTGATAGTGCCAGTGCGTACATTGCCATTGCCACTGGATCTCCTTGCGTTGTTCCTTCATTTGATTTGAGAATTTTCATTTCTTCCTTCTTTGTGCTTCCAACTATATACAGGTTAGCTGGCTCCTTATAAGTATTTTCTATATACTTTGCGATGCTCGGGCATTTGATCTTGATGTTGTGAATAGCTGCCTCCCTATTAATGGTGTTAAAGGCATTTGTTGCATCCACTAGCAGTACCGCTTCACAATCTTCCTCATGATACACCTTCCCCATTGCATGTATTGCTGCTTCTCCTCCGGCTTGCTGTCCTGCACATGCTTGTAAGTTGCCCACTGCTCTTTGTACATCTTTTCCAAATACAGACATGATTGCTTTTCCTATAATCCTTCTAAGAACTTCCCCAACGCCTACTGGTCTAACTCCTGGATTCTTATTTAAAGGTATCAGGCGACATGCTGTCAGAGCTTCTATGTTCACGCATGGTGATGATGCAAGTTTCTTTGCCAGCATTGCTATTGCTTCACAAAGGTCACCCGCGGCTGAACCAAACTTGTTTTGACTTAGGAAGATCATCCAAGTCTTAGCATCTACTCCTGATGGACCTGCTCCTCCCTGTGTTTTCAGCACCTTTCTCCATATGAGGTCTCCAGTTATATTCTCATATATCACCGGGTCTGGAGGAACATATTCCCCGTCTAGTTTGGCCTCATCACTTGCTGGTTTTGCTTCTGGGTGTTTCTCCTTCAGCTGGTCCAAGATGCGTCGATTCACTTCGTGCACCCCTCTTGAGGCTTCCCCAGTGACCATTCTGACTGCCTGTGCCACTTTACCAATCCTCATGCTATTTCCCACTGATCGTGCCATATCATCTGGCTTCCTCTTTCTTCGTTGTTTTGTTTTCAGTCTTTGCTGGATTGCTCGTACTTGGCTAAGAATTTTGTCTAACTCCCCATTTTTCCACCACTCCATTCTCTGTTTCAGCGCTTTAATGTTCTCATTCAGTTTTCCCTTTCGTCTTTTTCTTTGAAGGAACAACTGAGGAATGAAAGAAGCTATCTTGATTGCCACGTGCGCCAAAGGGGCATCCTGAACATACTTTAGGATCATACGTCTGAGTTCCCCCAGCATGTCTTTTGTGGCTTCACAAATCGGTAGTTCAAACTTATTATGTTGCCATTGTATCACTTCTGTATAGATTTCATTCACTAATGTTGTGAGTCCGTCACCAGAATGTCCCATCCATTCTCCACCATTCATGTTTACGTTACGAGGTCGTTCGTTCTGTTCACGATTTTCGATTATTTCTCTCTCATTATCTTCGTTTAGGCCTACACTATTTTCATTATTTTGTTCCACACCTCTGTTGTCTTGCGAATTATTGATTCCTGCGTTTTCTTCTGCGGGCTACAGTTGTTGATTGTTATTTTCTGCATTTTCTCTAACAGGGTTTGCTTGTACATCTCCATTAACTTCATTGTCTGTTTCACGGTTCATTTGTACTGCATCTCTCACTGCGTTTTGTCTGTCATCAGGATTATTCCTCGACTGGGACCGAGTTAATATCATCTTGTCTTATTATCATAATTTCCTACCTATTCCCTAATACTGAGTCTATCTATCATTTCTTCCTAAGGGACGAGCCTCTGCCCGATAAAGGTGAAAATGTAAACATCCTATGAGTAGCGTTAGAGATAGAAAGAGTAACACAACACAACACAACACACACACACACACATACAACACAACACACACGCACACATACACACACAATAACAGGGCAAACTGGATTAAACTACATTATATTTTTAGGGTATAACTCAAACAGCACCCACGCGATAAAAACAACAATGGAGTTGTCATAGCCCACCGGGATGACATCACAAAACACCCTCGCCATTTCCAACACACTACAACGGCCGGAGTTATCGTCCGAAACCCAATAATAAAACGGGGCTGCCACGGTGTTCAGTTATCCGGCGTAAAGCTCCCTGGTGGTGGAAAGTAACGGCTGGTATCACAGGAGTGCATTGACCCTCAAATTGTATCGTTAACACTTTTGAGATTATTACAATTACGCATCTCTTTTTTTGTTTTCTGGCTATTTTTTAGATTATTTTATTCAGATTTATTGTGATTTTACGCAGTGTCAATTTGTTTTTTATTTTTTTCTATATTCCAACTACTCCCTCTCGGGCATAGGCTGATACCCTTTACACTACACCGCTGAACACGGTGAGGCCCGTGAGGTCTTGCTCCAGTCTAGGGAGAGAGACATGCAAAGCCTCAAGGCTCGAAGCAACTCCATCTCTGAAGCTGCTCCGCCTCTGTGTTTCACAGTCTCATCCCCCAGGCTCGGACCCTCACTCTCAGAACGCCACCTATTGAGCAATTAACTCACTAGGCATTGCCCCCCTGTAGCATATTTTTGAATATGGGAATATTCATACAATGCTATTTAATCACGGAACAATGTGGGTACATATTTGGCATTTCTGTGTGCTGTGGTAATGCACTGATACTAGAGTACAACACAAATTCCATCCCAATAATATCTTCTCATTGACATATTGGGATTCGAACCCGGGTCCATTGGATTACCAGAACAGTGGCAAGACCACTGTCCACCACACGTCCCCTCTGTTGTCCTGCAATAGATCCCTGGGGTCTTGTACGAACTATAAGCTATTTAATATGCTCTCAAATTGAATTATAGCTTTGTATAAAAAAAAAGAAAAAGAAAAAAATGCACAGCAGACTAAAGATATTATATACACCCACCACACACACACACACACACAAGCATACCCATGCACTATTTCAATAATGTATCTTCCTTCAAGAGTATGGGATCAACAATAAAAATATGATAAAACTGCTGGCATATTTAATGGAGCAGTGTTTTTAGTCATGCATCACTAATTCAAATTTATCGCTACCTAGTCCCCCAGGCATTAATTGCTTCTTTCCACGGGTAATCGTTCAAGTATACCATGTTTCTTTCAATTAGTTTGGTGATTCTATGATATTTCACCCCATAAGTTTGGTAATATTAACCTGACAACTGTGTTAGATCTGTTTCTGACAGGTTCGCCAGGTCACCAGGTCGAAAGATTTAGCTTCAATTCGGAAACAAATTCATCATATTTATCACAAAGATATATTTCTGCACCATATGCGCATATTATACTTGTATAATAAGCATAGGAACTATAAAGAACCAGAAAATAGGCGTAAAGAGCAAATATCCA
This sequence comes from Paralithodes platypus, assembly GCA_032716605.1. NCBI lineage: Eukaryota > Metazoa > Arthropoda > Malacostraca > Decapoda > Lithodidae > Paralithodes > Paralithodes platypus. The sequence continues at coordinate 33,485,024 of CM064510.1, read as the reverse complement.
GTGAAAAAAACAGTATTATCCAGTAGTATTGTGGCGAGAGGGTAGCGACTGCACCGGAGGCAGAGCAACATAGGTGTGCTTTCTCTGGAGTCTCTTGAGAGACTGATGGGTCCAGCTGTTGTCCCGCTTATGTATGAGGGAGAGGGGAGGTAGGGGAGGTGTAGAGAAGCGTGGTGACTAAATGTATTTGAGGTGAGACGGAGGAATTGTAGGAAGTGGGGGAGGGGAAATGTATAATGAATGAGGAGGGGGAAAGTTTAAAGGGGGGGGGGGTGCTAAGACACATGTAAGGGAAAGAGAGGATGTGGTGGTAACGAGACATGCCACCTATCCACATATTGCATTAATTTCCACGGCACTGGTGCAATATTTAGTGTTGTTTTTAAGTGTCAACTTCCGGAAGGAATGTCGGATTTGCGCAATCAAACATTCCGGAAGGAACGTCGCAACAGCTAGGTTAAGACGTCTCACTCAATTTAGTGACAATTTTTTTTCCTGGTGAGCGGATACGAAGCCTTCATTTTAGGAGAAAACTGCCTTTGACTGGGAACTTTTTTCTAAAAAGCTTGAAATGAGGTCTGAGGGTCGTGTTTTTTTCTTCTTTTTAACTTGCAGGGGGTCTCCATGGCGGACTAAACATACGAAAATGCTTGAAAACTGCAGTACACCATTTAAAACACTTTACAATGGTTTACAACGTCGGATTAGCTAGTGTTAAAAATTAGTCAGATATATTTGGGTCGCCATCATTTGTTTGGGCAACATATCAGAATAATTTTAAAATTATATTGTTTGCTAAACTGATAGTAGACTAAACAAATTGTCTGATTTTGTTATATTTCACCTACGAGGCTATCAGACTAGACTTCTCAAAACAACAAAATAACCAGAAAAATATGTTCATGTCACTTTTCCAGATATTATTGTATCGTATTACTCTTATTTGTATTGACTTATGAACATCTGAAAGGGATCTGTTATCGACTATATACAGATTATATATATATATATATATATATATATATATATATATATATATATATATATATATATATATATATATATATATATATACCGGTATATATATATATGTATATATAAATATCTAAACCAACAGAGATCAAAGATTATATATTATTCTTAACTCCATTATTCGTTTATGTGATATTTTTTTGCCCGTTACTGCTTAGCATTTCATTTGTATTCATCCCAGAACCAAAACCAGTTTACTATGTGGATAGAAAAGCTTTCATACCCGCTCTTTAATTAAAACCTGATAAAATGTGTGTATGTTAAGGAACGTGAATTATTAACGTGATAGTGAATAACGGAGGAGGAGTACAAAGGAGTACAAAGTAAAGCAAGCAGCAACAGGTCTGGTGACCCTTCTAAGCTGCTTGTCCTCCAAAACACTGAGGATCAAGTGTCCAAACAGTTGTTTAGAGTGGGTAAGGAAACATTGGAAAGGGAACTACTGCCCTGGAACTATTGTCCGTAGCAGGATTAGGAAGTTAGTAGGGGACAGATGGGTTAGAAACTGAGGGGAGGATAAAATTAAGTAATTTTCATTTACAAACGCAGTCAGTCGCGGGTTTGATGCGAGATATTTGTCTAGGCGAAGTTTAAATGAATCAACGGTGCTGCAGTCTATAACATCTCGGAGAGGAGGAGGAGAGAGAGAGAGAGAATACATATATATATATATATATATATATATATATATATATATATATATATATATATATATATATATATATATTATAATTAAATATATATATATATACTGTATAAATATATATATATATATATATATATATACAGTATATATATATATATATATATATATATGTATATATATATATATATATATATATATATATATATATATATATATATATATATATATATATATATATATATATATATATATATATATCTATATATATATATATATATATATATATATATATATATATATATATATACCGGGTTTATATAATTATATATATATATATATATATTATATATATATATATATATTATATATATTATATATATATATATATATGCATATAATTATTAACGTGATGGTGAATAACGGAGGAGTACAGAGGAGTACAAAGGAAATCAAGCAACAACAGGTTTGGTGACCCTTCTAGGCTGCTTGTCCTCCAAAACACTGAGGATCAAGTGTCCAAACAGTGATTTAGAGTGGGTAAGGAAACATTGGAAAGGGAACTACTGCCCTGGAACTATTGTCCGTGGCAGGATTAGGAAGTTAGTAGGGGACAGATGGGTTAGTAACTGAGGGGAGGATAAAATAAAGGTATTCATTTACAAACGCATATATATAGGAAGATAAAACAAAGGAGAGGGGAAAACGGAAGGGTAATATTGGACAACAAAAGGACAAAATATGAAGAGGGGAGTAGAGATAAAAATACGATTAGTGAGTAATAGGAGTAGAAGAAAGGAGTAGAGAAGACAAGGAAGAGAACAGCGAATGGGGAAGAGACAGAGAATAGTAAAAGAAGTATAAGGAAGGGAAAAGAGAGGGAAACGAGATCAATGATGAGTCAATTGGGATAAATGATGAGATGAAACCAAATAGAAAGGTATAAGAAGATTGCGAATGGAAAACGTTAGTAAAATGAGGAGATAGAGAAGGGAAAAGATGAACCAAGAGCTAATATAAGAGAATAATGGAGAATAAATGAAGGAAAGGGAAAATAATGCTAAATATTTAGTTAGTTGAGACATATAGAGAGCAAAGAAGGATGGGGGGATTGAAAGCAAGGTGATTGGAGAAAATGATTGTTTTATGTGGAAAAGAGCTAACAGGGAAATAAAGACGAGAGGAACACAGGACAAAACAAGGAACGATACTAGTAAAGGGAAAAGAAGAGGGTACAAAATTATAAATAGGGGGATAAAAACGAAAATATGAGTGGACAATGACTAGAATCAAAGGGGAAACAGAGATATATTTACATACATTTACATATATATACTGACCACACAGACCTTACGATCCCAGCAAGGTGGACAGGACTTAATTCTAGTAGAGATAGCTAACCCGAGAATAAAGGACAGTGGAAGGAAAGGATAGCAAAGAAGAAGGCTCTCTCCACACCCTCCGGATCCTCCGGCAATTGCCGTACATGAAGACAGTTGGAAGTGAATAACCCTGCAGATCTTGGAAACCGCCTGAAGGAATTTATAGAAAGTTAGAAATGGAAAGGAAATTGCATGCAAACCTTCACCTGTAATAATATATGCATACAGACACACACATATACATACATATTATACTGTACACATACATACATACATATATACATACATACATATACATACATACATATATATATATATATATATATATATATATATATATATATATATATATATATATATATATATATATATATATATATATATATATATATATATATATAATATATATATATATATATATATATATATATATATATATATATATATATATATACCGGTATATATACATATATTTTTTTTTCTCCCTCAGTTAGCTCTCTTCAACTGCAAGCAGTGTTCGTTACCACCACATCGTTCTAGCATTGGTTATTGCCTACTCCATCCCTATTTCTCTGTGGTATGAGTCTAGATTTCTTTTAAATGCATCTATTGAGATACTGTCTATTACTTTATTTGGGAGCTTATTCCACTCACTAATTATACTGTGAGTGAAGACTTTTATTTTTTGTATCCAGGTTTGCCTTCTTACCAATTAAATTTAACTTGTTTCCTCTTATAGAACTCTCTTTGGCTATCTTAAATAGTTTATCAGGGTCAATGTTACTGAATCCTTTTAAAATCTTGAAACACTCTATCAGTTGTCCTCTTATCCTCTGTTTCTTAAGTGAAAATAGATCGGGTTCTCTTTATCTCTCATTATATGGTTTATTTCTTAGAGAAGGGATCAATTTAGTTGATCTTCGCTACACATATTCCAGCTTTACAGTGTCTTTTATGAGGTAGGGAGACTAGAACATGGACAGCGTATTCTAGATGTGGTTTCACTATACTTTTATATAATGGCATAACTATGTCTCTGCTGTGATAATGAAAATATCTTATGATGAAGCCTAATGCTCTGTTGGCTTTATTAGCTGCTGCCGTACATTGGTTTGAAGATTTTAGGTTTTCATTTATAAACAATTCTAGGTCTTTTACCTGTGTTATGCTATTAACTTTCTCCCCGTTCATGTAATATTCATATTTATTATTTTTGGAGCCTATTTGCAATATCTGGCATTTGTTTACATTAAAGGGCATTTGCCAATTCTCCGACCATTCTGTGATTGTATTTAGATCTGTTTGTAGACTGATTCTATCGCTTTCCGAAATTATTGCATTCACTATCTTGGTGTCATCCGCAAATTTAGAAACTATATTATTGGTACCATTGCCAATGTCATTGATGTATATTATGAACAAAATCGGTCCCAACACTGAACCCTGAGGGACTCCACTAGTCACTGGATTCCATGATGATTCGACACCATTAGTTACTACTCTCTGCTTTCTTTCACTTAGCCAGTTTTTAATCCATTCGTAGGTTTTGCCCTGTATTCCAAATCCCTGGACTTTCTGAAGCAATTTTGAATGTGGGACCTTGTCGAAGGCTTTCTGAAGTCCAAGTACACTATGTCGAGAGTTTTGGTGAAGTCATTTAAATTGAAAAGTCTATCATAGACATCTATTAAGTTCGTTAGGCATGATCTCTTTGCCCTGAATCCGTGTTGACTATTGGTGATAAGATTGTTGCTTTCGGTGAAAAATACTATTTCATCCCTAATGATTGATTCCATCATTTTTCCAATTACGGAAGTTAAGCTAATAGGCCTGTAATTATTAGGTATATTTTGTCACCCATTATAAATATTGGTGTTATATTCGCTGTCTTCCAGTCGGTCGGTAAATATCCATGTTGTAGTGACATATTAAATATTATGGTCAGTGCTTCTGCGACTTCGTTTTTGACTAATTTTATTTTTTTAGGGACGAACAGGTCTGGGCCAGCGGATTTGTTTACTTTCAGGGAATCAATCTTTCTCACGACATCTGATTTAGTAATTTTGAAATCTCTAAGCACAACTTTGCTTGTTTGATTGTTACCTTGTGACACGCCCAGGTTGCTATCAGTATTAAAAACAGAGCTGAAATGTTCGTTAAGAGTAGATGCTATATCTATGCTATCAGATTCAAGGTCACCTTGTTTATTAAGTATAGGTCCAATAACGCTATCAATTTGTTTGTTACTGTTTATATACCTATAGAATTTTGGGGGATTATTCTTACTATCCTTAACTATGTCGATTTTGTAATTTCTCTTAGCCACTTTTATAAACGATTTAACTTTTCTTCTGGCAGCCGAGTACTGGTCGTTTATGGTATTATTATCTGCAACCCTCTTTAGCTTGTGTAAACGCTTTCTTTCTCTAATTGCTCTACTGATATCATTATTATACCATAGGGGTTTGTTAACATTTTTGTTGTGACGTTTACGCAAGGGTACATGTTTATTCTGGGCACTCATGAATATTTCTTTGAATTTAATCCACATTTCGTCAGTGCTGCTAAGGCCTTTAATTTGCATATGCATGTCTTTAAGTTCACTTTTTAAGCCGCTAATATCTGCCTTGTTATAGTTGGGTATAAGTGTCTCGCTAATAATGCTGGAGTGTGCCATGTTTAATTGCAACCTGATGGTATTATGATCACAACCGGTTAATAATTCACCAACTTCTTGGTTTGATATTAGGTTTTTGTGAGTTGTGATGCCCAGATCTAGTATATTGTCACCCCTAGTGGGTGTCTGAACTAATTGCTGTAGGAAATTATCGTTAATGAATTATATCGTTCTATCGGATAATATGCCTGAGAGAGAGAGAGAGAGAGAGAGAGAGAGAGAGAGAGAGAGAGAGAGAGAGAGAGAGAGAGAGAGAGAGAGAGAGAGAGAGAGAGATAAAAAAAGGAGGGCGAGAGAGACTAAGTAGGGAGATACAAAGGGAAATGGGAGTAGAAAATTACTAAATATGAAAGAGAGAAAGAGGAGAGAGACTATAATAGTGCGAAAGAAAATAAATAGGGACATAACAAGGCAAATGAGAGTAAAAAAGGACTAAAATCAAAGAGAGAGAGAGAGAGAGAGAGGGAGAGAGAGAGAATACTGAACGTGTCGGACACATCTCATTAGTCACTTTCAAATAGTAATTAACGTAAATGTTGGCCGTGTGGATTTGTCAAATTAGTTGCTTTCAAATTCTTAAAATTACGAACGTTTCGAGTTTTTGCTTGAGTTTTTACTTGAAATGTGACTATTATACTTAACACACACTAAACTGTGCATATATATATATATATATATATATATATATATATATATATATATATATATATATATATATATACTGTATATCCTTAATTGATATGTGTACAGGAAATCATAGTTTTATAATATATATATATATAATATATACCGGTATAATATAATTATATAATGTATATATAGAAATATATATATATATATACTGTATAATAATATATATGAAATGACGGGGTTGGCGAGAACGGGCTCCAGTTCATGTAAGATTGCAAACATCAAAGTAAGGAGGGAACGAAGGACACCAAGTTTACCCAAGCACCCCATGACCTCAGGAACTTCCGAGACTCTATGGGACACAGGATATCTAGGACAGTCACCTCAGTTAAAGGGAAATCCTGGTGTCCTATCACGGCCGCGGTTTAAAAGCACACCCGCCAATCACCAGCCCCCATTTGTTCAGACCCCAGATTTGCAGTATAAGAAGAAATGTTTATGCAAATAAAACACCAAATGCCTGAATGCTACCTGAACAAATGGAACTAAGGAGGCCTATAAATTATGATGGGCCTGGAGAACCATCTAACATAATAGTAGAAGACAGCCTAGGCGAATTATTACCAAGTTGGCCAAAGAGCTCCAAATATAAAATAATCAGTATAATCTTTATCACATGTATACTAGGCCACATAACGAACACCTAAGTGTTAAATAAAATAGCTATTATATGTATGTACCTAATAATAATTCCCATGTATGTATTAGTTAAGTATTAATCATCACAACTTGATCACAACCTATTACAATATCCCTTTTACCTTAAAGTCTTATAAGCAAGAGGCAAGAATTAAGTCAAACATAGTTTCAACGAAATATAGGAAAAGTATGCAAACAACCACTGGGGTAATATCCTTAACTCTGAATGAGAAGGGGGCATCTAACAGCAGTGGAACAATTGTCTTGCCTTCCCCCCCTGCCCTGAGAGCTCGCCGAACCTGCTGTGTGCCTCTTGAAGTCCGGATCCTGATCGAAGTCCTGATTGTAAGAAGCAGTTCATCCTGAAGTGCTGCCCTGTGGACCTACGTTCTTCCTGAAGTGCTGCCCTATGGACCTACGTTAAACGTCGGCCAGACTTTCTCTCAGCTCTCTACCCTCCTTCATTACTCTAAGTGTTTCTGAGTATATTACGTTGTGATTATTGATGTGCAGGTAAGGTTAAAGTATGTGAATATTACAGTGCTTAATTATCTAGAGATCTGTGTTCAAGATCCTTATCCATTGTGTATGTGTTAATCCCTCAGAGTTTCTAGAAACTGTTATATAGATCTGTGCCTAAGATCTAAGTGTTCAATTTTGATAATTACTTCCTAGAACGTACTACGCATACGTTATATACTTGTGTTCATAAAACGCACTTAGCTAAATACTCACAGACTGTCCTTGTATATGTCCAATTCTATTATGTATGTTACAAGTTGAAGTCGAAGTGTATAACGTGTAATGGTAGATGGCCTTTATTCTCAATTTCACTCAATAAATGCTGGTGTTCCCCAGGGATCAGTTTTGGCCCCAATTCTGTTCCTCATTCATATCAATGATCTCATATCTACCACTCATAATCCAATACATTCCTACGCAGATGACTCAACACTCCACAGTTCCTTCACATTTACCAATTCTTTCACCCAACCCGATCTTATAAATTCAAAAATAAACACTGCAATTTCTCTGAACCAGGACCTTTCTAGGATTGATGGATGGGGACAAAAGAATCTAGTTTCCTTTAATGCACAGAAAACCAAGTACATTCAATTTTCTAACCGTCAGAATCTCACTGACTCCCATATATTTTTTAATGATGTAAATATTCCCACTTCCCCTAGTATTGACATTCTCGGTGTAACATTAACTACTAACTTGAGCTGGACACATTATGTTAGAAGCATTGCTAAGAATGCCTCTAAAAAACTGGGACTCCTGTACAGAGTTCGAGAATTCTTCACTGACGAGCAGTTGGCCGTGATATATAAAAGTCATGTGCGTTCTCAGATGGATTACTGTTCACCTCTGTGGGGTGGAAGTGGAGTGGTTGCATTGAGCAGTTGGACAAAATTCAAAATAAAGCTATTAGATTAATCAATAACCCTGCAATCACACAGGACCTTCCTACATTATCCATACGAAGAAACGTTGCATCCCTTGCATTATTCTACAGATATTTTCACAGCAATTGTTCCGAGGAACTTGCTTCAATTGTGCCGCCTCTCCACATCTTTCCCCGTAGAACTAGGGCAGCTGAGAGCGCCCATGAATTTACACTTTCTCCTCCACAATGCAGAACTTCTGCTTATCAGAATTCATTTTACCCAGAGCTACTACTCTTTGGAATTCACTTCCCTCGAATTGCTTTCCACAAACTTACAATCTACAAATGTTTAAATCCAGTTGTTACAAACATTTTATGAATGGAGGATGCCTTTAGGCACATGGACCTTTTTGTTTTATCTGTGTTTTTCCTTCCTCCGTTCATTGTCTCTTAAAAAAAAAAAAAAAAAAAAAAAAAATTATTCCCTTCTTTAGCCCTTGTTTGGCGGGTCCCGGCTTTAGTCGGATAGAGAACCAAGGCCTATAGAGCGGGTCCCGACTTTAGTAGCATGCGATGTTGAGCACATAATCGGCTCTGAGAGAGAGTCCGAGCGGTGGGAGGAGCGCGGGCGGGCTCTGACCGTTCAGCGTGGACATAGTCCCGCCTCTGACACCACCACCACATGTCTCCACCTCCCTGGTCCCGCGATACAGGGAGCAAACTGAGGAAATTACTGTATTTTAGGTTTTTTTCCCTTCGTGTTGCTAAATCGTTGCAAGAGAACCCGTGGACGTAGAAAGATGGTTCAGGTGTCATTGGAAAGCTCAATTACCGCCCTTTCACGGATACATAATTGTATTACGCTCTGGCTCTTCTTTATGCATGAAAAAGAGCATGGAATGAAGCTCGTTTAGGGTAAATCTGCCCGCTTGGGAGGTAGTAGCGTTACAAAACTAGCCGCTCGGGAGGTGTTAAATAAGAACCTGTTACCTAGAACCTTTGCTCAATTTCATATTTTGTTTTTCTCATTCCCCCTCGTGAAGAATTGTTATTAATTATCATATATACTTTCTTCCCGAGATTCTAAATCCACGCTCGTTTGTTTAAGCGTTATTCCCCTTATTGTATGAACTGTATTTATGTTCACTTGATTATTGATGTAGATCATTTTGATTCTTATCGTCTAGGAATTCTAGTCTTGCATAGATCGATTATCTAATTATTCATCAATCCAAAATACACCGCTTATTGTGTGAATTCTTTACAAGACTCTGTTAACTCGTTCAGATATATTATTATACCTTATCGGGTATTTCATTTAGTACAACTTTGTCGTGTACGCCATTTTACCTATAATTAATATTGTATTTAATTATTCGTATGCGCTGATTTTATAGAAAGCGTTCTTCAGTATTGTTTAACTACGCTAATTCTGTTAACTGTACTGTTTATCCATTTTCGCATAGGAGATATTGATTCTTGATTTATTCATTATCATAGAGTAAATATTACATCTGATTCCCTTGATCCGATTTAATATTATTGCATATATTGATTGAAGAGATATACGATCAGATCATATTTTTATCAAAAGTATGTTAATAACAAGTTGATTTGTAAAATTAATTACGTATATCATTCCCCGTAATTTCAACTTCTTCTGCCAAGTATTAAGTTCATAGTCGCATTAATAGTAAATAAAAATCCTAAGACCGCAGTAACTAGAATGACCTGAACTGTTGACCTGGTCACTAGCCACCCTTACCATGGCTGATTTACCTGCCCACGAGCACACCTCACGTGAGCGTTACTCGAACCAACCGTTCCTGCACTTGTTTGAAATCTCAACTCACCTGATTCTCTCCTACCCGGGGAAATTTGTGTTCTAAAGAATAAAAATACGTTAGACACTCGACTAACATATATATTATTATCAAGGGTTGACTCTATATGTTACATGTTCTTTACAATTAAGTGTATATTTCCTATTACCATATTACCATAATAGGTTATAATTTGTGTTCTTGATTCGAGACTGAATAGTTATGCATTCCCTGTGTTACTTCCTGTTCCTTATAATAGTGAAGGTAACTCTCAGTCCTTATCGTGCTTAATACATCCGTGTTCTCAGCATAGAAATAATTATGCAACATATTGAGAGATCAGGATTATATGATCAGAAACAATAAATACATCAACCCTTTCGCTATTGAATAAATTATATGTGTACAATTACCTGCGTATTATGATTGAGTTTTGTAGCACATGATTGAATACCTATTTCTGTGATTAACCCTTAACTGTCGGCGCGCAACTTATGTCGTGTGAAATAAATTTGGACTATGTGGCGGTTCACAACGTATGTCGTTTGCCATTTTCAGCACGTAATGTTGGTGAGAGAGAGAGCTGAGCGGTGTGAGGAGCGTAGCAACTGTATGACCATCATCCACCACCGCGGTGGACCAACTGAACTGCATTCAAACTTCCTCCCCCTCTCCTCACTCGCTACACAGGGAATTATGTAGGGAAATTACCTAATTACAGGGTTTTTGCACTCGTGTTGCACGATCGTTGCAAGAGAACCAGTGGTCGTACAAGGATGGTTCGGGTGTCATTGGAAAGCTCTGTTTATGCCCTTTCAGGGATAGATACTTGTTTTACGCTCTGGGTCTTATTTAGGCATGAAAATGATCACGTAAACAACTCTATTTAGGGTTAAAAAAAAACGCTGGGCGCTACGGTCAAATAGACCACCTAGCCCGCTAAATAAGGGTAAAGAACGTATTAGATGTGTTCCTGTTGAGGAAATTTACAGCCTTTAAGTCCATACCTAGATTTAAGTGGAGACTTGATAACGAGATATAAATATTAAATCCCGGCATAACACTGGCCGCAGCGGTGTCTCAATACGGCATATCAACACGAGTGTTCTTATTGTAAAAAAAAATTTCGTCCTGGTATTCAATTAAAGTGGTCACATAATTCAGCATGGCAGCAAATAGATCTTTGACATCAAGGCGTTCAAGCCTGAGGAATAGGATATATACACATATATGGAAATAGTCAAACCGGTTCCGGTCCTGGTCCTGGTCCTAATTATGTTCGGAAACGAAGACGCTTGCATGATTCACACTATTGTGGTAAAACTAGGGAAGTATGCAACTAAAGTGTCAGGGTATGTGCACGATAATATGCCTTGGTTAACCTGGGGGGTTATGACGGGGTTGGCGAGAACGGGCTCCAGTGCATGTAAGATTGCAAACATCAAAGTAAGGAGGGAACGAAGGACACCAAGTTTACCCCAGCACCCCATGACCTCAGGAACTTCCCAGACTCTATGGGACACAGGATATCTAGGACAGTCACCCAAGTTAAAGGGAAATCCTGGTGTCCTATCACGGCCGCGGTTTCAAAACACACCCGCCAAACACCAGCCCCCATTTGTTCAGACCCGAGATTTGCAGTATAACGAAGAAATGTGTATGCAAATAAAACACCAAAGGCCTGAATGCTACCGGAACAAATGGAACTAAGGAGGCCTATAAATAATGATGGGCCTGGAGAACCATCTAACATAATAGTAGAAGACAGCCTAGGCGAATTATTACCAAGTTGGCCAAAGAGCTCCAAATATAAAATAATCAGTATAATCATTATCACATGTATACTAGGCCACGTAACGAACACCTAAGTGTTAAATAAAATAGCTATTATATGTATGTACCTAATAATAATTCCCATGTATGTATTAGTTAAGTATTAATCATCACAACTTGATCACAACGTATTACAATATCCCTTTTACCTTGAAGTCCTATAAGCAAGAGGTAAGAATTAAGTCAAACATAGTCTCAACGAAATATAGAAAAAGTATGCAAACAACCACTGGGATAATGTCCTTAACTCTGAATAAGAACAGGGCATCTAACAGCAGTGGAACAATTGTCTTGCCTTTCCCCCTTGCCCTGAGAGCTCGCCGAACCTGCTGTGTGCCTCCTGAAGTCCGGATCCTGAAGTCCTGATTGTGAGAACCAGTTCATCCTGAAGTGCTGCCCTGTGGACCTATGTTCTTCCTGAAGTGCTGCCCTGTGGACCTACTTTCAAAGTCGGCCAGACTTTCTCTCAGCTCTCTACCCTCCTTCATTACCCTAAGTGTTTCTGAGTATCTTACGTTGTGATTATTGAAGTGAAGGTAAGGTTTAAGTATGTGAATATTAGAGTGTTTAATGATCTAGAGATCTGTGTCCAAGATCCTTATCCATTGCGTATGTGTTAATCCCTCAGAGTTTCTAGTATCTGTTATATAGATCTGTGCCTAAGATCTAAGTGTTCAATTTTGATAATTACTTCCTAGAACGTACTACGCATACGTTATATACTTGTGTTCATAAAACTCACTTAGCTAAATACTCACAGACTGTCATTGTATATGTCCAATTCTATTATGTATGTTACAAGTTGAAGTCGAAGTGTATAACGTGTAATTATTCCCTTCTTTAACCCTTGTTTGGCGGGTCCCGGCTTTAGTCGGATAGAGAACCAAGGCCTATAGAGCGGGTCCCGACTTTAGTAGCATGCGATGTTGAGCATATAATCGGCTCTGAGAGAGAGTCCGAGCGGTGGGAGAAGCGCGGGCGGGCTCTGACCGTTCAGCGTGGACATAGTCCCGCCTCTGACACCACCACCACATGTCTCCACCTCCCTGGTCCCGCGATACAGGGAAAAAACTGAGGAAATTACTGTATTTTAGGTTTTTTTCCCTTCGTGTTGCAAAATCGTTGCAAGACAACCCGTGGTCGTAGAAGGATGGTTCAGGTGTCATTGGAAAGCTCAATTATCGCCCTTTCACGGATACATAATTGTATTACGCTCTGGCTCTTCTTTATGCATGAAAAAGAGCATGGAATGAAGCTCGCTTAGGGTAAATCTGCCCGCTTGGGAGGTAGTTGCGTTACAAAACTAGCCGCTCAGGAGGTGTTAAATAAGAACGTGTTACCTAGAACCTTTGCTCAATTTCATATTTTGTTTATCTCATTTCCCCTCGTGAAGAATTGTTATTAATTATCATATATACTTTCATCCCGAGATTCTAAATCCACGCTCGTTTGTTTAAGCATTATTCCCCTTATTGTATGAACTGTATTTATGTTCACTTGATTATTGATGTAGATTATTTTTATTCTTATCGTCTAGGAATTCTAGTCTTGCATAGATCGATTATCTAATTAGTCATCAATCCAAATACACCGCTTATTGTGTGAATTATTTACAAGACTCTGTTAACTCGTTCAGATATATTATTATACCTTATCGGGTATTTCATTTAGTACAACTTTGTCGTGTACGCCATTTTACCTATAATTAATATTGTATTTAATTATTCGTATGCGCTGATTTTATAGAGAGCGTTCTTCAGTATTGTTTAACTACGCTAATTCTGTTAACTGTACTGTTTATCCATTTTCGCCTAAGAGATATTGATCCTTGATTTATTCATTATCATAGAGTAAATATTACATCTGAATTCCTTGACCCGATTTAATATTATTGCATATATTGATTGAAGAGATATACGATCAGATCATATTTTTATAAAAAGTAAGTTAATAACAAGTTGATTTGTAATATTAATTACGTATATCATTCCCCGTAATTTCAACTTCTTCTTCCAAGTATTAAGTTCATAGTCGCATTAATAGTAAATAAAATTCCCAAGACCGCAGTAACTAGAATGACCTGAACTGTTGACCTGGTCACTAGCCACCTCTACCATGGCTGATTTACCTGCCCACGAGCACCCCTCACGTGAGCGTTACTCGAACCAACCGTTCCTGCACTTGTATATATATATATATATATATATATATATATATATATATATATATATATACCGTATATACATATACTGTATATATATACGGTATATATTTATATATATATATATTGAGTATATATCACAAATACATGTGAGCCACTAAATGTTTCTAATCTCTCAGTTGGGTTCGAACCGCCGATCGTCAGGACGATAGCCGACGCTATAATCAACTACACCACGGCACCCTCGGAGAGAGCTGAACGCATTATTGAAGTAATCCTATCGGGCATGGAGGCATACATTCCATCTTCTTTCTCTCAGACTATAGCAAACAAATCTTGGTTTACTCACGCTTGTTCTACTGCTGTCCTCAATAAGGAGGAAGCATTCAAACAGTATCGACGGCATAAAACTTAAGAATCTCATTCTTCTGCCCGGATTGAAAGCATATCTGTTCTTCGACTTGACAAACGTATGTGGTAATATGTGTGAACGTATGTGGTATTATGTGTGAACGTATGTGGTAATATGTGTGCACGTATGTGGTAATATGTGTGAACGTATGTGGTAATATGTGTGATCGTACGTGGTAATATGTGTGAACGTATGTGGTAATAATGTGTGAACGTATAAGGTAATTTGTGTGAGCGTATGTGGTATTATGTGTGAACGTATTTGGTAATATGTGTGAACGTAAGTGGTAATATGTGGGAATAACATTGAAGAGGAGAGTTATGTGGGTTTTCGTTAGGAGGAGTATACATTTATGTTATCACCGGGGTTAGACTAGTTTGTACACAGTTTGATTAAGGGGAGATGGGTCGACCCCCCCTTCTCCCTCATGCTTGGCCCCATTAGTTTTTAGATTTAAAGGGGTTCGCTCAATTCATTTGTCGATTTTAAAACCTTTCGTCCCATTGCTATATTAATGTGAATACCTTTCGTCCCATTGCTATATTAATGTGAATACCTTTCGTCCCATTGCTATATTAATGTGAATACCTTTCGTCCAATATTAATGTGAATACCTTTCGTCCCATTGCTATATTAATGTGAATACCTTTCGTCCCATTGCTATATTAATGTGAATACCTTTCGTGCCATTTCGGAGTCGATTTTTTTCCTGGCGAGCGTTAGCGAGCCTGTAATATTTATAGAAACAGACCTTTGGCCGGGGCCTTTTTTTATCGAAAATGTACACATTTAGGCCTATCTTGAAGTAGGGTCTAATTTTTTTTTGTTTTTTTTTGTTTTTTTTTTTTAGCTTGAAGGTCTAGCGAGGAAACTAATGATTATATGATTATATGAATAAATAGACCCTAAAAATAACCACTGTACCCTTAAGAAGGTATTGACACAGGTATGAAACATATTAATTTGACGATCTTCAGAACGAATTAACATCAGAAAAATGCCCCGGTCGGTCGAAGGACGGCTCCTTCAAATTGCAGGCTAGCTCGCTAGGAAAAAATATACCTAAATGGGCCGAAGGTCTTGAAATTGCCAAACTAATGGGGCGAATGTCTTAAATCTCATAACCAATGGGGCTAAACATGAGGGGGAAGGGGGTCCAGAGAACACCACCTCAAAAATAAAATAAAATAAACACTCTTAATATCGAACCTCTGACCAACAGGATGCAGGCAAGGACCTGAACCTATTACAAAACCAATAGATAGTGTGGTACTTGCTGTAACCCCTTCGGTACCATGACGCCTTTTTGCTTTTGATTCTGGCTAAAATTACAATATGTTATGCAGTTTAAGAAGGGCGTAAGGTACTAAGAGGGTTTATTGAGATCGCATTGATCCATTTGAGTTTTATAAGTAGATTACAAGCTAAAGAAAATAGTCTAATGGTAACCAGAATAAGATGAAAATTACGTAATGTTGGAGAAGGAATTAGTAAATATAATATCTATCATACGAGAGCCGTATGCAACAAGCTATGGTTTAAAATTCTATAAATGCTAATTAGAGAACTTAACACATAATTCCATAGTTTTAAATTATATAAGCAAACTGTTAGTTAAATGTGAGACAAAGAGGGAACTTCTAATATATTTAAGTATTTTGTATATACATAAAGTGTAATATATATAAAAATATGCAAGTAATATCCATAGCCATGATTAATTTAAAAACGACGTGGTAATTTATTGGAGTGTCAATTAATGCATGACTACTCGCAAAGAACTGAAGCGCAATACAGATAAAGTAAAAATCACAAATCCATCGCTTGAATCAGCGGAGAATAAAACAAATAGTCGCTCTCGAGTTACCGTTGAACACTTTAAACTGGCGAGACCTCACTACACATTCAGAATTGTTATTGATATTAAGAGGTAGGTAGTTCCTTTTTCTGGAACCCCTTCTTCCTCATATGTAGCACCATTAGTTATGAGATTTTGAGACGTTCGCTCCATTAGATTGGCGTTTTTAAGACCTTTAGTGCTATTTAGATATCGAATTTTTCGTGGCGAGCAATAGCGAGCCTGTAATTTTAGGAGGATTCGGCCTTCGACCGGGACATTTATACCGAAAAATGTACACATTTATCTTGAGAGGGGATCTAGGGATATTTTTTAAGATTGATGGAGGTCTAGCGAGGAAACTACAAAATGAAGTAAACAAATATTTGAATAAAATATAATATAAAGATGAAAAAATACACCCAAAAGTAACCACTACCCCCTTAAAAGGAAACACATTAAAATACACCCAAAAGTAACCACTACCCCCTTAAAAGGAAACATATTAAAATACCTCAGTGTATACCAATCATATACTCAAAAATAATTATGAATAGCAGGAAGTATAATTCATAAAAAAGTTATACGAACGTATATCCAAATTGCACAATCCGAATATGAATATGTATTGTGTAAAATGGACATATATCAGTCAAATTTCCTAATTGCGAAATAAAATAACATTTTAAATTATCGAGAATGCAAAGGAATAGAAGCAAAAATAAAGTAACTTTGTTACAAAATATGTCCAGTAAAGTCCCTGTAACAAGGGCCCGCCCTAGCCCTGTCAATCAAGGGAGTGCACGGCGTTAACAACTGCACTGTATCATCAATACATAATGGAACGTAAACAAATTGATAATCCGGAGCCCACAACTGCAGTGTGTCAAACGAAAACAGAGTAATTTTATTCATTATTATTGTATATGCAAAGCAAGAATTGTGATATATAGTTCAAACTAGCTGAGGTAACCGGCGCTGCCCGGGGGAAAATAGAAACATAGGCTGTTTATCTTGAGGGGATTTAGGGGGCCAACACAAAAAATAAAAACACTTAAAACCAATTCTGGCCCCCCTTTAGTATGCATGCCAAGTATGGGCACTCCATCTTAGCAGCCCACACATCTTACTTTGTGTTCGGGATTAGGAAGAAAATAACTAAATATATCGACAAGACAAACAGTCTGACAATCGGAAACCCACCAGCCACCACATGGAGCGTCAAATTAGCAGGTCAAGCATTGTAAGGTTCGCAGCGGTATTCCTCAGCGACGTCCCATCTAACATCGGATATAATAAATATACGCTGCTATAATAACGTATAAAGTAATCTGTAGGATCAACAGGGGGCGTAGTAGACCATGTTCTTGTTGTCGTACCAGAAAATTAATTATGGCTACGTTTATGGATGTATATTCTGACCGAATGCAAAATGATGTTTTAATTTTCAAAACGCCTCCGTCTACGTATTATGAAAATGTTATCTTCCGGTAAATTGTGGGGGTGAGTGAGTAAAGTGAGATAAAGTAAATTATATGATGGATACATGTTTTTCATAATAAGTGTTGCTAGCCCCAAAACGCACGAGCAACTGTGGCCTTCACCCATCCGACACATCTCATGTTATTCATGTACATCAAACAACATGTAAAATACAAATAATGTTTTTGTTTTTGTGTAACTCCCAACTTACCAGCCCGCAATATCATATCTTGTGTTCTATATTAGGAAGGAAATAATTAAATATATCGAGAAGGAAAACAGTCTGACAATCGGAAACTCACCAGCCACCACATGGAGCGTCAAGTTAGCGGGTCGAGCATTGTGAGGCTCGCAGCGGTTTTCCCCGGCGTCGTCCCATCTAGCATCGGATATAACCAGTATGCTGCTGTAGTGATGGGTGAGGACTTTGAGAGGTCGGCGGGGTGCGTAGTTGATCATGCTGCCGTTGTGGTACCAGAAGATAAACTCTGGCTTCTCTGTGGCGTGGTGGAGGACACAGTGTAGGTGGAGTGTGGCACCAGTCTGAATGTGCATGTCTGGACCACCCTGAAGAACTGGTCGCGCCTCTGTAAAGAAAACATAATATAGCTTGTAGATTGTATTCTTGGCTACGAATTGACATATTTCATCGCATATAATAATCATTTCATATGCAGGTTTTGTGGGAAGATATGTACGGTTTTTGTTTGTAGATTTCAAAGTAAATTAATACTATAAGGACACGTTTTAGTTAAGGCCCTTGTCTATACATCATATCTTGCTCACCGTGTAGCAAAGCACATTCCTCTGTGGTTCAAATAAGTGCTTACAAACTATACATGAAAACTGTAATACTATATGTACAGGATACACTGAAATGTTAAAATTACTAAACCGGACAAACCTCAATTGGCAAAATATTATTATCCGTGTAGCTATTTCGTAGTTCACACCAATTAAATAATATGTTTATTTAGTTTACAGAAGTGCTGGGGACAGTGTGCTTGGAAGGTGGCACCGGTTTATACATGCATTGCTAATCCCACTTGCAGTACTGCTGGGGCTTCTGCAGGAAAGAAAAATGTGTATTCATGGCATTCAAAATATACTTTTCCGAAGTTGTTCAGCTCGGCTCGAGCATGTGGAATAACAAGAAATGTGTTTGCACATTCAGCCCACATTGTAGTTCTGTTTAGGTTACTGAGAAGACAAAAATAAAATAATGTGTAGGTTATATCTTTCACAGTATATATATATTGAGTATATATCACAAATACACGTGAGCCACTAAATGTTTCTAATCTCTCAGTGGGGTTCGAACCCCACTGAGAGAATAGAAACATATATATATATATATATATATATATATATATATATATATATATATATATATATATATATATATATATATATATATATAGATAGATAGATATAGATACAGTTATGTATATATAATATATATATATATATATACTGTATATATATATATATATACTATATATATATATATATACATGCATATATATATATATATATATATATATATATATATATATATATATATATATATATATATATATTATATATCTATATATATATATATATATATAATAATCAAATTATAGCCAGATTAAGAGGAACAAGAACGTCCTCGAATACTGAAGGGGTTCAAATTTCTCCCCCACCCTGAGCACACCTTACCTGATATTAAACCCTAGAGCCCCACTCCAGCATGACCTACAGCCACCACAGCCTTACCAAATATTAAGGTGGAACGGTATGTATAGTTATATATATATTTTACTTATTTATTTATCAATATTTTAGTTTTCCTTCCTAGATCTCCAGCAAACATTATATATACATCCCCAAGATCTATCTATCTATCTATCTATTGCCTGACGCCGTGATCCCCGAAGGTGTGGCCACGAACGAAACGCCCCCATGCACTTCTGTTCAGAGTCAGTCGATGCCCCTCCTCCAAACCAGCACCGCCTTCATCCATATACTTTTTCACTCCATCCTTCCACCTCTCTTTCGGTTTACCTCTCCCTCTCTGTCCTTCCACCTCGTTCTCGTACAACCTCTTAGTCATTATCTTGCTTCCTATAGGTTCCATATGGCCGAACCATCTCAAGGTGTTCCTTTTCACACTTTCCAGCACATCTACCTCCACACCACACGTCCCTCTTACTTCCTTATTTGTCTGTCTATCCCTCCATGTAAATCTACACACACTTCTCAAGTAACTCATTTCCACCCTCTCACTTTTGGTCTGAGGTTCTCCACCAACGTCCATGCTTCGCTTCCGTAAGTCAGTGTCCGGATTACCCCACTGTACTCATGCAAGGACTTCTTCACTTCCATACTGACTACCCTATTTCTTGTTACTGCTTTCAGCGTTCCTACAACCCTCTTTCCCTGTTGCACCCTCGCCCGCACTTCTTCATCCATACTCCCATCTTTACTCAGCACACTACCCAGATACTTAAATAGTCTAACCGTTTAACTTCGCCTCACACTCTGTGGCTTCACCCCTTTCGAGGACCAAAACCTTGCTCTTCCCCGCATTTACCTTCAGATTCCGTTTTTTGCACACTGTTCCAAACATATTTACCAGACCCTGCAACTCCCATTTATTATCGCTCATCAGAACTGTATCATCAGCAAGCAGCAGTATGGGGAGCTTCCACTCGTTTCCCTCCCTTATCAGCGATACACCAACATCCACTGCTCTTCCTTGTATTTCTTTCATGACTCCATCCGTATATACTGTAAACAACCAAAGGGACATCACACACCCCTGTTTCAACCCAACATTCAGATCAAAGATCTCGCTCTGCTCATTCTCGACACGTACTGCCACCTTTTCACCCTCATACATGCTCTTCACTGCTTTCAGCAACTTGCCATCTACTCCGTATATTCTAAGTACTTTCCACATACCTTCTTTATCCAAGATCCCCAAGATCCTTCTTCTAAATAAACTTGTACATTTTTCAGTACAAACATATCCCAGCCGAAGGCTGATTCCTCCTGAAATTACAGGCGTAAGAAGAATTCGACACCTAAATGCCACAAAAGGTCTAAATATTGATAAAGATGTGGGGTGAAAAGTCTTAAAATCGCCAAATTATTGACCCGAACGTCTTAAAATATGAAAACTAATGAGGCTAAACATGAGGGATAAGGTGGGCCAGAAAAAAACAACCTTCACCCCTTTAAAACAAATTTCTATAACACCATAACGACTCTAAAGGAAAATATGGTATGTTGTAAACAGATAAAGTAACTTCTATCTCAAGTACCTGAATAAAGTTAGTACATAAGGATATAATATTGTTGCAATTCTTTTATAATACAAATCGAACATTGGAGACTCTTTCCAGCCAATCTTATATCACATATCCACCTTTCCTAATACAATCCACAGCAATATCAACTATATTATCCATTTCTTATAAACTATTGTTTACAAATAATACTGTAGCATAACTAGAGAATTAATATATTATTAAGTTCTCTCCACTAACAAACTTTACTCCTAAACTCGATTAATGAAATTAACAAACACATGTGGCAGTCCGGGGATTCGAACCCATGGGGGCGTTTCGTTCGTGGCCACCCCTTCGGGGATCTGTGATGAACTGTTTATTTCCTAACATAACTGGAGCCATTGTCAGCTATATAGGGTATGAAAACATAACGAGTCTCGTTATAAAGCTTGAGGCGATGTCACACGAGCGCATTTCCCGGCAATTTTCGATGAGCAAGTTTGTTCTCGTACTATATTGAGGCTCTTACTCATTGGGATCGGAGATGAGATCGAATTTAGATTATGTCAAGTAGTTTAATTTTATTGGAATTTATATTTTCAAGCCGTCAGACAACAATTGCTGATAAACATTGACGAAAAGAGCACTCGTGTGACATCGCCTTTACTTCATATTGCGTGTACATTTTTGCCAGTGCATAAGTGTTCCTCTCTCTCTCTATATATATATATACTGTATATATATATATATATATATATATATATATATATATATATATATATATATATATATATATATATATATATATATATATATATATATATATATATATATATATATATATATATATATATATATATATATATATACATAAATATAATATATACATAAATATATATATTATACATAAATATATATATTATACATAAATATATATATATATATATATATATATACCGGTACTGTATATATATATATATATATACAGTATTGAGAATATGTCACAAATACACGTGAGCCACTAAATGTTTCTAGTCTCTCAGTGGGGATCGAACCATCGACCATCAGGATGATAGCCGACGCTTTAATCAATTACACCACGGCAGTCTAAAAGACACTCAGCCTTCTATCCTATTTATGTTAGGGAGAAGGGAAACCCACTAGGCGAATATATTTCAATTCAAACCTAGTTGTAGGATCCATATTTCCAGAATACCATACACGGATTTTTGAGTGTCCCGACGCAACTCGGGTAGAAATTGATTTCATTTAATTCTAACCCACAAAGCATGAGAGTTACAAATATTGAGAATATATCACAAATACACGTGAGCCACTAAATGTTTCTAGTCTCTCAGTGGGGATCGAACCATCGACCATCAGGATGATAGCCGACGCTTTAATCAATACACCACGGCAGTCTAAAAGACACTCAGCCTTCTATCCTATTTATGTTAGGGAGAAGGGAAACCCACTAGGCGAATATATTTCAATTCAAACCTAGTTGTAGGATCCATATTTCCAGAATACCATACACAGATTTTTGAGTGTCCCGACGCAACTCGGGTAGAAATTGATTTCATTTAATTCTAACCCACAAAGCATGAGAGTTACAAATATTGAGAATATATCACAAATACACGTGAGCCACTAAATGTTTCTAGTCTCTCAGTGGGGATCGAACCATCGACCATCAGGATGATAGCCGACGCTTTATTCAATTACACCACGGCAGTCTAAAAGACACTCAGCCTTCTATCCAATTTATGTTAGGGAGAAGGGAAACCCACTAGGCGAATATATTTCAATTCAAACCTAGTTGTAGGATCCATATTTCCAGAATACCATACACGGATTTTTGAGTATCCCGACGCAACTCGGGTAGAAATTGATTTCATTTAATTCTAACCCACAGAGCATGAGAGTTACAAATATTGAGAATATATCACAAATACACGTGAGCCACTAAATGTTTCTAGTCTCTCAGTGGGGATCGAACCATCGACCATCAGGATGATAGCCGACGCTTTAATCAATTACACCACGGCAGTCTAAAAGACACTCAGCCTTCTATCCTATTTATGTTAGGGAGAAGGTAAACCCACTAGGCGAATATATTTCAATTCAAACCTAGTTGTAGGATCCATATTTCCAGAATACCATACACGGATTTTTGAGTGTCCCGACGCAACTCAGGTAGAAATTGATTTAATTTAATTCTAACCCACAAAGCATGAGAGTTACAAATATTGAGAATATATCACAAATACACGTGAGCCACTAAATGTTTCTAGTCTCTCAGTGGGGATCGAACCATCGACCATCAGGATGATAGCCGACGCTTTAATCAATTACACCACGGCAGTCTAAAAGACACTCAGCCTTCTATCTTATTTATGTTAGGGAGAAGGGAAACCCACTAGGCGAATATATTTCAATTCAAACCTAGTTGTAGGATCCATATTTCCAGAATACCATACACGGATTTGTACAACTAGGTTTGAATTGAAATATATTCGCCTAGTGGGTTTCCCTTCTCCCTAACATAAATAGGATAGAAGGCTGAGGAACTGCCGGGATGGGACTCTCTCCGAAAGGCCCTCTGATAAATCCCCTTACTGTATGGTATAACACACATAGAAACGTCTGCTTTATCACCACCGCTTGTAACTCTTCCTTCCTCTAATCTTCCTACCACCACTTGTAACTTTTCCTTCCTCTTAACACCTTACGAGCGGCCTAGGCGGTAATTTATATGTACGGCCCAGCGGGGTGTTTTTACCCTAAATAGGATTGTTTACGTGATCATTGTCATGCCCAAATAAGACCCAGAGCGTAAAACAAGTATCTATCCCTGAAAGGGCATAAACAGAGCTTTCCAATGACACCCCAACCATCCTTGTACGACCACTGGTTCTCTTGCAACAATCGCGCAACACGAGTGCAAAAACCATGTAATTAGGTACTTTCCCTACATAATTCCCTGTGTCGCGAGTGCGAGAGGATGGGGGAGGGTGGGATTCATGTCAGTAGGTCCGCCGCGGTGGTCTGGAGCAGTCATATGCTTGCTACGCTCCTCCCACCACTCATCTCTCTCTCTCAGCAACATTACGTGGTGAAAATGGCACACGACATAAGTTGTGAACCGCCACTTAGTCCATATTTATTTCACACGACATAAGTTGCGCGCCGCCAAAGAAGGGTTAACCTCCTACGTAACCACCTCCTCTTCCTCTTGTTTTCTGCTTCTCTCCCATCTAGCTAATTTTGTTATTCCTCTTTCGTGACCATCCCATCTCTTCCATTTCTTTAAATGAATATCTTCCCCTAACTAACCCAACTATTCACCAACCACTGCCACCACTTCCCTTATGCCCTCTCTCTCTCTCTCTCTCTCTCTCTCTCTCTCTCTCTCTCTCTCTCTCTCTCTCTCTCTCTCTATCTCTCTCTCTCTCTCTCTCTCCGCAACAGCTACCTCCTCCTCTTCTATTCAGCAAACATATTCCATTCATTCCCATAGCGCCATTACTTCCACACTACCATTTATGAAAAGACTGACATTGCTATTAATATACTCACCAAGCTACAACTCATGCAATTCATCCACAACTACCCCCATTACTCGACATATATCAAATCTAAGTCTCTTCTTCAACCACAACTACCACTAGATTTCATCTAATCCCACAGACACCACACTTCCTCTGTAACCACAACTACCACAATTATTGAATCACATTCTCTCTATACCCACAACTACCACCATTATTGATCAACCACAATCACCACAATCTTTTTCAACAGCAACTACGACCATTCATCATCAACCAGACACCACAGTTTTTTTTGTCAATCAAATCAACCACCATTATTAAACAAACACAAATATTAATGTCTCCCTTCAACCACACCAACCATCATTATTAATCAAACACAATTAGTAAAATTCATCTTTAACTACAAATTACCACAATGTTGCGCTTGATGCTACCACAATCTCACTTTGACCATAACTACCATACGTATTCATCAACCACAACCATTACCACTCCCCTTAAGCCACAGCTACTACCATAACCACCTTTAAAACTACCACTTTCGTTATATAACTATTTTCAGCCACAATTATCACCAGCATTAAATATACCGGTTTATATATATATATATATATGTATATATATAATATATATATATATATATATATATATATAGATATATATATAGATATATATATATATATATATAATATATATATATATATATATATATATATATATATATATATATTTTACTAGCATTGTCTCTAGGAAATTATAACTAGGCTACCACCATTACCCCAATTATCATAGGACCCATAATCTAGTTCCAATCACAACAACCCTTATTTATCAACCACAGTCACCACGTACAGCTATTTATTTGATCACAACTAAAATCACCAAAAGCTAATGCCATTGTTTTCAACCACAACTACTACCAATATTCGATAACCACAACCATCACAAGCCTTATGTGCACCTGTCCTCAATCAATTTCTTTGCCACAACTACCATCATCATTCACAAAGCTACTACCAATATTCTTCAACTACAACTACTACCAATATTCTTCAACCACAACTACTACCACTATTCAATAACAACAACTACTACCACTATTCAATAACAACAACTACTACCACTATTCATCAACCACAACTGTTACCAATGTTCTTCAACCAAAACTACTACCACTATTCATCAACCACAGCTACTACCAATATTCGTCAACCAAAACTACTACCACTGTTCAATAACCACAGCCATCACTAACCTTTTGCACCTGTCTTCAATATCAACCACAATCACCACACTATATATTTTCACCACAACTACACCATCATTCAATAACCACACCTGATACCAATATTCGCCTACCACAACTACTAACACTATTCTTCAACCACAACTACTACCACTAGTCTTCAACCACAACTACTACCACTATTCAATAACTACAAATATCACAAATTCTTATTCACCTGCTTGTAGCACACCTATATAACCTCTCTTTTTCAGAGGGTACATTCACGCTATTGGGCCGGCATCTCTATTAATTTCACAATAGCTATACTGACAGGCTACCTATACTCTACTTTGTTGTTTATTTTATTACCTGGCAAAATGTTACTCCAATAGCAACTGATATGTCTACTTTATAAATACTGGCAATGTGAGAAACTGTTCTGTGTCTGGATCATATTAATGCAATTACGAAACACATATGGCTATATAAACTTATTATTAGGTGATGAATGAAAATGGGGACAAGTTAGCTTGTAGCCAGTAAAATATATAAATATATATATATACACTGTACAGTATATATATATAAAATACAGTATATATATATATATATATATATATATATATATATATATATACTGTGTATATATATATTATATATATATATATATATATATATATATGTATATATATATATATATATATATATATATATACCGGTATATATATACCGTATATATATACCGGGTTATATATAAATATACTATACTGTATATATAATTATTTATACAGTATATACGTATATATATATATATATATATTATATATATATATATATATATAATAATATATATATATACTGTATATATATATATATATATATATATATATATATATATTATATATATATATATATATATATATATATATATATATAATATATATATATATATATATATATATGTAGCAGGCGATTTATGGTTGAGGCACTGAGCGGAATGGTTAGGGTTAACTTATTATCTTACCTCAATATTTCCTGTACGTTGTAATGAACTCTGTAGTAATCTGGAACCACTGGAAATATGTAGGGAGGTTTTAAAATAAACAAGCACGGGGCTTTGTTTGGTTTATTTAACAGCAAAATATATGTCTTTAACCCTTAATCCTAATTTTGAGATATTAGAATATATTACACTAGACGTCCCATGCGTTGGGGCAATGTAATTATAAAGTACTTCTTAATGTGGTGCATACTCGATGTTGAGTGTGTACCGAGATAAGTACTCTACTTAATACTTAATGATAACACTTTAATAATAGCAACCTAGAACTATGAGCTGTTTTCCAAGTAATAATGATCTTCCTGTAAAGAGAGAGAACAAATGATTAGAAGGGAATCACTAGAACACTTGTATGTCACTGCGTACTTGTATGTCACTTATAAGGTACTTCTACACTTATACAGGTCACTAGTCTTACCCAGAGGGCTGGAGAGAGATACCCTCCTTAGGGTGTGGTGGTGTGCGGACTGACTCGCCCTCTGCCTCTTGAGGGAGGGGCGCGGTTCAGCAACACCATGTGACAACTGGATGTGACAAAGTTGCTAGCAATTACTTCTCGATATCTTGGCAACGGATATGTGATACCATTTGGTGATCGTGGGATCCGTGCTTGCCTTAGCAGAGTGGACAGTTACCAGCTTCTATTGTGATGGTGTGAGCTTCTATAGGGTGATCACACCAACACACTTACAGTTGTTTTTAAAAGGTAGTTATAATGGTGTGCGTTATATATGTGATTATATGGTTTATCTTAGAAGTGTACAGTCGCGCAAAATGCGTTGTTTCATATATATATATATATATATATATATATATATATATATATATATATATATATATATACATATATATAAAGATATTTATATATATATATATATATATATATATGTGTATACAATATATATTATACTGTACATATATAAATAAAAATGAACTATAATTATCCCGACAGTGGTGTGTGAACTAACACACTGAAAGAGCCATCATTGGAAGTGCTACTATATACAGTAGATCCCACTACCTTTGCCATCAACCTTTCACTGGACTATATTAGTGTGTACAAATAATTATCACATTTGTAGTCTGCATCCAAACATGAACATATATCAACTGAACATGCATCCATAACACATTTATGAAATGCACTATGTATGTGCTATGGAAGCATACATGTAATGTATGTCCCAGTGATAATTAAATACGATTACTATGCATTGGTTATGTGTATCAGTTTCAGTGCACCACTGGTTAATTGACTTTCAAGCATGGCCTTTGAAACCCCTAATTGCAATGGCGGACATTACAGATGTGGTAAACCAGTATCGCATGTTTTTTTTGTTTTTTTGTTTTTTTATTGTATGAGGGAGACTAAAGGCAAACCTGCCTGTAATTAGTGCTTCACCCAGAGTTAAAAGAGTGACAGGGCCAAAATCAAAGAACGTTTGAAGCAATTTAAGTCATAGGATGACGGAAAGATGGATTCAGGGAGAGAGTTCCAGAGCTCAGCTGTTTAATAGAAGAAAAATTGGGAGTAACGTTTCACTCTTGAGTTGGAGAGTTGTACAGAGTAGGAGTGGGATTGTGTTGCAAGACGGGTACTACGTACAATACGTAGAGAAGGTGGTATGCACTGAAATATCTCCGAGGACCACTGATTATTGTAGTAGCGATAGAATAATGAGAGAGATGCACAGGTTTATGCTAGAATTGGATCAACATGGGTGAGTTTTTTTTTTTTTTTCGATGTGAGTGAGGGAGATAAAAGGCAGAACTGCCTGTAGCGAATGCCTCTCCCATAATTAAGTATGAGGGAAAGATGGATTCAGGGAGAGAGTTCCAGAGCTCAGCTGTTGAATAGAAGAACATTTGGGAGTAACGTTTCAATCTTGGGTTGGAGAGTTGCACAGAGTAGGGTTGGGATTGTGTTGCAAAACTGACACTACGTACCCTACGTAGAGGAGGTTGTATACACTGGGAGAGCTCTGAGGAACACTGATTAATTGTTTACAGTGATTTCAACCTACAGTCACATCTAGCAATACCAGTTCATTCTTCATACACCTCACACATACACAATAATGGACTGGTGGGTTAGCAACCTTCCCCTGTAAAAAAAAATATATATATATATATATATATATATATATATATATTAAAAAGAACATCCGCTGATGACCTAGGGCATCTCAGCTTCCATAGTAGAAGGGTAAGGAGGAAAAGGACGCTTGGAAACATCTTATTTATTTATTTTTCAAATTTTCGGCAAACGTCTCGCAGCCATTATCAGGAAAACCCAAGATCCCTATTAAAAGAAAACATACCTGTAGAAAGTCAACAACAATGGGACCACAAATGTAATTCATTCAATTTAAACAAAAATAATTATTCAGAAATCTATATTATATTTCCAAAATAATTCTTATCTAATACACAATCCTTGTACGAAAACCTGCAGCAGCTACATAAGCACAGCAGAAACAACAACTCAGTGCAAAACTTTTAACAATCACAAGCTAGAAATAAGAAGGACTGATTCAAATTATCTATAATGACTGAATAAGTAGGCTACACAAAATTGAATGTTTCATATGTAAAATATAAATTAATACAAATATAACTAATATTATTAACAACGCAAACACTGAAGACTGAAAACAATCACAGTATATATATATAGAGTATATACTGTATATATATATAGAGTATATACTGTATATATATATATATATATATATATATATATATATATATATATATATATATATATATATATATAGTATATACAGTACATATATATATATATTATACAGTATTGTTATGCCGGATTATAATATTATAAACCCCATTTCTGGACTTATAGACTCCAAATATCCTCAACAGGAACACATCGAACACGTTCTCAATCACAATTAGGTACTCAATTAGGTGCTACAGAACACAATAACAACACACATGTATATTATACACATTTAGTTTATTCAAAGGCATATAGTTATATATGGGATTCCGTCTTACGATTTATTGTAAGTCCCGGATTTCTCAATACGTGCCATAATCATATTAGTATTCAGGTCACGAATATAGCGAGCTCTGAAGTTAGCTTAACTATTATAAGGAAAATAAACAAACGGTAAAATGCATTTGATCATAGTTATCAGTCTCTAATCAACAATATACAGGATAACAATAATATTATAGTATTATAGGGGAATATGCAATTATAGAATGGACACGGTTATATATAGATTCAACCCTTGATAATAATATTTATGTGAGTTGAGTGTCTAACGTATAACATTCTTGAAAGGGAATTAAAGTAATTATGAAATCTCCAAACACGTATGAATGATCAAGATTAAGTACAAGGGGAGCGCACGAGGATTTCTAGTTCAATATTCGCTCACGGGTGGCGAGTGGCGCACAAGTAGTTTAAAGACTACCGCTTAAGATATAGTTTTACCCGGTAGGTCAGTCAGGTCATTCTATGTACTGTGGTGTTGGAAATAATATTTATTCTTAGTTGCGACTATAGCCATAGTATTTGGAGTAATCAACTGAAGTTAAAAGGAAAGGGATGATGAATTGTTTTTACAATTTAGTATATACTTAGATTAATATGAGAGAATTATGATATGCACATATGATTCACTAACGGTTATATGCGATAATAATATCTCGGGTCGAGGAATTCAGATTTAATAATTTACCTCTACTTATGAATGATCAAAGGTTTAATATCCCTTGAACGAAATCAAATATATGATTAACGTAACTAAAGTAGTAAAGTCATATAAAGCAACGCGTAAATAAAATTAGCGTGTACGAATGATTAGTATAATACTAATAATAAAAAAATGGCGTACACGACAAAGTTGTACTTATGTATATACCTAATAAGGATAAAAGGAGGTCTGAACGAGTTGACAGATTCTTATAAAGAATACATAACTAATTACGTTGTATTCGGACTGATGAATAATAAATCTATGCAAGACTAGAATTCCTAGACGAGAAGAATCAAAATTATCTACATCAATAAGGTAGTGAACAAAATACGGTTCATAGAATAAACAAATTAACACTTAATATCAATAAGCGTAACTTAGGTTCTCTCGAAGAATTAAGATTAATTAATCAACAATGAATCTTCTTATAAGAGAGGGAACTGAGATATAAAGAATATGAAATTGAGCGTAGGTTCTAGGTAAAAGTATGGTTCAAGAAGGGAATAAATACACAGAATACACTTCAACTTCAACTTGTAACATACATAATAAAATAGACATATACAAGGAAAATCTGTGAGTACTTGGCTAAGAAACTAATTAAATGAGTATGTAATGTATGCGTAGGACGTTCTAAGAGAGTTATAGAGTCAAATTAACACTTAGATCGTGGACACAGATCTATATAACAATAAATATAAGTTCTGAAGGATTAACACACACGCAATAATTAAGGATCTTGAGCACAGATCTATATAACGTTTAGCATTTCAACATTCACATATTTTACCTTACCTTCACAACAATAATCACAATGTAAGATACTCAGAGACACTTAGGGTAATTTAGGAGGGTAGGGGTTCGAGAGTAAGTCTGGCCGACGTGGAACGTAGATTCACTGGTCAGGACTTCAGGAGGCGCTGCTTCTCACAATCAGGACTTCAGGATCCGGACGTCAGAGGGAACACAACAGGGCTCGTTGTATGCTCGAGGAAGGGGGGAGGGGGAGACAATTTTTCACTGCTGTTAGATGCTCCGTGCTTTTCAGCGTTAAGAACATAACCCAAGTGGATGTTTGCTTAACTTCCCTTCAGTTTCATTGAGACTATGTTCAGATTAATTCTTAGCTTTAACTTACAAGAACTCAATGTGAAAGGGATATAGTGAATCGTTGTGATACAGTTGGTGAGGTTAATCCTTAACTTAAACATACATAATAGGTATTATAGGATACATAATGATACTAGGTATTTTATTTAATACTCGGTTGAGAGTTACTGAGCCTAGAAAAGATACAATCGTAACAATGGTGAGTATGTTATAATTGATGCTTATTGTTAATCGTCTGGGTAACTCAGTTCTTCTTTATATTCTCACTGTGGTTGATAGTTATGCGGGACAATCCTATTTTACAGGATCTATTATGCCCACTTATCCCGATAGCACTCTGGTCCTTGGTGTTGCATTTGCATAAACATATGCTCATCATACTGCAAATCTGGTGGCTGGGCGAATGATGGCTGGTGATTGGTGAAGACAGTTTGAGAGCTGGACAGTGATTGGGTCCCATTCTCACCCCTTTGTCTGGGCGACTGACCTAGGTGGTTTTGCTCTCTGGTTCGTAGAACATGGGAAATTCCTGGGACTATGGGGTACTCTGGTAGATGACTTCTTCTTTGGATTTTGGTGTCTCGCTTCTCCTTTCTGTTCACCTGTAGGCTAGCAATCCTACAGGTGATATTTGATCCCGTTCTATTCAACCCCGTTACTTCACGACCTTCGGCGAAGAAAATGTCGCGAACTCGCGATTTCAGAATATACGATCCGGTGGTGGAGTTATTGAGAACGGGGGTTACATTTTGGAATGTGAGCATCCACATGGTTGTAGGGACATCAGCAGGAGTTGAAATGTCCATGTCCATGTGCACATGTAGGGGTTGCTTGGCCTCTGATGCTGTTTGGACCAATTGATGTGGGGTTTTTACCAGAGTGCTTTTGAGGCCATCAGACACCAACACACTGTTAATCTTCATGGCTGGCGAAGGCGATGAAGAAGTCGCTGTAGTGGCTGAAGGGAACTGGTTAGCAGGAGGAGTTGTGGGTGCTGCAGGGGCTGGAGAACAAGTGGTTTGTGTAGGGCTGCTGGGTTTTGTGTGGTCCTTGGACATTGTTGGTCCTGAGGTTGATGTTAACGTCGCAGTAGGTGGAGTGGTCAGATTTGGCATCGGCGAGGTAGGTTTGAGAGGGGCTCGCCTTGCATAGGTAGGTCGGAACGTCGGCGCCCATCGTTGAGGTGGAATCACACGCCGACCAGATCTTGTACAGGTAGGATTAGAATGAGAAGGTATTAGTGGTTGTTGATTCACATGAGACTTTGGGGAAGGTGAGGGGGCAGAGCTGGCTGTTTGTGTACGGTTCTTAGACGAGTTGTGTTTAGAGCGATGTAGTTGAGAAGTGAAATGTAGAGATTTGCGTGAGGAAGTGGAGGGAAGAGTGTTATGTAATAACGGAAGAGGTCGGGAGGATGTTTTAGGCATGGAAGTTGAAACGGTAGTAGCGGATGTTTTTAATTTACTGGCATAAGTAATAGGCTTGGAAAAACTTTGAGGAAGAGGAATAGGTAAATGATCATGTTGAGGTGTAGGTTGTTGAGTCAGATTAGGTAAAGTTTGAGTAGTGACATTAGGAATGTTAGCAATAACAGGTGTCGTTAGAAGAGTTCCAGGAGAGTCAGAGAAAATAGGTAAGCTGATAAATGGTGATGAAGGTACAGGTATAGGTAGAGGTTTAGTTATTACTTGAGAAGGTAACTTTGAAGGAGCAGATGCAGTTCGTGTAGGTAGAGTGGGAGGAGGAGTGTTTGAAGGGTATGCAATAGGTCTGTCTCGTGGTTGTACAGGAGGTGTGGTTTGTGGTAGAATAGAGGGTGTGACAGGCAGTGGTTTCCTTCTCGGTGCTGGTGTCAGAGGAGGAATGATGTCAGGTGGTAGAGGTTCTGTGGATCCCAAATTTTGATTATTTGATGTAGGCAATATGTCATTCTGGTCAGGATCTGCAAGCATAATCATATTCTCATCAATAGCTTGAAATCTACGGATATTACTGTTACGGTACGTGCGTGACTCACCAAAATAATTAATGGTAACCTGATAGCAATTTGGTACTTTTAGGATTTCAAAGGGACCTTTAAATCTCGGTTTTAGTTTGGACGGCACAGGTAATTGAGCAACCATAACCAGATCGCCGAGACGGTGTGGACTGGCTTTGGGAGTTTCATCTGGCTGAAGATCTTGTACGTATTGTATTTGTCTGAGACGGTTCTCTTGAGGTGGACTAATGACTGATCGAAGTTGGAGGAGGGCTCATATGGGGCAGCTAGATGGCGTAGAGGAAGGAGTAATGGTGGAACTCCGAATACACGTTCGTGGGGTGAAATTCCGTCTTCTCTTGGGCAGGTATTGATACCCCATTGTACAATTTTCACTTGACTGGGCCAATCCTTGGTGTCCATTTGCTGTAGTTTGGTCCTTTTTTGATTGGCAATTGTTCTATGACTTCTTTCACATATGGAGTTGCCTTGAGGCCAGTATGGAGATGAGTGGCTGATTTTTAACCGACAAATGTGGGATAACTGAGACCAAATGTGACTGGTGAATTCTGGGGCATTATCTGAATGAATAGCTTCAGGTAACCCAAAATATGGAAATACATGTTGAATGAGAGCTTCAGCTACTGCAATGGCTGAATGTTCTTTGGCAGGGCAAGCAATGACATACTTAGAATAAGTATCTACAAAGGGTATGATATATTTGAAACCTTGATTTCCTTCCATTGGTCCCATCACATCAACTGCAAGTAATTGCTATAGCTTGGAGGCGATTAACTTGCCAGCAGGACCTGCTGTGCGGGTTCGATCCTTACCCAACGCACATGCTCGGCAAGCTTCCGTGATCCGTTTGGCTGTTATATATGGTGAAGGGGTCCAATAGACTTGCTGAAACGTGGTGATCAGTTTCCTTTGCGCCAGGTGAATTCCATTGTCCATATGGATAGATTGCATGGTGGACAGTGCAGCTTGTGGTGTTATTACAATTTTTCCATCAATAGTGAACTCATTATCTCCTCTCCTGGTTAACTGAGTAAATATTTTGCGTGGCATCCAGTCGGGGTTTTCTTGTCTTTGGAAGGAATTTAAAAAGTTCTTGTTGACTGTTATCCAACGAGTCTTGATGATGAATGGCAAGTATGGCATGTGGTGTCTCTTGTTGTTGTAGGTCATTAGGTGAGGAATCGATGGGAAGGCGAGAGAGAGCATCCGCATTTGTATGTAGTTTCCCTGGTCTATATACAATATCGACATCAAATTCTTCTAAGGACTCTCTCCATCTGACTGTTAATGCGTTCTTTGTATCTGATTTACGGAGCCATTGAAGAGCGTGATGATCAGTGATGACAGTGACCTTGACTCCGGCCAGGTACGCCTTGAAGTATTGAAGTGCCCATACCATTCCTAAACATTCTCTTTTGGTGACAGAATAGTTAATTTCTGCTGGATTTAGGGTGCGACTTGCACATGCAATAATATGCTCCTTGCCATCTCTCGTTTGTCCAAGAATGGCACCTATTCCAAACTGGGACACGTCAGAATACAACCTGAAGGGGCGGGAGTAATCCGGAAATGAGACAACCGGAGATGCCACTAATTTGTCTTTCAGGCTGTTAACCCTTAAAGAGCGGTGGCGGACTTAAGTCCGCCTCCAATTTGCAGCATGTTAGAAGCATTATTAAGGCTTTTAAAGGGTTAAAATCGAGTGCATATGGCCGGGAGCGCAGCGGGCCAGACAGCCGACTCCCAGGGCTTACCGCCGCCCATTAACTCATGTTCCCTGTTTTCTCGAGAGGCCGGCAGTGTAGCCAGTAGTGAGCATAGCTGGTAAAAATATGCCGCTATACGCTAAACTCCCATGTTACTGGTATCACTGTATGAGAACCACGAGTGCTACGTAGCTCGTTCTGGTCTCATTTTGAAGCTTTTAGCGCCTAGTTTTTTGCTGAATACATTTCTGTTCATGCAGATACTTGATTTATCATTCAGGAGGGCCTGAATATGCCCAAATAAGCCCAAAACCCCCCGCTAGACAAGGGTTAAAGGCTTGGATGTGTGGTTCTATCCATTTGAAAAGCTCATCTTGTCTGGTCAGATCGTGCAATGGTTTGACAATAGTGGCGATTTTGTTTACAAATCGTCGGTAGTATGATGCCAAACCCAGAAAAGCTAGTACTCCTTTGACATTAGGGGGAGGTGTAATTTTGCTAATAACCTCTAATTTGCTTGGGTCTGGTGAGATACCTTGTTCAGAGACAATATGTCCCAGAAAGTTTACTGAATTTTTGGCAAGGGTACATTTTGATGGCTTGAGTTTGAGGCTAGCATCTCTGATCCTTTGAAATACTTGTTTCAACCGTTGTAAGTGCTCAGCCCATGTCTTTCCGAATACAATGATGTCATCCAGATATGCAAGACATGTTTCCCAGGTCAACCCTTGTAACACGGATTCCATTAACCTGGAGAAAGTGGCTGGGCCATTGCACAGACCAAAGTGCAACACAGTAAATTCATACAGCCTGCCTTGGCTGGTGGAGAAAGCAGTCTTCTGTTGATGGTCTGGTGATACTGGAACCTGCCAGTATCCTGCTTGATGGTCCAGAGTGGTGAACCATTTTGCCCCAAGCAGGGAGTCCAGGGACTCATCACTTCTTGGGAGTGGTGTAGCGTCTTTAATGGTGACGTCATTGAGCTGCAGGTAGTCAATTGTTACAACCGGGGCTCGTATAAAACAAGGGCTCTTAATCATTGGACTAGAAAGGCACACAGCCACAACGGTAACACTAGATCCAACCCTCGAACTTATAATGCCGGCGCACATAAAACACCTATACCCTCCAGAGTTAAATCAGCGATAACGGGGTATCCTATAACTCGGTATAAGTGCACTACTACTACAGGCTGATGATCTCTGATACAGCCTGATCACAACAACATACAATTACGTTAATAAGGTATACAAGGAAAAGATAGAGATCTTAATTAAATCACTGCAATGATTTAATGCAAACTAGAAAAGGTATATTTAAAGTTACTCTAAACAATAATGAACTGTCACTCCTATACTAAAGAAAGTGAACGAAAGTCCCGAAGCATCGAGCAGGAATCTTCTGAAGAAAGTCTGATGCTGGGGTAAGATGATCGTATCGGATTTTAAACTGTTATATAAAGCAGGGACAATATAGGACAAGTGTAGAGACAGACAGTGTCAACTGACACAGGAATAACGATAAATGCACACTAGTATTATCTCCAACAACAAAAGAAGTCCTTCATCAGGCAACTCAAAAAACCTGCTCAGGTTGTGCAACTCAACAACAACCAAGGCTTACAGTCAACGTGAATAAGAATGCTGCATACATAACATAAGAGTTTATAATTATAAACGGGTGTCTACTAGGCTAATAAAGTCTAGCTGGGATGTCGTAGGCTAGGAAACAATGGCTGAGCAAGCGGCTCTTAGCCTAGCGAGGTCCTTAAGACTGTGCGGCCAAATTACGTTAATTGACGGGTGCTCTCTTGAGAGATCCAGATCGCTAGTATCTGGTTCTCTCCTGGCGAGCCTCTCAAAGTCAAAACAAAACGAGTTAGCACAGTGCTGGGTGGCAGAGGCAAAAGCCCTCACTCGCAGTACAGTGCTAAACTCACAAGGTACACAGTCAGAAAGACCACCTAGGCTTCCCACGTCTCTGTTGCGATTGTACAGGTTCAACAAAATCTGGTACACATCGAAAATCACAACACAAGTAGCCTTACCCCAGTCTAGCATTAAATAGCCCAGCAGACAGCCAAGGAATAGGCAGGGAGACACTGTGAGTGTGTCGAACCTCTACAGACAAAATGGTAACCCCTCCAATATGCCTAACTAAACATATAATATCTGAGAGCTTCAGCATATAATACGATGGCCGATATATGAAATCGTGCAGAACCAAAGGGGAGTTATGATATTAAATAGAGAGGAAGAATGAGAGGTAAGTTGTTGAGAGAGAGAGAAAGTGCTCTATAGGTAGAATACAAAGGAATACAAAGGAGAACAAACTGCAACAGACCTATTGGTCCTTACGGGGCAGTTTGGATATCTAAAACTACTAATCTACTGACTACGAGGTAGAGAAAAGGATAGCAAAGAAGAAGGCTCCTCCCCACCCACCACTCCCTCCAGCTAATGCTGGCATGGAAACAGATAGGAAAAATACCATGCAGTATTGAAAAACTGACACGGAAATTCGAACAGGACAGGGAGAAAAAAGAAGTTGATTTGTAATCTAAGCTAACTCTATTTACTACAATTCTGAAAGGGAACAGATGTATGAAAATCAATATACATTGCGGTATGCGTTGACATTTCGTTGCGCGTTATTCTGAAAGAAACTGTGTTAATCGGGGGTTATTTGCCATGTGTTTATCCAGATGGTTCTTAAATGTTTCGACAGTATTACAGTTTACAATGTTCGAGGGTAGTCTGTTCCAATTATTCACAACGCGGTTGAAGAAGAAATGCTTCGCCTCGTGAGAATGAAAACGCTTGCCTATAATCTTATAACCATTGTTTCTCGTGTTTGCTTGATTGATCGTAAATAATTCGCTTACATTTAGGTTGCTGAATCCCTTGAAGATTTTGAACACCTCTATTAGGTCACCTCTCATTCTGCGCTTTGTTAAGCTAAACAAATTTAGTTCTTTTAAGCGCTCTTCGTACGGTTTATTACGCAATCTAGGTATCATTTTAGTGACTCTGCGTTGCACCCTTTCAAGTTTATTTATGTCCTTTTGGTAGTACGGTGACCAGAATTGCACGCAGTATTCGAGATGGGGACGCACCAATGAGTTGAATAGAGTAAGTATGATTTTTTCTGATTTGAATTTGAATGTTCTGCCGATGAAACCCACCAATTTATTAGCAGTTTTTATTACCTCTGTACACTGTTTACTCGGCTTCAGGTCACTTGATATTATAACTCCCAGATCCTTTTCATTATTTGTATTTGATAGTTGAATGTTGTTCATTGAGTAATCTTTTTTAGCGTTGTTACTACCGATGTGTAATACTTTGCATTTTTCTATGTTGAATTTCATTTGCCATTTTTCTGCCCAGTTTTCTAAAGTGTCTAGGTCACCTTGTAGTTTTTGCCAATAGTAGAAGTCGGGGACAGGTGGCAAGGGATATGTTAAGGGTATGCTGGTCAAGCAAGCTCTGAGCAAGGAAGGCACAAGGCAGCAGGGAAGTGCGGGGGAACTACTTCCTGACGCGGCGGGAGGGGTGGTGAGGTGGCCAGCCACTCAGAGGGCCCGGCCGTGGCATGACGTCACCGAGGCAACGTGTAACCCTCCACGAGTACCCTCTGTCTCCTGCACTTACTCACTCACACTCTCTAGCTGTATCATTCAGTCTTATACATTAAACTTACAACTGATGATATAAAATACAATGCATTGTCACAGGCGAAAATAAAGACTACTTCTGTACTGCCTGTGACATGACGATTCACAAGAAAGAAAGTACAACATTGTAGATAGACTGTAGCCAAATACACTGCCCTGGCGAGTTCTAGCGACTACCGGGAGGCGATTCTGCCAAACGCTGGCAGGCGTCACACAATGCAATAACGGGATGATCCATCTTTCTTCCGGACAATTACTACCGGAGATGACCAAGGAGTAGTGGATGGTTTTACTACTCCTGTGGCAAGCATATCTTTCACTTGTTTTTCTTCCTCTTGACGTTGGATGGGTTTTTTTCGACGGATGGGTTGCTTAATAGGACGCCCTACAGTATGGATAGGGTGATGCAACATGTCTGTTTTACCCATATCTCGGCTGGAGGTAGCGAAGATATCCTGATACGAAATTAGTATATTTCTAAGATCAGTTTGTTGATCAAGAGAAAGAGTGGAAGGAATGTCAGGAAGGGGATTTATCTGTGGAGGGGTAGCATCTGTGGGAACAGAGAATTCTTCTTAATATATCACAAGTTCACCAATGGCTAGTCCCTTTGGCAATGTGACTGGCTTATCGGAGTTATTAGCTATCTTGATTCTGTTTAATTTACTTGGTAGCAGGCTAGGAGCAGTTAGGCATGCCCCATTGAAAGGGCTTTGGAGGTGTGGGGTCAGAATGACATCTCCCATGATTGTAGGTACTAAAAGTATCAATTGTTCATGATGAGGAGGAACTGTGACAGTAGAGGAAGTGATAGCTTGAGATATAAGGTGAGATGGGGGGGGGGTAAGACTTGCTCATTACTTTGAGGTTTAGCAGTTATGGTAAGGGAAGTAGGCAATGGGGCTGATTTTAGCTGCTTAACCCGTAAACGGCAGCAAAGCTCTCAAGAGGTTTTACTGGGCGACGGCGGCAAAGCTCTTAAGAGGGAGGCCTAAACAAAACATTTAACCCTTCCTCCCCGGGCTGTCTTACCAAATGACGGTCGCCCCTACCCGGGCGAAATGGCTGAAAAACGTCTATGCCTAGGCTACCGTATTTATGTTTATTTTCACTGCTAGAACTTTCCCACTCATCTGTAATCGTAGTGCGGTTTTCAATCTGTATTTTGGCATTGAGTAGAGCTCTGTAAGTCAACTGGTTCAGTTGTGATGATGATTTCAGTGGAGCCAATATTGCAGAGATGTTGCCAATATGGGGGCTTTTTAGACACTAATTTCGTCATGACGTCAGAACAATAACATTGAGGAGTCTTCTCCTTCTTGTTTTCGGAGGTGCGGTGACGAACGCTTGGGTTTGTTGACATACGTCGTACGCACAGCGTTCAGACCAAGCTTAATTAGGCTATTAAGCTCATGCCTTAGATAAGGCATACCGGGTAGCGGCCCTTCTTTCGTGCTGTCCTTACCTAAGGCAGACCGGGTAGGAAGGGTTAAACAGCACTAAACATTTTTTTTTTCCCTATATATACCTCATATCACTCCTCAACATCCCCTCCTTCCTCCCTTTCCCCTCCCCCTTCAATTATCACCTATTTTCCCTGTTATTCCCTAATTTGTTGGTATATTTTTGTGCTAACATTAGCAAACTGTGTGGGGGATGTGCTTACGTGCCTAGCGGATGTGTTACACAACCGAGTGTGTGTATGAGTAGGCTCTGTGTGGCTTGAGGCCTCGTGGAGGGAGGGGTTGCCTCAATTTTCTCCATAATTCATGAATGGGCTGGTCCATCTATATTCGCGATTTTGACCAGAAATAATTTATTTTCACTTGTTTTTTTGTTGTTACAGGTTACTATCTTCATAGTGAAGGTAAAATAGGCTCATATGAATAGGTAATAACGATATTTATCGTAAAATGACGATTATAGGCCTGAATGGAGCCAATATGCTCGCCCATGGGGAGCTAGTTCATTCCCCCCCCCCCCCCTTGCCATTACCGGGTTAACAGTGTCAAGGGAGTTTTTTGTTTTTTGTTTATATCCGAAGGTGGATCAAATGTTAAGGTGTGGTGCCTACAATCTATTGATGCACTCAAAGATATTAGGATATTGAAACCTAAGTAACCATCGTACTTAGTCTCGTTGGGGTCATAAATCACAAAAGAATGATTTACTCCATGATGGGGAACAGGGGTGTTAACATATAGTGGACGAGTCTGTCCCAAATTTGGAATGACTTGATCATTTGCACTGATGAGAATGATAGAGGAAGATTGCATCTTTCCAAAAACATTGTTTTGTTTCCGGAAAAATGGAAGAAACAGGCAAGAACGGGAAGCTCCCATATCTATGAGAAGTCGGACTTTTACCCCATTAAGTGTGATTTTATTATATATTGGAAGACCATTTTCAGATGTCCCATCATGAGCCCCCGCCATTGTGACGACTATTTGTTTGGGGGGGTAGCTTAAAATTCCTGAGGATCCGGCTGCAAAGCCTCAGGTGTATACTGCTACGTTTCCTCTTCAATGGGTCCGTCTTCAATTTCTACTGTCCCATCCTCTATCATAGTGGCTACTTTACGCGGTTCGATCCAAGGAATCTGAGCCCACCAGGTTGGGGCTCTGTGTCTTTTCCTTGTGAGTTCAGTGAAGGACCTCTTAAGTGACCACAACATGCATGTCCCCGAGCATGGCTTCCAGTCAGCTGGTCTAATCCTGGCCCATTCCTCGGCTTTATCATTAAGACGAGGAGCCACTGGACGACTGATGGGTGCTGCGGTTGTTGTAGGATGTGTGGTGACCTTGCTTATGACAGTTATCTTATCCTGTTCCCTGGACTTCCGTAGTGCCATGATACGCCTTATCACTGGCAGATCCGCGTCATAATTTGTAGGCTCTATTATGGAAAAATTATCTGTCACCGGGTCAGGCAAGATTCTCACCAGTGCTTTGAAAACTATTTTCTTTCTCTGTGCCGTGTTTTCATCTGGGAACGCATTTAGTGCGATCTGGTGCAACTGCTCAATAGTGCCGTCCAAATCACCTGAATATTTAATTTCATGAAACTTTTTATGAGCAATTGTTTGTCCCAGCACTGGATTGATGGCAGTGTTCACATATGTTTCAAATTGCGCCCAGGTTAACCCAGGCATATTATCATGCACATACCCTGACACTTTGGTTGCATATTTCCCTAATTTTACCACAATAGTATGAATCTTGGAAGCATCTTCGTTTCCGAACATAATGTCCAGGACCGGTTTGACTATTTCCATCTACATATAGATATCATAATCCTCAAGCTTGAACGCCGGGATATCAAGAGATCTAGTGGCTGCCATGGTGAATAATGTGTTAACACGTTAACTGAGTACCAAGAAATTTTTTTTTTTACAATAAGAACACTCATGTTGATATGCCGTATCGAGTCACCGCTGCCACCAGTGTTATGCCGGGTTATAATATTTTAGACCCGTTATTCGGTCTTCACTAAAATCAAATTGTGGTCTTATAGACTCCAAATATCCTCAACAGGAACACATCGAACACGTTCTTTATCACAATTAGGTACTCAATTAGGTGCTACAGAACACAATAACAACACACATGT
The DNA here is from genome assembly GCA_032716605.1 of Paralithodes platypus. Classification (NCBI taxonomy): domain Eukaryota; kingdom Metazoa; phylum Arthropoda; class Malacostraca; order Decapoda; family Lithodidae; genus Paralithodes; species Paralithodes platypus. Next base: position 33,442,078 of record CM064510.1, on the reverse strand, counting down.
AAATTATACACACTTAGTTTATTCAAAGGCATATAGTTATATATGAGATTCCGTCTTACGATTTATTGTAAGTCCCGGATTTCTCAATACGTGCCATAATCTTATTAGTATTCAGGTCACAAATATAGCGAGCTCTGAAGTGGGGACTGAGAGTTAGCTTAAATATTATAAGGAATAGTAAACAAACGGTAGAATGCATATGATCATAGGTATCAGTCTCTAATCAACAATATACAGGATAACAATAATATTATAGTATTATAGGGGAATATGCAATTATAGAATGGACACGGTTATATATAGATTCAACCCTTGATAATTATATTTATGTGAGTTGAGTGTCTAAGTATAATATTCTTGAAAAGGAATTAAAGTAATTATGAAATCTCCAAACACGTATGAATGATCAAGGTTAAGTACAAGGGGAGCGCACGAGGATTTCTAGTTCAATATTCTATCACGGGTGACGAGTGGCGCGCAAGTAGTTTAAAGACTACCGCTTAAGATAAAGTTTAAGCCGGTAGGTCAATCAGGTCATTCTAGGTACTGCGGTGTTGGAAATAATATTTATTCTTAGTGCGACTAAAGCCTTAGTATTTGGAATAATCAACTGAAGTTAAAGGAAAGGGATGATGAATTGTTTTTACAATTTAGTATATACTTAGATTAATATGAGATAATTATGATATGAACATATAATTCACTAACGATTATAGGCCTATGCGATAATAATCTCTCGGGGGGTCGAGGAATTCAGATTTAATAATTTACCGCTACTAATGAATGATCAAAGGTTTAATGTCCCTTGAACGAAATCAAATATATGATTAACGTAACTAAAGTAGTTAAGTCATATAAAGCAACGCGTAAATATGATTAGCGTGTACGAATGATTAGTATAATACTAATAATAAGAAAATGGCGTACACAACAAAGTTGTACTTATGTAAATACCTAATAAGGCATAAAAGGAGGTCTGAACGAGTTAACAGATTTGAAGCGGAGATGGGAGGAAGAAGAATAACAAGAAGAAGAAAAGGAAAAGATGGAGTAGGAAAAAGGGAAGGGAGGAGAAACAACAACAAGAACAGCGAAAGATGGAAGAGAGAGCAGGGAAGGATGACTGATGGAGAGGAAGGAAGGGGGGAGGAGAAAGAAGAGACGAAGCAAGCAGAAAGGGTTAGTTAAAGAGAAGGATATGGAGCGGAGTCATATAAAGCAACGCGTAAATATGATTAGCGTGTACGAATGATTAGTATAATACTAATAATAAGAAAATGGCGTACACAACAAAGTTGTACTTATGTAAATACCTAATAAGGCATAAAAGGAGGTCTGAACGAGTTAACAGATTTGAAGCGGAGATGGGAGGAAGAAGAATAACAAGAAGAAGAAAAGGAAAAGATGGAGTAGGAAAAAGGGAAGGGAGGAGAAACAACAACAAGAACAGCGAAAGATGGAAGAGAGAGCAGGGAAGGATGACTGATGGAGAGGAAGGAAGGGGGGAGGAGAAAGAAGAGACGAAGCAAGCAGAAAGGGTTAGTTAAAGAGAAGGATATGGAGCGGAAGAAGAAAGGCTGAAAATTAAACTGGAGAGGAGAGAAGGAAGGAAGGCAAAGAAGAAAAACAACAATAAGAGGATTATCTCAGAACATCCAGGGAGAGTGACATTGACATGGAGTGGGGAGGAACACGGAGGAGGTAGAGAAAAATAGGAGGAGGTAGAGAAGAAGAGGAGGAGGTAGAGAAGAAGAGGAGGAAGTAGAGAAAAATAGGAGGAGGTAAAAAAGAAGAGGAGGAGGTAGAGAAGAAGAGGAGGAGGTAGAGAAGAATATGAGGAGGTAGAGAAGAAGAGGAGGAGGTAGCGAAGAAGAGGAGGAGGTAGAGAAGAAGAGGAGGAGGTAGAGAAGAATAGGAGGAGGTAGAGAAGAATAGGAGGAGGTAGAGAAGAATAGGAGGAGGTAGAGAAGAAGAGGAGGAGGTAGAGAAGAAGAGGAGGATGTAGAGAAGAAGAGGAGGAGGTAGAGAAGAAGAGGATGAGGTAGAGAAGAAGAGGAGGTAGAGAAGAATAGGAAGAGGTAGAGAAGAAGAGGAGGAGGTAGAGACGAAGAGGAGGAGGTAGAAAGGAAGAGGAGGCAGTACAGAAGAAGAGGAGGAGGTAGAGGAGAAGAGGAGGAGGAAGTAGAGAAGAAAAGTAGGAGGTTGAGAAGAAGAGGAGGAGGTAGAGGAGAAGAAGAAGAGGTAGAGAAGAGGAGAAGGAGGTAGAGAAGAAGAGGAGGAGGTAGAGAAGAAGAGGAGGGGGTAGAGAAGAAGAGGAGGAGGTAGAGAAGAGGAGGAGGTAGAGAAGAATAGGAGGAGGCAAAGAAGAAGAGGAGGAGGTAGAGAAGAAGAAGAGGAGGTAGAGAAGAATAGGAGGAGGTAGAGAAGAGGAGGAGGTAGAGAAGAATAGGAGGAGGTAAAGAAGAAGAGGAGGAGGTAGAGAAGAAGAAGAGGAGGTAGAGAAGAATAGGAGGAGGTAGAGAAGAAGAGGAGGAGGTAGAAAGGAAGAGGAGGCGGTAGAGAAGAAGAAGAGGAGGTAGAGAAGAAGAGAAGGAGGTAGAGGAGTAGAGGAGGGGGTAGAGAAGAAGAGGAGGAGGTAAAGAAGAAGAGGAGGAGGTAGAGAAGAAGAAGAGGAGGTAGAGAAGAAGAGGAGGTAGAGAAGAAGAGGAGGAGGTAGAGAAGAAGAGGAGGGGGTAGAGAAGAGGAGGAGGTAGAGAAGAAGAGGAGGAGGTAGAGAAGAAGAGGAGTAGGTAGAGAAGAGGAGGAGAAGATGAAAAGGAAAAGAAGGGAAGCCAGAAGGAAAAGGTTGTACAGGAGGAACGAAACAAAAGGGGAAGAATTGAAGAGCAAGAGGGAGAAGACAGACTTAAAGTTGTGTGTGTGTTTCATTTTTGTTTTTCATTCATTCATTGTTTAGTTTCTTCGCTAGACTTCCATCAAACTTAAAAGATAACACCCCTTAGACCCACCTTCGAGGTAGAAAAATGTCACGGCCAAACACCGAAAAAATGACAGGCTCGCTAACGCTCGCCAGGGAAAAACTCGACACCTAACTGTCACGAAAGGTCCTAATATTGACATAGACATGGGATGAAAGGTCTTAGAATCACCAATCTAATTGCAAGAACCCCCCCCCCCCCTCCCCCACTCACCAACCCCCACCCTCCCCTATCATTATTGGGGTGATTATTAACCCCTTCTGTACCGGCGACGTTTTTAATATTTCATTTTGGCCGTATTTAGACGATTGTGTGTAGTACACAAAAGGATCTGTGGTTATAAAATGGGTTCAGTATGATAGTTCGAAGCCTGTTAGCTGCTGGTGGCCTATTTTTTAACTGAATAAAATCGTCTAATAGTAGCCAGAATAAAGTTTAAAGGACGGCATCGGTTCTGAAAGGGTTAAAGAACTGACCACTTGCGAGTTTCAAGCTGTAATAATAATAATAATAATAATAATAATAATAATAATAAAGTTTATTTCCAAGTATTCTTCTTACATAGCATTTACAAATATAATTATATACAGTTTGGGGTTTAGTGTTTTCAAAGTAGTTACAATACTAATACATAATACATAATTTAGTGTTACATACAGTAGACATACAGTTGTTAGTTGTGTATTCAGACCAGGTGTGACGGACCACAATTCCAAAGCTGTAATTACAAATACAGCAAGTAGGTCAGAAGCTGGAGCCGTAAACATCGCTATTAAACAAGCATGCAATAATAATGTAAGTTTCTGATGGATAGAATGTATGATGAATTGGGTTTTATGTATCTATAAATGCAATACAACCGGATTCTCACTAATGATTCTGCTAAACATCAATGTCTGCAGCTCCAACTGTACTGTATATACTGGAGGGAGTGCCAAGAGGAAAGCAAAGGCCGTGAAAGGTCAAACAATAAATACATAAAGCAAGGAATAGGAAAGCTGGAATACAGCTAAAACAACTTGACAAGAGGTGAGAGAGAGAGAGAGAGAGAGAGAGAGAGAGAGAGAGAGAGAGAGAGAGAGAGAGAGACAGAGAGAGAGAGAGAAAGGGAGAGAGAGAGAGAGCAGGTAGTAATACATACAGTATAAAATGTAATAAAAGGCAAAATCCAACGGAAAGGAAAATGACCAAAAAGCAAACCCCATAGCCAAAGATAAATAAAGCATCTCGTCACAGAACAAATGAAATAGCAAGGCAATTGAAAACCTGCTATCTCGCCAATACCTCCAGTCAAAATTGATACGACACGAAAAAAATACATAGAGGCCAATTTTTTAAACGTCAGAAGCTTTGGCAATGGTCTCTCTCATGGGAGGAAAATTGAACCCGAAAAATACCGGGGTATATATGTTGGCCGAAAAAGATGGAGATTGTAGAAGGAACACAAGGAGAGGAGATGAAAGAGGAGGGGAAGGGAGTGTAAAAGATACCAGAGAGAACAAAGATTACAGGTGCCGGGAGAGTTAACCCTTTCTGTCAGGATTAGGACGCGTTTTCACAGTGAATTTCTGGTTATTACTAGACGATTTTAGGACGAACTTGTGGGTGCTATATGGTGAATTATTGTTTATGATATTTAAAGAGAGAGAGAGAACAAAAAAGAGTGAGAGTGAGTGAGCGTTAGAATGATAGAGTGACAATGTGTGAGTGTATGTGTGTGAATGAGGGAAAGAGTGTGTGTGTGTTAATGCGAGAGACCGGAGTGAAGGCGAAAGAGTATTATATAAATCGATCCTCCACCCTCCACAAACCAAAACAAACCTACTTGTCGAGGAAACGAAGCACTCCCTCCAACCTTCACCCCTATAAACCCTGCCAACCAACCAGCAGATCCCGGGTACTTGGGTGTGTGTGTTTACGATGGGATGTTTACGAGAGATAGTAGCACGCGAATAACAGAGCCTAATGGTGTTAATGGTCTTAATGGGACACACACACAAGCTCAGAGAGAGTATACGTACAAGGTGGTAATGGAGGGACAATAGGAGTGTATCTGTGAATTAAGGGCTCCAGTGTAATTGACCAATAATGGGGTTTGTGTGTTGGCAGTGGCTTTGAATGGGGATGAGGGGACCGGGTGTGAGGGGAGGAGAGGAGGAGGAGGGAGAGTGAGTGGAACAGGAGGAAGAATGAGTGAAGTGTGAGGTGGAGGATGAAGAGTGAGGGAAGGGTGAGGTGGAGGATGAAGAGTGAGTGATGGGTGAGGTGGAGGATGAAGAGTGAGGTGGAGGATGAAGGGTGAGGTGGAGGATAAAGAGTGAGTGATGGGTGAGGTGGAGGATGAAGAGTGAGGGAAGGGTGAGGTGGGGGATGAAGAGGGAGTGATGGGTGAGATGGAGGATGAAGAGTGAGGGAAGGGTGAGGTGGAGGATGAAGAGTGAGTGAAGGGTGAGGTGGAGGATGAAGAGTGAGTGAAGGGTCAGGTGGAGGATGAATAGTGAGTGAAGGGTGAGATGGAGGATGAAGAGTGAGTGAAGGGTGAGGTGGAGGATGAAGAGTGAGTGATGGGTGAGGTGGAGGATGAAGAATGAGGGAAGGGTGAGGTGGAGGATGAAGAGTGAGTGATGGGTGAGGTGGAGGATGAAGAGTGAGGGAAGGGTGAGGTGGAGGATGAAGAGTGAGTGAAGGGTGAGGTGGAGGATGAAGAGTGAGTGAAGGGTCAGGTGGAGGATGAATAGTGAGTGAAGGGTGAGATGGAGGATGAAGAGTGAGTGAAGGGTGAGGTGGAGGATGAAGAGTGAGTGATGGGTGAGGTGGAGGATGAAGAATGAGGGAAGGGTGAGGTGGAGGATGAAGAGTGAGTGATGGGTGAGGTGGAGGATGAAGAGTGAGGTGGAGGATGAAGAGTGAGTGATGGGTGAGGTGGAGGATGAAGAGTGAGGGAAGGGTGAGGTGGAGGATGAAGAATGAGGGAAAGGTGAGGTGGATGATGAAGAATGAGGGAAGGTGAGGTGGAGGAAGAGAAAATGAGTGGAGGAGGAGGAAGCGTAAGTGGAGGGGGAGGGTGGGAAAGTGAGTGGAGAGGGAGGAGGAGGAAGAGTGAAGAGTGAGTAGAGGGAGAGGAGGAAGAAGTGGAATGTTACGATCCGGTCTCGTATAAATCAGTGGCTCTTATACATTGGACTAGACTGGCATAAATGCAACAACGGAAACGCTAGATCCAACCCCTGATATATAATCCCGTCGAACAAAGAACACATTTATTAGTGGCCCCTCCATCATTGACGAACATGCCTATTACATAAGGCATCCTCTTCAAACACTAATCCGCCGTAGTTTGAATCTACCGCGCAGAGCATTTAAAAACTGAGGAGCCTTCATCATGAGCGCACGCGACCTCACTCATGGCTTCAGTCATTATGAATTGGGTTCTCATTACGAAAAAACTTCGTAAAAAATAAAAACAAAAACAAAATAAGAATAACTATCCAATAAGCTTTCCATCATATCGTGGATGTACTTGTGTGGATTTCTGACCAGACGCTGAATCAGGCGTCATTCCTCCTTCTTTGCTCTGCGCTCAGCCTGCCCGGACGTACCTTTCAGGCTCCGCTGGTTCCGCATTCGTTGCGTCCCTAGTGAGTTTTTTCTCATTTGTTTACTCTAGGATGTATCGAGTAAGGTTAGGATAGGCGTAGCAGGAGTGTCCTGGGCTGGTTGCCCGCAGTGCAGTGTATTTTGGGTCGTGTGTATGGGGCATCTATTTCGGATGTATCCTTGTGGTCCTGTTGTGGACACGTGAACTTTTCACAGTTGTGTTAGTTGGTGATGCAGGCGGCTTTCATTACGCGTTAATTATGGCTGCCTTTTATCCTTCTGATGAGGTAAGCTGTGTGTTTGCTGACGTTCCCAGCGTATTTTTCTTCACTTAGTGAAGTTTTTTCTGGGTCCGTGTCAGGCTTCCCGGGGTGGGAAGTTATCGCTTCGGTGGTGTGTTGGCGGTGGTTCCTGTTGTGATATTCCAGTGTGTGTTTATATTTCAACTATTTTCATGCCGTCTACCTAGGCCTAGCCAGCCGCTCGTAGCTTTGCCACATGTCTAGTGTTATTATTTATTTTATAAATATGCCCTACTGTGTCATGTGTATCCGGGTTTTAGTTGTGTATTGGCTAATTCCTCGGACTATAATTGTTTCCTGGTTTAGTTGTGTATTGGCTAATTCCACGGATTATGTTGTGACCTTGGTTAGTCGTGCGTGTCTCTCCTCGTGTCGTATTGTTCAGATGGTGTCTGTTCAGGGTGGGATTTGCCTTCCGGCGGGTTTTTTCTCGGTTTCACCATGAAAAATCCTGACCGATGAGCAGTGTTGGGCCACACGTGGTTTTTAACTCTGGCTGGTTCCCCGGCGTGGGGAGGTGTCTGTGGCTCTCCAGGACTGCGTCTCTGTGGGTGCCTGGTTTCAGGCCTCCTTTAAATTCCCGGCGGGATGGCTGTACCCATCCTTACATATATATAGATATATATAAAGAAACGACGTTCTTGAGAACACTCGTTTTTTATAGGTTTTTCTACCTGGTTTACGACAACCACATGGAAAACCTAGCTGTTGTTTAGGCGTTCCTCCCCGGCGATCTTTTACAAAGAAGTGGGGTCAGGAACTTGTGGGGTTAACTTTTAGACTTCTCACCCGGCGGGTGCACCTGAGCAGGGTGGGATAAACGACTTAGGTCTCATATAGTTAACCAATCCATTTGAGTGATACTCTGTGTATCGCTGCCTTTACTCTTACGGCAATTGAAGGTTCAGTGAGGTTTAACCAAATCGATTCCCACACCCGGCGGGTGCCCCTAAGTGGAGGAACTAAGGAATTTATAAACAAATTCAATTTCGATTAACCTTAATTGGGTGATACTTTCAGTATCGCCGCCTTCTATTTTTACGACGATCGTTTGGGACAATTCGTTAAAAAATCAGATCTCGTATATTCCTGCCCTGGGCTATTCTACTAAAATATTTCAAGGGCCGGCGTCTTTATGAGGGGGGCTTTGTTACAAAATTGAATCTTGAGACAGTCACCACCTCCTACAGACTATAAGTGCCATACTGGACCATTATATCAGAGGGTATTCTTCATGTTCTTTAGCTAAGAAGATTTGTTTAGCCTCTTTACACCCAGCCGCGTAGCGAGATGTGTTAGCTGTGTCTTTGCATCCCGTTACCCGGCGGGTTATTAACACTTGTATGCGAACACGTGGGTTAACCTTATGAGCATTAATTCCTGGAAATTTTTCTTTATTTTTCCAGAGCTGAGCTCCGGCGGACCAATACAGACCCGGCGGTAGTTTCCTCACACCAGTCTCTGTCATGGCTACTGTGGCCCCAGTTTTTGCCCTGTGCATTACCCCTACTTGCGCGGGTATCCCAATTTTTGCGCATACCCTTTGCATAAGGTGTGTTAGATGTCTAGACCGTTCAAGGGGTCTCTGGGTTACACTTAATTGTTCCTTTTGCTCCCAATTAGCCAATAAAGTCCTGTGTGACAATGACAAGACCGCGGCGGTAGCGTTGAGAGAGGTCAGACAACAAATGTCGGCCTACACTACCATTGTCGCACATAAGTCACTTCAATGTGACAACGTCCCACTTTGGGATAAGTTGCTGTCAGAGCACCCTCCCCCTAAACGTACCTCTAGAGTAACGGGTTTTAAGCCGACAGAGACTAGCCAGGGTTCTGTATCGTCTGTGGATACGTCTAAACGCCCGAGAGAGCCTACTCCCCCGGCAGCCACCTCCTCGGCGCAGGCGAGATCGAGGTCAAGGTCACCCCTCAGACAGCGGTCTTCAAGTCGGGCCTCTTCCCCGGCTAGTAAGAAGTGTAAGACTGAAGCTTCCCCCAGTGGCCATGGTGGTGATTCTTCCAAACCTAGGTCTAGTTCGCGGTCACACCGTAGCCACAAATCCTCCAAAAAGGATTCCCATAAGAAGTCCTCTCGACATTCTACTAAGTCTAGTGCATCTCATCGTACCTCTACACCTGAAAATGTTTCTGTTACAGCCTCAGAGTATAGTGAAGCGCCTGTCCCTAAACAAGATTTACCTATTGATATTTTAACCCTAGAAACGGAAAGTTCAGGAAATTCAATAATTGAGAATGTTTCAGACTCTCAAGAGAGCGTAGGCCAGAGCCTCGGTGTTTGGCGGTTTGCTCAGCCAGGGTCTGACCATCCACGTCCGACTCATACGAGTCACACAGTAGCCGATGTCCACAGGGACGCGGCAACCCCATCCTCTATCCCTGACTTATCTTGGAAACAAGGTGCCCCTGCCTCGGCGGGGTCTTCTCAGGAGGATCGGGAGGAACAAGATGAAGTGTCATTAATTTCAGATAGGGAGGGGCAAGGGTCAGGCTCAGGCCTGGACGCCGCCCATGATAATACTGATTCACCTGAAAGTTCTGCATCTAACCAGTTTGTTACAGCACAAGAAATTGATGGGTTACTTACTCATGCTCTATCAAAATTCTTTAATCAACAACGAGAAAACCCCACAATGGACTTGGGGGCTCCCTTGACAAGTTCTGCGGTACGGCCTCTGATAACGTCAATCGATTTATCTAAGATTCCTAACCCTCCTACTCTGTCACCGGCAGGGAGCTCTAAGCCAGCTACGGCGGCATTCACTACGTCAAATGTCAGGGTCATTACGGATGTTAATCCACCCCCTCTAGACAAAGCGCCTCTTAGAAAGGTAGCTATGCCCCTGCTTTATGGGCCAGACGAGTCATGGGTCCCTTTGAACCCCTCTAAGCCAGAGCTTGCCCAGCCTACCTTGTCAGGGGAACTCCCGGTACCACGTGAGTGGTTTATCCAGGGAAATAAGTCAAAGAAATTAAGGGCATTGGATGCCTTGGGTAATGTTTTGGACGTAAATATCAAGGCTATACCTAGTTATTATCATCAGGATTATTTTGTTTATGCATCTAAGCCTGCTTTACCCCCTGCCTCAGCTTCAAAACTTTTTTCAGACTGGTCTAAGCTGGATGGGTTTAATGATATTAAGGCTCTGTCGGCTCTTACTCCTGAACTAGATTTACAGACCGTCACAGACGAGACAGCTAATCCAGTGTTGAAGGTGGGACAGTTGGGACCAGGACCTTGGGTGGATTGGGAGGTAGAGGCTCAAAACTTTGCAACCACTTTCACTTCTAAATCTTCCCACCAGATCCCTCAGGATACACATTCATGGTTCTCCATGCCGGTAGGTTCTGCCGGCGGAGTTCCGTCAGCTTTATTTTCTTTTCTAAGATTAATCTTTGTGAACTAAAGGAACCATTCACTACCCCTACCCCTTCTCACCTAGACAGAGAATTTAGGCTAAGGGGAAAAGCTTTCCGCCTGTTTTCACAGTACATAGTTTCTCAACAGGTGGCTAAGTCTTTACTCAGGTCTACTCAGGCAATCGCAGACGCGGATGCTCGAAGATCAGTTGAGTTATCCCGGCGTCTGATTCTTCAGTCGTCGATTCAATCCTTAGGTGACATACGCACAGCCTTACTTGAGGCGGTGCGAGCACGACAGGATCTTAGGATGTCATTAGTTCGCAAGCTGCCTGATCGCATTGCTAACCAGGTGGTAATGTCCCCAGTACTTACACCTTCTTTAATGTCCCCTGATGTATGGCGAACAGTGTTTAACATGGCACAGGCCGTGAAGCATAGTCCCACACAGGCTAAGAAACCTGCATTTAACTTCCCCAAACCTAAGCCTCCTACTAAAGCTCAGCCAGGGGGTTCTAAGCCATTTCTTCCGCCTAAATCCTCCCAATCCCCCCTGGGTCAGTTCAGGCATAGACAGAGAGGGTTTTCAGGACAGAGGGGACGCGGCCAGTATAAGCCGGGGCAGGGCCAGTCTTCGGCCCACACCAGCCAGCCGGCGAAGCGTCCAACACCACCAAACCCACCATCAAAAAACTAAAGTCTTTCTCACTCCCAGTGCCTGTCTTAGAGCCGGAGGAACCGAGGGAAGTACAGCCGGCGAACCCTTGTCTGCTAACTGGGTCGTTCCGAACGTGTCACCAAGCATGGCCGTTAAAAACCTGGGCACGGATGGTGGCACGCAAAGGCATCACTTGGCAGTGGCTCCGGCGACCTCGCTTACGTCAGCCGACAACGGAAAATTGTGTTTCATTAGAGGTGGAGTCGCTGGTCCAGGAGATGATTGCCAAGAATGTCATCATCCGGCTCCCTCCAGTTTACCCTGTATTCACGTCGAAAATGGTTTTGGTTCCCCAACGGGGCAGTGTTCAGATGAGGCCGGGCCTAGACCTGTCTTATCTGAATCTTCACATTTACAACGAGTCTTTCAGAATGATAACAGTTCATCAAATCAGGCTAACACTTCCGCCGGGAGGCTGGATGTGTTCCCTAGACCTGACAGACGCCTATTGGCACGTGTCGGTCAACAAAAGATTTCAAAGGTTTCTGGCCTTGAGGATCAGGCACCAAAATTTTGTTTTTCAGAGGATGCCGTTCGGTTTGAACCTAGCACCTCGATTATTCACGAAACTAGTCCGGCAAGCCCTGATGCCGTTGTTAAAACAGGGAATCAGAGTGTTGTGGTATCTAGACGACTGGCTGGTGGTGGCAGAGACACAACAATTATGCATAAAACATGTCAATATCATTTTAAATCATGTCAAAACTCTAGGCTTCAAGGTAAATCTGGTAAAGTCAAACCTTGTTCCCTCAAGAGTAATTCAGTGGATAGGGCTGGTCTGGGACACCGCCGCGCTCACTCTGAGTCAGAGTGTGGACAATCGCAACAGGTTTCGCAGGAAACTGTTCAGGTTTCTTCACAGTCTGACTACGACACGAAGAGTCTGGGAGTCTCTGGTCGGCTCTCTCAACTGGATTCAGCTAACTGTCAAGTTGGGCCGGTTGAAAGTAAAACGATTAATATTGGAAGGCAACAAATATTTCCCACTCTTACCGGCGGGAAAATTATGGCCCATACCAAAATTAATCCACACCTTACTAGCGGTCTGGGCGAAGAGGGAAACATTGCACTCAATCATGTCATGGACCTCTCCTCCTCCAACGGTATGGGTAGACACGGATGCGTCAGGCACCATAGGGTGGGGATTTCAGTCAAATCAGGGGCACCAGGGTCAGGGACTTTGGTCCCACTTAGAAATCTCTCACATAAATGTCAAAGAGTTACTAGTCCCCTTGTATTTCCTTCAGGCTCACGGCCCGGCGTTACGGGGCAAGTCAGTGGCCTTCAGAATGGACAATCTGAATGCAGTTCACTGTATTCAGAAACAAGGGTCAACGAGGTCAAGGAAGTTGCTACTCGTGTCGGAAGAGATTTTTGTTCTAGCCACCAGTCTAGATATTTATCTTCACGCATCTTATCTCCCAGGCGTAGCGAACGTCTGGGCAGACGCTCTGTCCCGGAGACAGAGCACGACAGTAGAATGGGAGCTCAAGCAACCCATTTTCGACCTAATGATTGCGGAGCTCTCCCATCCACAAGTGGATCTTTTTGCGTCCGAGGAGACTCACAAGCTCCCTCTATACCTCACCCGCCGGGCGATAACGCCGGCAGGGGGGCCAGACGCCCTAGTGACAGACTGGAACAGATGGAGCTCCATCTATCTGTTTCCGCCGCCAGATGCGTCACTAATGTGCCACGTAGTGAACAAACTACGAGTTTATCGAGGCTTAGTCTCGCTAATCGCGCCCCTGTGGCCGGCGCAGGTGTGGTACCAGCAATTAATAATGTGGTGCCCGGACCCGGTATCGCTCCCGGTCGGGTACTTCCACTTAGACACGATTGGCAACCTAGAGACCTCGCTGACTTTTGCATTATGGACATTCAGGAGGCCAAGTGGCTAGCACCATACGGTAGGGATGTGACCAATAAATTGCTCAATCAATATACTCAGTCTACTAAGCGACAATATCAATCTCATTGGAAAGCTTTTACTTCTTGGATTGTTAGAACGGAACAAACTGTACCCTCAGTGGCATTGGTTTTTAATTACTTGAACTATCTGTTTGAGCAGAAACGTTTATCTGTGGTTACTTTGAAGAATCACTTAACTGCGATTAGAGTGCCCTTTTTCGACCTTACAGGTCTATCCATACCGGTGGCGGAGGAAACAGGATTTATGAGAGCGTGTTTTAAACTCCGCCCACCTCCCCGTCAGCTCATGCCTACTTGGTCTCTGGACAAAGCTTTGTCTTTACTTCATTCTCGTCTGTATCAAAATACTGCAGACTTTGCTTTAATCTTAAAGAAGGCAGTTTTCCTTTTGGCTTTGGCCACCGGAAACAGAGTGTCTGAGCTGGCGGCGATGAGCAACACCTAATTGTCTTAGGTTTGGTAGACTTAATGATTCAATTGCCATTGCACCCTCCCCGGCGTTTGTAGCCAAGAATGAGCATAGTGCACACGTGTTTTCTGAGTTCACGGTGCCGGCGTTAAAAAGGGGAAAGGTGCATCATAATTTATGTCCAGTGCAAGCTCTAACCAAATATTTGAGAATAGCTCCTCATAACCCCCAAGGTGCTTTATGGGTAGCAAGTACGGGTAAACGCTTACTTAAACGGCGATTAGCCTCTCTTCTGGTAGAAGTCATTAAAGAGAGTAATCCCGGCGTTGTGGGTAGGGCCCACGATTTACGCAAGTGGGCGGCCTCTTTACGTTTCCTGAAAAACTTTTCAGTTGAAGATATTGCGTCCACACAGTTGTGGGCGTCTAATCATACGTTTCTCTCTAGATACTTGTCAGTTGCTCTAGACAAACCTTCCTTACCATGTATAGCTTTAAGGCAGAGGGTCTAGGTGGCCCTGCAGTCACTTATGTTTATTTTCACGGAAGGGGGGGGGGGGGTGCAGTCAGTTGACATAGGACACCCTAGACCCCGCCGGAGTATGAGAGCTGTGATACAATTTAAGGTTAAAATGTGATATGAACATTTCTCTGCGAGAATTTGTGCTAGTACAAAGTTTAGTACAAAACAACGGTGTTGTTATAGTAGTTTTACCTGCGAAAGCAATGTAATATTAGTTCAATGGAGTTCATTAACAATTGATCTCCACATGTATTTTGGGGTTTATGATGTGCACATATAAACTTATAACTTATTATTTTTGTCACCACTCGTTGAGTGGGGTGCCTTTTGTAACTACAGATCTGTGTTCAGAATCTTCAGGGTTACCCATTTTTGTCGGGCAGGCTTCTTTGAAGCACGCACCTGCCTGAACCCCTTTTTCTTGTATATTTCCGGCCTACGCCGTATTAAATACATTTTTCAAAAGTAAGAATACTATGTGGTTGTTTTTATTATCTGCTTTTCTAGAGTTATGATATGATTACGAATGTCCCCCTCCAGTCTTAGATATCAGGCATGTTCGTCAATGATGGAGGGGCCACTAATAAATTATAGGTTTGACTCCTGTAAGGAGATAAAGAAAACCTAATATTTAGTAGTGGCCCCGTAATCATTGACGACTGGGGCCCTCCCGACCGTCCCCTTCCCATTCGTTGATGTATTAAGGATTTTGGTTTACTTGATATGTCAGTGAAGGAGGAATGACGCCTGATTCAGCGTCTGGTCAGAAATCCACACAAGTACATCCACGATATGATGGAAAGCTTATTGGATAGTTATTCTTATTTTCTTTTTCTTTTTATTTTTTACGAAGTTTTTTCGTAGTGAGAACCCAATTCATAATGACTGAAGCCATGAGTGAGGTCGCGTGCGCTCATGATGAAGGCTCCTCAGTTTTTAAATGCTCTGCGCGGTAGATTCAAACTACGGCGGATTAGTGTTTGAAGAGGATGCCTTATGTAATAGGCATGTTCGTCAATGATTACGGGGCCACTACTAAATATTAGGTTTTCTTTATCTCCTTACAGGAGTCAAACCTATAATATACCCTCCAGAGTTATATCTGCGATAGATAGCGGGGTATCTTAACTCTCAGTATCTATGTGCTTCTACTATAGGCTGATGTTCTCTGAAACAGCCTATTACCTATACCATATGGTTGCCTAGTTATGGTACACAAGGAAAACATAGTTAACTTAATTAAATCACAAGAGTGATCTAATGCAAACAAGAAGAAGGTTTACTTAACGTTACTTTAATCAATAATATCTGTCACTCCTTTATGAAAGAAAGTGTTGTAAAGTCCTCAAGCACCGAACAAGGAATCTGCTGAATAATGGCAGATGCTACTAAGAAGAACGTATCGGAAATGGAAACACAAAATAGCAGGAGGCAGGACAATGCACATGTAGGCTAAATACACAAAAGGCTGGACATATAATGTTATTGGACACAAGAATATTATAAGCGGTGCAACTGTAATAATGCTCGCCACGAAAAAAGTAGTACTCCTATTAACAAAACCGGTCTATGCTGGTTGTGTCTCTCTACAGCAACCTAGACCTCAAAATGCTTGTGTAAAAATAATGGGTATGCATAAAAGAGTATATGATCTAATCCAGCTAATGTCTACCCGGGTTAATAAAGTCTAGCTGGGATGCGCAAAGGTACAGAATTCTGGTGGAGCAAGGCAGCTCCTAGCCTAGTGTGGACCTTGGGTCTGTGCGGCCTGATTACGATAATATGAAGGGGGTGCTCTCTTGAGGATTCTCGATCACAAGTATCGAGTATCTTCCTGGCGACCCTCAAAAGTAAAAGCAAATAGAGTTAGAACAGTGTTGGGTGGATTAGGCAAGCAACCCTCACGCACTACACAGTCTAAACTCCAAGGTACACAGACAAAAGATCCACCCAGGTAACCCACAGAATCCGTAGTGTCGTGTAGCTCAAAAGTAGCCTACACACATTGAAAACACCAACTGCAAGGTACCTGATCCCTAGTCTAGCATTATTTAACCCTGTAGAAACATTAGTGATTAATGGAGACAGTCTGAACAATACAATCTCCCAAAAAGACAATGACTATCTTCAACCTTAATCTAGTACATAAGAAATGTGAGATCCAGCATATAATACAGTCTGGCCACCAATTCAAGGTGTGGATGCAGAGAACCAGAGGGGAATTGATATTAATAAAAGGTGAGGAAGTAGTGGAAATGATAGAGGCAGTAGGAGAGAAAGATTCTAAGACAAGAGTGTGGGACAGTTCAAGGGAGATGCTTAGAGTATGCTGTCTGGGAAGGATCTGACAAGGATATTCCCATGGACCTCCTGGCTGGAGTCCCAGTTCGCAAGAATGGCACGAGGGCGCGCGACAGTCGCCCAGTAAGCAGCCACGTAGTAGGCAGTGTTAGGCAGGAGGCAACGAATCCCGCGAGGCCTATGTAAGGGGGCCAGCCACACGCCGTACTCACTACCAAGTCACACCACCTTGTCTCTCTCTCTCTCTCTCTCTCCCTCTCCCGCTCGCCTTCCCATCATTCAAATACTTAACACAATACTTTCAATTGACTAAATAAAATAGAAAGGATTGTGACAGACAAAAATAAAGAACAGTTCTGAACTGTCTGCAACACAAGCTTTCTCGAGAAGGAAAGTACACAATGATAGGTAGACTGTAGCTACATTCTCTGCCCTGGCGAGTCCTAGAGAGTAAGCCATGCGGTTCTGGGGGAAGCGGTGAGCGTCACACCCCACCCAAGATTTTTAAGAGGCTCCAACTATGAGCTCTAAATCTGACACGCAGAACCCATACAAAATTCGCCACTCCTAGCCACCCAGCGACAATGAAATGTAAAGCACAGTTCTCATCAAAATAACACATTATAAAAATTAACAACCCTTCCCAACACAATAGATTAAATTACATAGTTATGCTCATAAGAGCGAGCTTCACTAGCCCAGCCTTCTGAGAGGAGTACAACTCAGAATTTCTGCTATAACATACTTAAAAAAAATTAACTATCAAAGAAAGAGTTTTTATAGGATTTTTATATTTTTAGTATGTTTATGGCGGCTGCACTACAGGGGCAAGCCTAGTTTTTACTTCTATACCAACACAGCAACTCCTACTTTACGACCCAATATGCTGGGCTACACACGCGAGCCAACAAGCACCAGACGTAAACATACTAATCAAACCAAAGTAGGAGGCTACCCTTGTGATGATCTACCCCGGGTCTTCCACCCTCGATAAGGAAACTGCAATCACATTCTCAGAACCGGCAATATGGCGTATGTCTAGGTTGTATTCCTGCAACATTAATGACCACATGGTCCGCCTCATATTCCGGTTATGGAATTGATTCAGGAACTTGAGGGGGTGATGGTCGGTGTAGATCACCACAACTGGTCCATAGGCTGGAACATACACCTCAAAGTGCCTGAGCGCTAGCACAATCGCCAGCAGTTCCTTCTCAACTACAGAATAGTTCTTCTGCGCCGAGTTGAACTTTTTTGAGAAGAAACTGACTGGGTGCTCCAGCCCATCTTCGTCTGATTGCATCAGAACGGCACCAGCCCCCACACCACTGGCATCAGTTGCCAGCTGGAATGGTCGGCTAAAGTCCGGGGCCCTGAGGATTGGGTGAGTACACAACAGGTGTTTTACTAGCAAAAAAGCCCTCTCACACTCAGGCGTCCAATTAAACTTTCTATCTTTGGCCAATAGGTTCGTCAGAGGAGCCAGCACAGTAGAATAGCCCTTTATAAAGCAGCGGTAGTAACCAATCATGCCCAAAAACCTCATGATCTGCTTCTTGGTGGACGGCCTGGGGAAGTGGTTAATAGCCAATATCTTGTTCTGTGGGGGGCACACCTGGCCCAAACCCACCATGAACCCCAGATACTGCACGGTAGCCCGCACAAAATCACACTTTCCCAGGTTGACCACCAAGTTTGCCTCGCTTAATTTCTTAAATAGGGATTCTACATGTTCACAGTGGCTCTTGAAATCGTCATCGTAGATAATGACGTCGTCCAGGTACACGGTACAGTTCGGAATGTCAGCCACCAACTCGTTCATCAAGCTTTGGAAGGTCGCTGGTGCGTTCTTTAGACCGTACGGCATGACATTACAACGATTTGTAGCACCATCCACCACAAAACCACACCTCTTTCGCCCGTTCAGACAAAGGCACCTGCCAGTAACCTTTTACCAGGTCCACCTTGGTCAAGAACTTGGCCCTGCCAATCTTGTCTACACAGTCATCGACCCGGGAAAGAGGATATGGGTTGGTGGGAGTCAAGCCATTTAGCCTGTGGTAATCAACACAGAAGCGCACCTTGCCATCCGGCTTAGGTTGCAGCGTTACGGGAGATGTCCACTTTACCGCCCCCTTCTCGATCAGTCCCTGTTGCAACATATACTCCAACTCCGCCTGGAGGGCCGGAAGTTTAATAGGGGGCACCCTATAGGGCACTGATTTGAAGGGTGGGTGGTCTCCGACGTCAACGTCGTGCACCTCATGAGTAGTGAGGCCTGGGTGTTCCGCAAATACAGTAGGGTATAAACCGAATAGGCGCTCGACAGCCACACGATGTTGCTCAGGTAGGTGTTGCAAAACCTCATTAGCCGCCTGTCTCGTGTTTCCCGCCCACTGATCTGCAGAAACATGATAATCCCAGTTGTCATCCACCTGCGCATGACTGTCCCGTTCTCCTTCTCCACCTTGACTGCTGAAAGTCATCACGGGGACAGTGAGAGGCTCAGGTGGGCGCCTCACATACTCCTTCATCAGGTTCCCATGACATAACTGATTCCTCTTACGCCTGTCTGAAGTGGCCACCAGGTAATCTAAGTCCGAGAGCTTCTCTGCTACCCTATAAGGTCCAGTGTACTTTGCGGATAAGGGGTGACCTACAAGAGGGAGTAGTATCAACACCTCCTGACCCACGTGAAACTCCCTGAGTTTCACCTTGTGGTCGTACCTGTCCTTCATGAGGGCCTGAGAGCCTACCAGATTGCGGCCAGCCAACTCCAGACTACGCAACATTCGTTCTCTACTCTCAAGGACATACTTAACCCGGGAACTGCCGGAAGACTCTTAAGAGTTCCCCCGGCGGACTGCGGGAAGACTCTTAAGAGTCAGAGAAAAAAAAAAAATTAAACATAATTTAATGCTAACATTAGCGAGTTGCAAGCAGGGCATTGTCATCACTGTTAGCAAGCGAGTGCAAGAGAGAGAGAGAGAGTATCGATCGACAGTGTCTCAGTGGCCTTGGGGAAATTGGCGGGAAACCAGGTTGCCTCACCCATACATTGTGCAACTCCCGCCCTGTATCGCGATTTTGACCATCCAAACGCTGTTTTCACTCGTTTTATGGTTGTAACAGGTTAATACCTTTATAATCAACCTATAATAGGCGCATATGGATAAGTATTAATGCTATTTATGGTAAAATTAATATTTTAGTGATGGAAACAGCTCAAATACATACGCACAGGCAGACGTTTCTAATTACCCCCATGCGCACTTAAGAGGATAAGCATAGAACATGGTTTAGCGGTGCCTTCCCATATCTCCTTTACCATGTGGAGAGTCCCTCTGACGCGGTGTCCAAACACAAGCTCATTAGGGCTAAACCCCAAACTCTCCCCAGGTACCTCTCGTGCAGCGAATAACACATACGGCAGGCCAAGATCCCAGTCCTTGCCGTTCTCAAGACAAATGCAGCGAAGCATGCTTTTTAGAGTGGAATGCCACCTCTCTAACACCCCCTGACTCTCTGGGTGATAAGCAGATGACACTACAGTGACTATCCCGTGCTGCTTCATTGTCTGACCGAACAAGTTGTAGGTGAAATTCGATTCTTGGTCTGACTGTAACTCCTGCGGGTATCCGTACCGGGAGAAGTATAATAGCAAGTTACGGACCACCATCTTCGCCAAACCATTTCTCATCGGGTATGCATCTGGGTACCGAGTTGCTACGTCCATGACTGTCAAGAGATATTTATTTCCGGCACTTGTGGGGGGGAGGGGGCCAACCATCTCGACTACTACTTTACTAAAGGGAGGCCCGCTGACGGGAATTGGGTGTAACGGAGCCTTTGGGATGCACTGGTTAGGTTTCCCGACCTTTTGGCACACACTGCACATTGCCACCCATGACACCACTTGTGCTCTCAAACCAGGCCACCAAAACAGTTTCCCCAAAGCCGCCACCGTCTTACGGACACCCAAGTGTCCCGCCAGCGGTACATCATGAGCCAACCTTAGTAGGCTATCCCTGCATACCCTCGGTACGACCAGCTGGTCTACCACTCCTGACCCACCCTCCCAACTTCTCTGCGGGTCTTGGAATCGCCGATACAAGATGCCATCAATGAAAAAAAAATCTCCAGACTTTGCATCCCTGTCCTCTTCGAGTTCGACAGCACCGTTACTACACTTTAGAACCTCCGGGTCTTCTAGCTGCAAGTTGCGAATATCTGAGGGAGCTAGCCTGTCTAAGTGTTTGCGAAACAACTCATGCCCTCCCCCAACATCGAACTTTGCATCCCGTTGCTCTCTCCGTGTATACCGTTGCTGCCTCTGAGTCTCTTTAAGCCCTGCCTCTACACTCTCAGTGACAGGTGGTGGTGCTTCTCCAGACTCTAATAACGGTGCTAATACTGAGTCCCCGAGAAGCGCTGCTGGTACTAGACTCTCCACCGTATCAGCTTTCAGCACCTTCTCGTGACCGTTCCTCCGCTTATTTGAAGACTGTTGGTTAGGCTGTGACTCCCTGGATGCGAGAGACCTGGTTACAACACACGCCATTGGTTGCACCTGACACTTCTCAACCCACTCCTGTTCCTCCCTACTCACGTCGGCCGGCTCCTCGGCAACGACTAAGGGTGAAACCTTAGAAGCAGGCACCGCAAAGTCATTGCCGAGAAGGAGGTCGACGCCCCCAACAGGCAATTTCTCCACGATTCCCACATCCAGTTCGCGAGTCACACCGTCAACTTCAAGCTCCATTCTAACAAGCAGGTATGACCTAGTTGCATTAACTCCCTGCACCACAACTACCCGCGCCGCGTTTATGGGTCTACCAGTGAAATTCTTCAAGAGTGTCTGAGAGGCACCTGTGTCACGCAAAAGCTGTACCCCATGCTCCTTGCCCCCCCACTTCACGCAGCCATGCCCTCTATGGTCGCAAAAGGCATCGCGGACAGGGTTCGAGCCTTCCGTATCCTTCTTCACTGGCGGTGCTCCATCCTCTGATCTTATGCCTCCAGCAAACAGAAGACTTCTTGAACACCCCAATGCTGCAAGCTAATGACACAGCCGCCGTGGGAGGTCTGCTCGGACAAGCCTTTGCCATGTGCCCCTCTTTGTGACAGTGATAACACTCAAATTTCCCCTTGGACTTATACTGAGGTGTAAAAGTCCCCTGACCCTTCTTAAACGGGGCGGTGCTAGATTTGTGATCAGTCTTGGTGTCATTGCTTTTAAATTTATGTGTGTCCATATTCCGGGGAGGGCGAGGGTAACGCTCCTTAACGCCTACATCGTTTCTCTGTGCAGAGCCGCACCCCTGAATTAGTGACAACCGAAGATCAGCCATCTCTGCTGTTTCTACGAGAGTTCTTGGGTTCTTCTCTTTAAGGTTTAAAGTCAAGTCGCCGCCCGTACACTTATAAAACTGCTCTAGAAGCATCAACTGTTTCATCTCATCAAACGTAGTTGTGTTCTCTGATCTGAGCCAGTTTCCCATAGCGTCGGACAGGTCCCGGGCGTGCTCCAAGAAGGTACTGTCTCGCCCCTTAGTCACACCCCGGAACTTTAACCTATATGTCTCGGGTTGTAGCTCGTATGCCCGCAGGACAGCCTCCTTGAGCTCCTCATAAACAACGCAGGACTCCAAAGGCAGTGCATCGTAAGCCTTGAGCCCCTTACCTACGAGTCTAGAGTACACAAGGGCCGCCCACTTAACTTCAGGCCACTGATGCTTCCGGCACTTCTTCTCAAATCTATTGAAAAACTCTGTGATACCAGACTCGTCAAATACAGGGACCAGTTTGAGAAGGTGCGACAGAGACTGATCATGCGCATGGTTTCCAGTATCGAGTCGCTGTCCCGTCGTCTCAACACGAGACTTCTCTAAATCCATGTCGGCACAGTATCTTGTAGATTCTAGTTCAGTCCTAAGCTCAGCTTCCCTCGTCTGTTGCTGCATCCTAGCCAGCTCTTTTCTCTCTTCTATCTTAGCTAGCTCTTTTCTCTCTTCTATCTTAGCTAGCTCGAGCTGAAAGAGCATCTCCGGGGTCAAACCTTGAGGAGGAGGAGGAGATGCAATGATGTTAGAAATACCCGGTGTTCCCCCCAGGGGCAAACCACCTTGCCAGCCACTACCCACCTGCGGAAGCGTGCTCAGGGTCGGTACTCCAATAGGAGGATTGGGAGTCGAGTGAAGGGGAAGCTCGGCCAAAGGGCTCTGAGCACTCACCCTACCTCGTACGCCAGTCACCCCACCCAGCACACACGTCATCAGGTCATCCTGGGTCATGCCACTAGTACATACATGACCGATAGCTGCGGCTAAGCACTGGAGACCGTACCGATTCACACCCACCAACTGGTCGGAAGTAACAGGCCATTGTAAAAAAATCCTTGCATCCTCCTCACTGGTCACCAAGTTAACAACCTGCCCATGCTGCTGCTCCTCAGCTTCTACATCACGTACTGTGTCTTCATCCTGTACTGATCCGCTATAAGACATGATGCTCACTGAAGATTTTTCACTTTGATACACAAAAAAGAAGTACCCCAAACTCTTATACCACAATATTCACAACAAAACATTCTCGGAGACAGCTTAAGTACTATATTACTTTGCTAAAAAAATAATTCTTGCATGTCCTCAAAAAATATTCCACAAAATTAACAAATGTTCACTGCCTAAACTGTGAGAAAAATCTGCACAATAACCTGCAATTATATGTCAGTTCACCAAATCCTGAGCTAGGTCGCCATTTGTTACGATCGGGTCTTGTATAAATCAGTGGCTCTTATACATTGGACTAGACTGGCATAAATGCAACAACGGAAACGCTAGATCCAACCCCTGATATTTAATCCCGTCGAACAAAGAACACATATACCCTCCAGAGTTATATCTGCGATAGCGGGGTATCTTAACTCTCAGTATCTATGTGCTTCTACTATAGGCTGATGTTCTCTGAAACAGCCTATTACCTATAACATATGGTTGCTTAGTTATGGTACACAAGGAAAACATAGTTAACTTAATTAAATCACAAGAGTGATCTAATGCAAACAAGAAGAAGGTTTACTTAACGTTACTTTAATCAATAATATCTGTCACTCCTTTATGAAAGAAAGTGTTGTAAAGTCCTCAAGCACCAAACAAGGAATCTTCTGAATAATGTCGGATGCTACTAAGAAGAACGTATCGGAAATGGAACCACAAAATAACAGGAGGCAGGACAATGCACGTGTAGGCTAAATACACAAAAAGGCTGGACATATAATGTTATTGGACACAAGAATATTATAAGCGGTGCAACTGTAATAACGGTCGCCACGAAAAAGTAGTACTCCTATTAATTAACAAAACCGGTCTATGCTGGTTGTGTCTCTCTACAGCAACCTAGACTATCTATCACGAAAGGTCCTAAAATTGACTACTAATTGGGACGAAAGGTGTTAAAATCGCCAAACTAATGTGCCGACCGTCTTAAAATCTCAAAAATAATGGAGCGAGGGAAGAAAGTGACCACAACAAACGGCCTATCTCCCCTTTAACCCATGCAGTACCGGTGACGTCCTTTTCATTATATTCTGGCAACTATTAGACGATTGTATTCTGATTAGTCTACCAATTAAAAGGCTACAGACTATCTCAATTAACCCTTTTAACTACCACATATCCTTCCTTAGCTGCATAATATCGTTTAAATATGGCTGAAATAAAACAACATCCATCCCCAATAGTGAAAAGGTTAATTGCATGTCGGTGGGCTTTGTGGTAATGGACAGCAACTAAATACAACACAAATTCAACTCTGATAATATTTTCCCATGACACACTGTGATTTTAACTATTGTATTTTTCTTTTCAACTGAAGGTAAATTGAAAAGTTCCCATCAATATTTTTCAAATATTTTGAAGATTTTGTAGTGAAATATGATACTAATTATGTAAACTTGGTCTTAATATGAGGCAACTACAAAGTAGTTTCATATTTTTCCAAGTATCAATAAATTAGCTCACAGGGGATTCAATTTATCGTCAGCTGAAATTAAACAGAGTATAGTTAATTTATTGCTAATAGTTCAGTAGCAAGCTCAGTCCACTACACCTACTCTATATATGAATATAAACACCATGTGAGGAGGAGCACTTTATTGACAACGTTATGCTTCACCAGGTCAATGACTGATTGGTCTGATGAAGCTACAGTATAATATGCGATACGTTGTCAATAAAGTGCTCCTCCCCAAATGATGTATATATTAAATGTGTCTACATTTCCAAGTTTATTGTTATCTACTCTATTGATGGAGGCTGAGTAATGGTCTCCAATATCACAACAATTTAGCTTATCCAATAGCATTATTAAAACTTCGATAGGAGAAATGACAGAAAATTATTTAGAAATGTGCAGTACATTAAATAGTCAATTTCTTTCCGTTTTCACTAATGCAAATTTGGCACAGTTTCCAGAAGTCCGTAAGGTATATAGCGATAGTATAGAAAATAGGTTAAGTACGGTTACTATAAGTAGACATGATGTGCTTAAGGAAATTGACCGACTGAAACCTCATAAATCGCCTGGTCCTGATGTGGTATATGCTAGAGTATTAAAAGAATGTAGGGATGAGTTAAGTTACCCATTAACATTTGTATTTAACAAGTCATTGGAGACAGGTATAGTTCCAGAAGCTTGGAAGCTTGCAAACGTAGTTCCGATCTTCAAAATAGGTGACAAATCAATAGCATCCAATTACCGTCCCATTAGTCTTACATCAATCATAGGAAAGCTGCTAGAGTCAATTATTGCTAGTCAAATTAGAAACCACTTAGATACATTTAATTTAATAAATTATTCTCAGCATGGATTCACTCAGGGACGTTCTTGCCTTACTAATTTTCTTAGTTTTTTCTCAGAGGTATATGAAGCAGTAGATAATGACAAGTCATATGATATAATATATTTAGATTTCAGTAAAGCTTTCAACAGAGTCCCCAATAAGAGATTGATGAGAAAGGTTGAGGCGCATGGAATAGGTGGGGCGTTGTTGGGATGGATTAGGTCATGGCTAATTGGTAGGAAGCAGAGAGTCAGCATAAATGGTACGAAGTCAGAATGGGGAGCAGTCAAAAGTGGTGTCCCCCAGGGATCTGTATTTGGTCCTCTGTTGTTTGTTATATACATAAATGACCTTGATTTAGGTATAACTAGTAGGATAAGTAAATTTGCAGACGATACCAAAATGGGGAGAACAATTGATTCAGATAGAGATATAGAGTGCCTCCAAAGGGATCTAGATACCTTACACGAATAGTCAGTAAATTGGCAGATGAAGTTTAACATTGACAAATGCAAGGTATTAAAGATAGGGAAGATGCATAAATATGTTAAATATAAACTAGCTAATATGGAATTAGAAAACTCGAATTGTGAGAAAGATCTGGGTGTGTTTGTTAGCAATGATTTGAAGCCTAGACAACAGTGTATAAGCGTTCGAAACAAGGCAAACAGGATTCTCGGGTTCATCTCTAGGAGTGTGAGTAACAGAACTGCTGATGTTATCTTAAAACTTTACTTGT
The DNA here is from genome assembly GCA_032716605.1 of Paralithodes platypus. Taxonomy (NCBI): domain Eukaryota; kingdom Metazoa; phylum Arthropoda; class Malacostraca; order Decapoda; family Lithodidae; genus Paralithodes; species Paralithodes platypus. The sequence goes on along the minus strand of CM064510.1, from coordinate 33,416,360 downwards.
CATTAGTGAGACACCATATGGATTATGCTGTTCAATTTTGGTGTCCTTATTACAGAATGGACATAGATTCATTGGAGAGAGTACAACGTAGAATGACAAAAATGATCCATAATATTAGAAATCTTCTGTATAAAGAAAGGTTGAAGAAATTAGGCTTACATTCGTTAGAGAGACGCAGAGTTAGAGGGGATAATATGATAGAGGTGTTCATGTGGGTTAGTGGGATTAACAAAGTGGACATGACAAATGTACTAAAGCTCAGTGATAGCGAAAGAACTCGTACCAATGGTTTCAAATTAGATAAATTTCGTTTCAGAAAAGATATAGGCAAATATTGGTTTGGTAACAGAGTTGTAGATGGGTGGAATGGACTACCAAGAGCTATAGTGGGATTAAAAACGATAGGGAGCTTTAAGATAAAATTGGATAAGCATATGGACGAGAAGGGTTGGGTGTGAAGGGGGATCAGCAGGGTTGGGCCAATCAGCGCTCTGCAGACCCCCGTAATCCTGCGTTAATCTCTAACCGTTTTGGTAAGATGATCCTCAGGGTATTAGAGTGTTGAGCCTATAATTGGGCTTTGTAATTGGGGTTGTGTGGGACAGGGATCTGTCTTGCTTAGGCCAATCGGCTTTCTGCAGACTCCCATTTTCTTATGTTCTTATGTTCTTATTATACCAATAAAAGAGATCCAATTTAACAGGCTTCAACTGTTATTCTAGTGTGCTTCTATGGTTTACGTATATATTACTACCAATGAACTATTATTATTATTATTTATATCATTCTTATTATTACTATCATTATTATCATAATTTGTTATGCCGGGTTGTAATCCAACTCGCTTCAGCATTATCTCTTTAAAATTCCGGGGTTCGGATACTTAGATTTGGAATATGCTCAATAGGAACACATCAAACTTTGTGAATATGATAAGTGTTTATTCAATCAGGCAATCAATAACACAATAAACACACAGGATAGTTAACACTCTATGTATTCAATTGTTTCTATAGTACATAAGATAGGGTTACGAACTCCACTATAAGGAATAGTAAGTAATTATCATGTGACTGGAGAGAGTTGAATACATTTTACTCTCTAGTGAATATCAGTTGGTCACTTACATAGTAGTTAAAGGGAGAAAATACGCAATGATGAGCATATACATATATACACAAATATGTATCATTGACAATAATACATATTATGTGAGCCAAGTGTCTAACGCGAAGTATTCTGGCAAAGGTATTGAAACAGGATGTAACTATACCTCAGGTGCGCGGGATCTGCGCGGTGGGCAAAAGAGATTAAGTCGCACTCAGGTGAGACTTCAAAAAGGTACCACCCTGGGTACTATAGCTGGTCAGACGGACTGGGATCCTTGAAAATAACAATTAACTTTAATGAGATAGAAAATCAAGTATTAAAGATGAATTATAATTTACTCTAGGAAGGAAGATAGTTTAAATCTGAATTCAACTATCTAAGAGTTATTGCGAATAATCTCTCACACGAGACACGAAAAATAATATTCGATCATAGATGAGGTCAAATCACACGGTTTGAGGAACTCAGATTCACAGTAAATATAGTGACTGAATCGGAATAGATAAAATATAATTTAATATAGATTGGAATGAATTAACCAACTAATTAAGAAACGCAAATGTAAGAGCTTGGTAATATAGCTTAACAAAGAGCTATCTTGAATGGTCGTACACAACGAAGTTGAACTTAGGAAATACCATGGGTGATGGCATAAAAGGAGCTTTGAATAAATTAACAAATCCCTTAAAGCATGCAGAACTATGTAGCGTTGTATTATAACTTAAACAATGGTTAAAATGAATGAATTACTCGGAGAAGTAATAAAATAATCTTCAGCCAAATAATAGGCGTAACGATTAAGGAATATACAATCTGAATACCTAAATGAGTGGTGAAAGAATTACATGACCCGGGTAACGTATATCATTAGATTATTCACATGAACCAATATTAATCAGCTATCTTGGCAAGACATTATTTCTAACTCAACGGAAAGGGTTCTTTACTTTCGAGTGGGGAAAAGTAATTCAATAGGTATTTTCTGATGATAGTTACACGGATAAGAGAATCCTGAATTGGGCGTAGGTTCTAGGTATCATGAATTTAAGAAGGGAATCGATTCACGTTATACACTTCACTTCGACTTAGATACACAAAGAATAATAAGACATAGGAGTAAAATCTGAGAGTATTCAACTACTGTAGGTAACACGTGTAAAAACGACTATGTAACGTACGTACAATGAAGGGTCTGAAGGATTATATATCAATTTTGGTAGCAATATCTCGTACTTATAGAATCACTACGGATCAAAGTTATAATTCTTAGACAGGTATTAGAGAGTCAAGATAGATCTTAGGCACATATCTGTAATTAAATGAAAAAGAATACTCTCGTTCAGGTTGAGTCTCAATGCCAATGTCTACCCACAACTGGCCTAACCAGTGGAAGATAGCAATCGTATTTGCTAACTTCCTTCAATTTTAGTCAGACTATATTCGGTTTACATTTAGAACTCAATTTGGTCTATTTCGAGATCATAAGGATATGTGGATATTGTTGTTTTTGCTATGGTGAAGGTAATT
>CM064510.1:33243723-33408723 GCA_032716605.1 Paralithodes platypus | reverse complement strand
AATCAGACAGCAAAGAGTTGCTATTAATGGAATATACAGGGGGTTGGTGTGGTGGAGTGGTCTTGCCACTGGCCTGGTAATCCAAAGGTCCCGGGTTCAAATCCCGATGTATCAATGGGAAGATATTATTGGGATGGAATTTGTGCTGTACCTAGTATCAGTGCATTACCACAAGCCCACCGAAACGTCAATAAAATACCCTCATTGTTCCCTGATTAAATAGCACTGTATGAATATTCCCATATTCAAAATATGCTATAGGGGTGCAATGCCTGGTGAGTTATCTGCTCAACAGGTGGCGTTGTGTGTGTGTAAGAGTGAGAGTCCGAGTGTAGGGGGTGAGACAGTGAAGCACGGGAACGAGGTGGCTTCAGAGATTGGGTCGTTTCGGGCCATGAGTGAGCACCGTGCCTCATGTGAAGGCAAGATGGCAGGTGCTCGTTGTACTCTACGTGCTTCACATGTCTCACTCCCTAGACTGGAACAAGACCTCACGGGCTTCACTATTCATTGTAAAGCAGTGAATGTTAAGGCTCTCAGCCTATGCCCGAGAGGAAGTAAGTTGGAATATAGAAAAAAAAAATAAATAAAAAATAAATGGGTGCCTGTTACCAACGGTGTGCCTTAAGGATCGATCCTTGGTCCATTTATATTTATCACATATTCAAATTATATTGATGTAGGTCTCAATAACTTTATCTCCAAATTTGCTGACGATACAAAAATAGGGAACATAGTCTTGAGTGAGGAAGACAGAAATAGCCTTCAGTCCGACTTGAGCAAAATAGTGGATTGGTTAGAAAAGTGGCAAATGCCCTTTAGTGTCGACAAGTGTAAAATTTTGCATGTTGGTTCAAAAAACCAAAAGTATAATTATCAAATTAAAGGCCAACCAATAATAGCAGACTCTAACGTTAAAGATCTCAGTGATTTAATATCAGAAGACCTACAATTTTAAGAGAAATGCGCGGCTGCAACAAATATAGCTAACAAAGCCTTGAGATTTATCAAAATATATTTTACCTCTAAAAACAAAAACATTATTTTGCCGTTATTAAAAAGCAATGTTAGGCCTGATCTTGAATATGGCGTTCAGTTCTGGTCACCGTATATCAAGAAAGACATTCAAAAACTCGAATCTGTGCAGCGTAGAGCAACTAAACTAATTCCCTCTCTGAAGAAAAAGCTATATAATGAAAGATTAAAGACGTTAAATGTGTTATCGCCAAAGAAAAGGAGGCTGTGAGGCCAACTTATCGAGTGTGTTAAGATACTTTAAGGATTTGACAGAGTAGATATCAGTGTACTGTTCACGATTAATAACAATACTGCAACCCGATGTAATGGAATGGAAATAATCGTAAAAAAGGCATGCCTTGATGTTACAAAAAAAAATCTTCACATACAGTATGGTTAAAGAGTGTATTCGTTTTCCAAGGTAGGTGGTCGACAGTAATTCAATTGATACGTTTAAGAAAAGACTGGATGATCATCTAATGAACATTAATCAGTAGGTATGTGTAATTTACCTTTCAAACTAATTTATCTATATACTCTATACAATCTTTCCTTGTGGGCATTTCTTGACACAAGGTTACACTTCATCTTATTTTCTGGTACGGCTTTTTAGCCGGTGGGTGCGGAGGGTGGGGAGAGAGCCTTTTACTAGCTGTCCTATTCTTCTACTATAAACTGTCCCTGCCTAGTATTATTAAGGCAGAACCACAACTAGTAGGGACCGCAAGATCTGTGTAACTGTGTGTAACTCTCTCTCTCGCTCTCTCTCTCTTTCTGCGGAGCATGACGATGGTTTCTGTTGTTTTTAACGATTTAACGATTGTAAGCTTTCGTACTGATAAACGTTTTATTTGGTCACTTTTGTTTTAGCCTGGGCTGCTCTTCTTCTTCTTCTCTCTCTCTCTCTCTCTCTCTCTCTCTCTCTCTCTCTCTCTCTCTCTTACAGTCTGTCAGTAGCGGTCGAACAAGAAGGAAGTGTCTTTCCGAGCTCCGAGCGCCGCCCCATGCCCCACCCCACCGTGCATGCTGCCTTTCCCTTCTGCCCTCACCAGTATCTTGTAACTTAGTATTACCAATATCCCTTATAAATTCTCATTATCCCCATTCCTCCATCCTCTCTCTCTACTCACACCCTTCGGTCTCTTTCAAATCATCTAAATAACTCTCTTACTATAAACTACCTAACCTATTTTTACATATAAATCTCTCTTATACACAAATTTGTCTCTCTCACTAACTCTCACTATATAGAACATCCCGAATTACAATCCCCACATCCCATTGTCTAAATCCTTCTTGCAAAAATCTTGGTCTGCCACACTCAAGTTATAGAAAAATCCCTCTCTATAAGCTTAAATATCTCCTCCTTGTCTAAATACCTCCTTTGATTTGTCCCACACCAACTCCCAGCTGCCTATCCATTGTAATTCCTAGTTTTCAATAACTCCTTCTCACTCTATCACTCTCATCTCTCTCTCTCTCTCTCTCTCTCCCTCTCCCTCTCCTCTCAACTCCCCCCCCCCAACCCCAACCCCAACCCCAACAAAAGGCACCGCCGTCCCCTCAACAACTTCCGCTTTACGAGGAGTGCCCCACCCGGGTGAATACAGCCCCCCAATAAACTAATTCTCTCTCTCTCTCTCTCTCCTCCCAACTCCCCCTCCCCCCCCAACCCCAACTAAAGGCACCGCCTCTCTCCCCTCCAACGACTTCAGTTTTACGAGGAGTGCCCCACCAGGGTGAATACAGCCCCTCAATAAACTAATCCTCTCTCTCTCTCTCTCTCTCCCTTTCGTTCTCTCTCTCTCATTCTCTCACTTCCATTTTCTCACTCTCACCCCTGCCCTTCTCTCTCTCTCTCTCTCTCGCTCATATCTCTCTCTCTCTCTCTCTCTCTCCATCTCTCTCTCCCTTTCGTTCCCTCTCTCTCTCTCTCTCTCTCTCTCTCTCGCTCATATCTCTCTCTCACTCATATCTCTCTCTCTCTCTTGCTCATATCTCTCTCTCTCTCTCTCTCCCTCCATCTCTCTCCCCCTCTTTCTTTCCCTCCATCTCTCTCTCTCTCTCCCCTCTCTCCCTCTCTCTCTCTCTCTCTTTCTCTTTCTCATCTCATCACCAATTCATTTCCCCCCCCCCACCCCCCCCCCCCCACTCTCTTTCTTTCTTCTCTCTCATCCCTAGTTCGTCCCCCCCCCCCCCCCCCCCCCGGGCTGCACCGCTCCGGAGCTGCCGCCAAGTGCCAACAAGTACCACCGCCCCCCCCCCCCCCCCCCCCCTTCAAACCCCGGTTTATTAGGGTAAATAGGGGTATAAAATAAGGGACCCTAGGACCATCCCCCCCACCCCCAAAACCCGTCCCAAATTTCTTTTTAAAGTGCCGACGTAACAGAAACTACCCTCACCCCCCACCAACACCTTGCAACCTGCATCATCAACATCGGAACAACTTTTAAGGGAAGTGACCAGTCCAACATTTTGTACCTTTCGTTTCTGCAAATTCTCCCTCACTAACCCCAAATCATGGCACCGATCAGAATTAAATGCCCCTCCTGTAACAAGAACTACTACAAGGAATGGTATCCGTGACATGGGTATCCAAATGCCAAGTGTTTTATGTGTTTAACTGGTGAACACTTTTTGCTCTTGGAATGCACATTAGAAGCACACAAGGCACAGGCTGACGAACTGAAACGAGATAATCTCACACTAAAGGAGACTGTAGGTGTACTTTCGCATCAAAATTTCTTACTAAAAGAGCGAGTAAAGGACATAGAGAGTAAGCAAGACGACGTTGTTAAAAATCTTCAAAAAGAAAACCCATCCAATGATCTATATCAGACAGTAGTCAACAGGCGTAACAAGAACAAATCCCAAGGGAATGGGAAAGCGACACCAGGAATCCCTATCAAAAACAGATTAGCTGTTCTCGCCGAAAACAATGAACACGAGGTAACTGACCACGTGAATGGGAATGGGAATGGAAAAGCAACACCAGGTAACCCTATCAAAAACAGATTTGCACACGAGGTAACTGACCATGTGAAAGCAAGCTCGAAAGGCAAGAAAATTCCTGACAGGAAAACAACGAAACCATCAAATCACGGAGTCAGCGGGAAGGAGAAACTCACCCTAGTCTATGGTGACAGTCTCATGCGAGGTCAAGGAGCTGCCTTTGCCACCAAGAACAGAGGAAAAAGGTCAGTAAAGGTCATTCCAGGCGGTAAAGTCGAACATATCTTGAAAGACATAACTAACTCCGCCATACCAGAGGGCACCTGTGTAGTCGTCAATGTTGGCTCAAATGACTGCTTTGACGGAGGTAAGGCCCCAATTAAGTCCATAGAAAAAGATATCGAGAACCTAATTAAAGTCATGAAAAGGAAGACCACGAAATGTGTGGTAAGCGGCGTCATACCCCGGATTAAAACAAGCTCATACGGACAAAATAGAGCCATAGAAATTAACAACGCAGTCAAGGGCATGTGCGAACAAGAGAAGGTACTGTATGTGGACAATTGGACCACCTTTGTAGGGAACTCGTCCCTGTACAGCGGAGATGGCATTCATTTATCAGAAAAAGGCGTTCAGCACATGAGTGACACCCTAAATCAAGCAACCTACATTGCCCATGAAAACAACGCCAGTCAGGACCGAGAGATAACTATGCTAATAGACTCCTCTGAGTATTGACATCGATACCGCCGGAAAAGACCTCCCACAACCCCACCCAATCAAACTCCACCCGCACAGTTAAGAGCAATAAATAACCCCGCCCAACCCTTCCAAGTCCATCACAACCATTTAAACGAAACCGTCAACCCCAATGGCCCACAAGTTGCGAAAATTTACCTACCTGAACCACAAAACAAACTAAACAACCCCCCTCAACCCCATCCAAGCCAACCCAACCAACTGAATGAATTTGACAACCCGCCGCGGCTTCAAGTCACAACCCCAAACCCATCCCCACCAATAAGAAAAACAAATCCAGCGCATGCTGAGAGAAATGATATAAAAATAATATCGATAAATGCCTGCTCAATAAGAAACAAAATAGACGAACTCAAATGTCTGTTATTAAATGAGAAAGTTGACGTTATTTGTATAACGGAAACACATCTGAACCTTAAACATAAAGATCTACTTCATGAATATCACATAGAGCCATATAATTTTGTTCATAAAGACCATAACAATGGAAAACAAAGAGGGGGGGTTGCAATGTATGTTGCAACCTACTTAAACCCAGTTGAGGTGACTCTCCCCGAAAGTAATGCAGATATAGTGTGCGTCAAAATAAATACAAAAAACATGAACTTTAATATCACTACAGCGTACCGACCACCGAGACTAACTGTTGCCGATGATACAATTTTTTATGAAATACTAGAGAAAACCCTTAATTCCGACGAAACAGTTTTACTAGGTGACTATAACCTCCCCCTAATTGACTGGAATACCCTGACCGGAAAAAATGCTGAGTCACGCCAAATGACAAGCTTCATCCAGGACAATTTTTTGACTCAACATGTAAAACAGCCGACGCGAGACAGGAATATATTAGACCTCATAATCACTACCCAAGAAAATCTATTATCAAACCTGGATGTAGGTGAACATCTGGCAACGTCCGATCATAAAATCTTAAGAATCAACGTTATAAGCAAATATTCCTCAGTAAAAACAACAGGAATGGTTTCGGACTTCAAAAACGCAAATTATGACGGACTTAAGGAATCGCTATCAAACATACACTCAAACCTCATAAATATAAACGAAGTAAATGAACTATGGGGACATTTTAAGTCTACAATTACAGAAGCGCATAAACAATTTGTACCCATGAAACCAAAACGTAATACGAAATCAAGAATGCCCCCTTGGTACAGTAGAGACATTGGCAAGGCAATAAGGAAAAGGAATCAACTCCACAAACTTGTAAAAAATAACACAAACACTGAAGTAATTCAAAACTTGTACAAAAATAGTAGAAGGGAAGTGAACAAATTAATTAGGGCGAACAAACAAAATTACGAAATTACTATTGCCAGAGAAAGTGCCACAAACCCCAAAACATTCTACAGATACGTAAATAAAAATAAACAGATCAAAAGCGGAATCGGACCGCTAATAGAAGATGGCCAGACAATAACAGGTGACACAAACACGGCAAATCTGCTCAACAAATATTTTGGCTCAGTTTTCACAGAAGAAATTATCGATCATACCCTTGAAAATAACACCTCAACTCATGTGATAGGAGATTTCACCATCAGTGTTAGCGAAGTACAAAGCAAATTGAGTAATTTAAATGTAAATAAGACCCCGGGACCCGACATGCTCCACCCGAAAATAATTAAGAATGTTAAGGACGAAATAGCAAAACCCCTGACACAACTATTTAACTTATCATTACTACAGGGGATTGTACCGAGTGATTGGAAAGATGCGAACATTACGCCGATATACAAGAAGGGTAGCAAGGCCAAAGCGAGTAATTACAGACCAATTAGTCTAACTTCAATTGAAGGAAAAATCATGGAACAAATCCTTAGAGATAAGATAGTAGATTACCTCGAATCAAACAACCTAATCAAAAATAGTCAACACGGCTTTAGATCAAATGAGCCATGCCTAACAAATTTGATTGAATTTTATAACAAATATTCACATATAACGACATGACGAAATCACTAGATATAATCTTCTTGGACTTTCAAAAAGCTTTCGACAAGGTGCCTCACCGAAAACTATTGGCTAAACTGGAGAGGATATGTATCAAAGGTGAAATTCATTCTTGGATAAAAAATTGGCTTACAGACAGAAGACAGAGAGTGGTGATAAATGGAGTGGAATCGGAGTGGGAGCCTGTCACTAGTGGAGTTCCACAGGGTTCAGTCCTTGGACCGGTCCTATTTCTCATTTACATTATCGATATTGATGTAGGGGTAAACAACACCATTTCCAATTTCGCCGACGATACAAAACTAGGAAATACAGTCCTGAACGAAGATGATAGAAATGCGTTGCAATCTGATTTAAACAAGATATCAGAGTGGTCGAAAAAATGGCAGATGCCCTTCAATGTCGATACATGTCAGGTGCTGCAGGTTGGTAGCAGAAATATGAAATACAAATACGAAATGAATGGCAAACAAATAAAAACCGCAATGGTAGTAAAAGACCTAGGGGTACTAATATCTGAAAACCTAAAAACTTCCGACCAATGTATAGCAGCTGCAAATAAGGCAAACATAGCATTGGGCTTTATTAAACGAAAATTTACATATAAAAATGAAAACGTAATAGAGCCACTGTTCAAAAGTATGGTGAGGCCCCACCTTGAATATGGTGTGCAGTTCTGGTCACCTTATCTGATCAAGGACATTGTAAGACTCGAGTCAGTACAGCGTAGAGCGACGAAGATGATACCCTCATTAAGAAATAAACCATATGAAGAAAGACTTAAACGATTGAACCTGTTCTCATTAAAAAAGAGGAGGTTGAGGGGTCAGCTTATTGAGTGCTTTAAGATACTAAAAGGTTTCGACAAAGTCGATGTAAATGCACTATTCACATTAAACAATACTAATCAAACTCGCGGAAATGGAATGAAAATAAAAACCCAAAAGGCAAACCTAGATGTCACAAAGAGTTTCTTCACCTACAGTGTGGCGACAGAGTGGAATAAACTACCAGCGAGTGGTGGAGAGCGACACAATAAACGCTTTCAAGGGAAGGCTTGACCTCTATCTGCAGAGGGCTGGGGTGATATGGAAAAAAAAAAAAAAAAAAAAAAAATTATGTATGTGTATGTGTGTGCACTGTACAGTATGTATATATATACTGTATATATATGTATGTATGTATGTATGTATGTGTATATGTGTGTGTGTGTGTGTGTGTATGTGTGTATAATTATGTATGTACCGGTGTATATATATATATATATATATATATATATATATATATATATATATATATATATATATGCATATATACATGTATAGTTTGTAAGGCCAGACTGTCTAGTAAGGACCTTGAGGTCTGTGTGGTCTGTGTATCTATGTAGCTCTATGTATCTCTCTCTCACTCGTGGATTAATATGAAATAATCAGTAAGTGTATTTTACCTTTCAAAATAATGTATTTATTTACTCTACAAAAACTTTCGGAAAAACTAAATAAAATGGTCACCAATTTTCCCATGGATTTTTGTATTTTTCCCTGTTAGTTTTCATCAATATATAGTGTTTGGAAATAATTACAACCCTCGGCGAAACCGTTTTCCCCATTATACAACGATCTTAAGACACGCCGCCCGATAGTGGGGAGGGCTATGAAGTACAGGGAAAATGAGGGGTTAAATGCGTAAAACGGCGATTAAAAAGTATTTTAGCAAAACTTGGCTCGGGTTTTAAGGTATTTCTAAGGCATAAAACCCAATATTTCGAAAATCCGAGCCAAGTTTTGGCCAAAGCTGGCTCGGATTATGAGAGTTTGTAGACAACAAAATGACAGTAACCTCATTTAGAAATTTGGCTCAGGTTTCCCGAAATTGCAAAGCCATAAAACCCGAGTTTTGGAAAACCCGAGCCAAGTTTTGGCAAAACTTGGCTCGGATTTTGCGAATTTGAATAGTAAACAAATTACAGTAACCTAATTTAGAATTTTGGCTCATGTTTCCCTAAATTGCAAACACAAAAAAGCATAATTTTGGAAAACCCGAGCCAATTTTTGGCAAAACTTGGATCGTATTTTGAGAATCGAAAAAGACTAACTAAATGTCGGAAATCGGCTCATGATTTCCCTAATTGCAAAGCCATATAACAAGATTTATCGAAAACGTAGCACTTATGTAAATCATAAATATCCAGTAACATAGACCTAGTACATTGGATACAAGCCTAATCCACACCTAACGCCTACAATGTGTCCGTAGTAGGCTACCTAGTAGGCCTACGTGGGATACAACATGGCGGTTGGGCCCATTGAGTAGCCTACCAGTATTCGGCCGTATCTGTAAATACGAATGCGAGTCACTTCGAGCGAATTCCTGATAGAGCGGATGCACAATCTAACCTAATTAACCTAACCTAACTTAACTTAACCTAACTTAACTTAACTTAACCTAACTTAACTTAACCTAACCTAACCTAACTTAACCTAACCTAACTTAACCTAACCTAACTTAACCTAACTTAACCTAACCTAACTTAACCTAACTTAACTTAACTAAACCTAACTTAACTTAACCTAACCTAACTTAACCTAACCTAACTTAACCTAACCTAACTTAACCTAACCTAACCTAAATGCGCCTCCGCTCGAAGTGTCCAGATACCGTAAATACTACCGCAACTACGAATCTTGTTTCTGAGACCTAGTATATTAACCTAACCAAACAACCCAACCTATCGACAGAGATGGGCAGGTGGAGTAGACTAAAAAGCTGGTGGACAGACCTCGGGAGACAGGTGAAAATGGCGTGTGTACGAATCGGTGCCGTCTATAGGCAGGTATTGACAACCATGTTACGACAAAATTCCATTTTAGTACCATATATTTTTATTAGGTTTTGCCGAGGCTTAAAACACATTTTCATATTATGTTTAGAGCATATAAAATCCATATTTGTTTTCAAATATTGCAAAATAATTGGTGACCAACTTATTTAGTTATACTAAACTTTCCTTGTGGGGATTGCCTGACCCATAATGTTACACCTAATCGTATTTATCCAGTAAGGCTTTTAACCGGAGAGACGGAGGGTGGGGAGAGAGCCTTCTAGTTTGCTGTCCTATTATTCTACTATAAACTTTCTCTGTCTAGTAGTATTAAGGCCGGACCACCTAATAGGGACCGCAAGGTCTGTGTGGTCTGAGTATATGTGTAACTCTGTGTAACTCTCTCCTTTAAGAGTTATGAAAATCCCCTTTCCCCTTCGGTTTCAACTCAATTCTTATTTTGTCGTCAGATTTACTACCCTCCGTGGGCTTATCTCTTTCTCTCTCTCTCTCTCTCTCTCTCTCTCTTTCTCTCTCTCTCTCTCTCTCTCTCTCTCTCTCTCTCTCTCTCTCTCTCTCTCTCTCTCTCTCTCAACAGAACATTACTATGGTTTCTGTTGTTCTTAACGATGGTTGTAAGCTTTGTCCTGATGGTATATTTTGCCCACTTTTGTTTCAGAAGGGTCTCTTTACTCTTGCGCTCTCTCTCTCACTCACTCACTCGTGAAGGATTTTCGGAGAAGAAATCGACTCAGCACAGGACAACCAGGAAGGAGGACCGAAGACAGCGACGATGGCAACCTGCGAAGGAATTAAATGCTAATCCGTCAAGAACCACAAATTTGGATAAAGCTCCACCAACACGACCCAAATTCAAAACCGCCAGGGATAACGCCCGAGGACCGAGGACAGCCATGAATGTAAATGTAAATCCGACCAGAACCTAAAATTCGATTAAAGAGCGTTCTGTGAGTTCTAAAACCGCAACTTTAAAGGTTTTCTATGCAAACGCTCGTAGCATACGCAATACATTTTTCAGATTTAGAGGAACTATTGTTTACAGAAAATATTGATGTGATTGGTAATTATTGGATCATTGGTAAATCTTTTAATTCACACGAAGCTAAGAATTTCTTCTTCAATCGAGTTGTCAACTTATGGAATGGGCTTCCCCGAGATGTTATAGACTGCAGCACCGTTAATTCATTTAAACTTCGCCTAGACAAATATCTCGCATCAAACCCGCGACTGAATGCGTTTGTAAATGAATAACTTTATTTTATCCTCCCCTCAGTTTAACCCATCTGTCCCCTACTAAGTTCCTAATCCTGCCACGGACATTAGTTCCAGGGCAGTAGTTCCCTTTCCAATGTTCCCTTACCCACTCTAAACCACTGTTTGGACACTTGTTCCTCAGTGGTTTGGAGGACAAGCAGCCTAGAAGGGTTACTAGACCTGTTGTTGCTTGATGCCCTTTGTACTCACTCACTCACTCACTCACCCTTTCACTCTCTCTCTCTCTATATATATATATATATCTATCTCTGCATTCTTGCACTCGCTCACTCTCACTCTCTCTTGTAAGTTTTGGCCACTTATTTTATGACAAGAATCCTAGAGGGGTCACTAAGGCTGTTGTTGCTTGATTTCCTATGTACTCTGTTGTACTCTCTCTCTCTCTCTCTCTCTCTATGTACACACACACGCACGTGCGCCCTTTGAGATGGTAACTATTCATTGTAGCCTCTTACAACTCTCTCTCTCTCTCTCATCACATTCTGAAGCGGTGTTAATTACCAAAATACTTTTTCCTGCTCCACTTTTATTTTCTCTTTAACAACTCATTACTTAACATTCCAGGCATTTACATCTCACATTTTAGAGCCTAGAGCCACTACCATAATCCTTGGCATTGTTTAGAAGGGTATATTTTAGTTCTTGCGTATTTGCTGTACACTTTATATGACTCAATTTGTTGTATAGTGCTAGCAATAACTAAGCTTACACACACACACACACACACAAACACACACATATATATATATATATATATATATATATATATTTATATATATATATATATATGGTATATATATATATACCGGTATATATATACCTGTATATATATATATATATATATATATATATATATATATATATATATGAGGAAAATAGGGAAATAACTCCATGGAGCACCATCTTTATTTCGAATTTTTGGCTTGCTCAAGCAGTCATCCTCAGATAAAACATCATGATCCTAAAAATGTAAAATAAAATAGTTTAACATTATAATTATCATTATATGGACCAATAATTAAACAATACAAGTAAAGTCTACTTAAAACGTTAACCATAAGCTTAATAAACTAAACATAGCAAATCAAACAGGAATTGCAAGCCTCGTAACACCTAAAATACAAAAATGGAAACACACTAAGAAATATTAAACCTTCCTTACAGAACAAATCAAATGTTATATTAAATCAAACACAAAAGTATGTAACCGCTCATCAAACGTGTCTAAAAATACTCACTATCCTAATGGAGTTAAACATGACAGTACAGTGAAACAAAAAGGTATAGGACCGCTTACCAAATGCGTCCACACCCAACCAAAGACTAATCCAAACTGCAAAATACTACATTATTATGGTTCCTAAAGATTCAAATACCCTAAATATAAGTCTCAATGAATCCCCCACATGAAGCACCAACAAGAAAAAGAAACAAACTAATTATTTGAAATGTTAAGTTCAGGGTTTCTCTTCTTTATGAGAAGTTTTTCGCCCAGTAATGCCTCATACTGGCTGTTGAATTTTACCGATGATTTGAAAATCATTAGGTGAAAATGAATGATCCTGGGACCTAGAGTGATTCCTAACGGCAGTAAAGGACATTGTATTTAAAAACTTCCCTGTTCTATGGCTTTTACCCATGTGCTCGAACATCCTTATCTTAAAGGAACGCCCCGAACATCCCACATACCGAGCCTCACAGCTCGGACAGGTGAATAAGTATACGATGTTCGAGCACAACTGGTCTGCCACTCTATCCTTTATATTGAAAAGGTAACCTATTCTAAAATAATTCGTAAAAATAATTCTGAAATTTACTGAAGGGAAGTTGTTTCTTAGTAAATGTAACATTAGTTTTCTATATTGGTAGCTACTCTTTCATGTTCCATGGAGTTATTTCCCTATTTTTCCTCCTATTATGGAAGCTGCGTTGCCCCAGTCCACCCACTGAAGTCCGATGTATATATATATATTATTTTCGTTCTATGTGAGTGAGGGAGACAAAAGGCAGAACTGCCTGTATCGAGTGCCTCCCCCAGAGTTGAAGGAGTGACAGGGACAAAAATCAGGGGACGTTCGAGCCAAAATGCCTGGACACACAGAGTCTCAAGCAATTTAAGTCATGGGAAGAGGGAAAGACTGATTCTGGGAGAGAAGAAGGATTGGGAGTATCGTTTCACTCCTGAGTTGGAGAGTTGCATAGAGTATGGGTGGCATTGTGTTGCAAGACGGGTAATACGTACCCTACATAGAGGAGATTGAATACACTGGGAGAGCTCGGAGGAACACTGATTATTGTAGTTGCGATAGAATAGAGAGAGAGATGCAACATTACGGCTAAGAGGGAGAGGTTGCAGAGAGTTGGTGAGTGGACGCGAGTTAATAATACAAAAGGCTTTCCTCTCTACTTTGTCTATGATTGCAGTGTGTAAGGATCCTCCGCACACATGTGAACAATACTTAATACAAGGATGCACTTTGCCCCTATACAGAGCACGAAGCTGTGCAGGCGTAAAGAACTCCCTAAAGCGGTTGAGCACACCCAGCTTCTGGGAGGCTGCATTAGCAAGACTGGTAACATGGTCCTTCCAAGCGATAGCAGAAAGAGAAAGAGACACCGAGAATATTGAGAGAAGATGAGGGATTGATTTTTGTATTGTTGAAGTATCAGGGATAGTCCTCTGGGAGTTCCCGATGAGTAGTAAGATGGATAAATTGAGTCATCTGCTTATGAATGGATGTGATTGAAGGTACTGTACAGTTGAGAAGACAATTTATGAAAATTAGAAAGAGAATGGGCGATATAGTCCATGAGCCAAGACCCGAAAATGCACCCACGGGTACCATTTGAGTGGGCAAATTCTAGTTGTGATTTTTGACTTGCTAGACATCTCTACTTCACAGTTTGGTATGATAACCATTGCAGACTGGTAGCTTAGTGGTAGTTATCATGCGTTGAATATGTGAACCTTGGAGTGGAAATCCAAGGATCGCGTATAGTGCATTTTCGGTATTTTGGGGCTTGGTGACTACTCAGGGTGCCTAAATCATTCTAATGTACATTTGTCTTTGTATTCATATCCCTAGTATAAAAATAATAATTGATTCACCTTAGGAATATGGTATTTATGTCTCCGAATTTGATGAAAATCAGATACCCATGAAAGAAAGTCTTTTATTTTTCTGGCAAGAACAAAACATGTTATGTAAATACAATTAAAATTAAATAATGAGTTTCTTTCTTATGTCACAGATACTTTGAAGCACAAATTATCAGTCTTTCAAGTGTGAGGGATCCCTCCTTAAGATCAGTCCTCCAATTTAGTCATCTGTTTCAGAGTCAGTCAGGTATGCCTCCGAGATTATCATGTCAATGTCCTCGTCTTGGGGTTGATTGGCACATGTCTGCAACTTGCACATGTTTGTACATTTCAATCCATTGCTTATGCACTGGCATTCCGGTAGCTTGCATCCACGACTGCACTTGCAGGAGAGCAGCTGCAGCACTGCATCAGGGGCTGGAGACCCCTCATCCATTCCACGGTGAGCTGGCCATCGTCATTTTTGGCCCAGCCATGCTCGACTGGGCTTGGGACTTGTGGATGTTGCTGAAGACTGCCTCTCCAGATGCCAGCCTGATAGTTGGCATGCATGGCATGCATGAAAAGGCAGTCCTTGCATGGTGACATCTGGCTAGACTCAAGCTCCCCACGCCTTGCACAGAAAAGTTAATGGTGGGCTGTATTGATGTCCTCTGTTGTCGTGGATGTTGTGTACAGTTTACATGTGAATGCTTGCAGCTTCTTGAATAGGTCCGTTGATAGTTCCCAAGACTGTCCCAGCTCGCGAAACACTTCTTGCCAATGCTCTGATCTCATGAGCTTTAACGCTCCAAGCTTCCCACGACCTGCGAAGGCACTCACCGTGTCACATCCTGTGTATGCGTGCATGCCAATCAGAGCAGTACAGACACTGTATCCCAAGGCCTGGCGTAGCTTGGTGATGTCAAGATACCTAACCCAGTTCTTCGTTCCGCATTTCTGGAACAAGGGACAGGAGATATCAGCGGAGAATGCCAGGCATAGCACCAACACATCGGTGTCATCAGCTGTTATTACTACAGCACTGTAGCCTTCCTCTGCATCATGAGCTGCATGTAAAATTATTCTTGTGTCAGCCTCTTCTTGGTTCGACTGCAGGCCTGCAACCACTGCCCACTGGTTCTTGGTGATGCACAAGCAGCTTTCCTCACTGGCAACATAGAGTTTCTTGTCATTCAGTTTGTCCCTCAGCTTGAGTGTCTTCCACTCGGCCACCAGGAACCTTATGAGGTTGGCCTTGTTAGCCGAGCTGCTGAGAAACTTTCTCCATTGCTGTATCCGGTGACCTGGTGCAATGTTTCGAAACTGTATTCCTGTGGTGCACCCCCTGTTCACTCTCTCTGCATTTTTTATCGAGTCCTCCCGATATACATCAAAGACAATCGATTCTCTCGCTCCTGGCTCCTTCATGTAGGATTTGAATCAGTGCTGTATATATATATATATATATATATATATATATATTTATATATATATACATATATATATATATATATATATATATTTTTTTTTTTTTTTTTTATAAACATCTAGACACAATGTATGTGTATGTATATACTGTATAATATTATGTTCATGTGTTATTACTATATATGTTAACCAATATGTAAAAAGCATACGTTGTGTATTTTTCTATGAAATAAAAATATGACTGACTGACTATCTATCTATCTATCTATCGATCGATCTATCTATCTAACAATCTATATATCTATCTATTTGTCTATCTATGTGTGGGGATGAGGGACAGATGAGCTTGTCGTCTTGTGCATAATGCTATGATGGAATGTTGTATCTCACTCAGACATTAATGAGGACCTGGGATATATGTATCTGTGGTTCAGCAGTATTACCGGGAAAATCTGAATGCTTTTCTCACATTTCCTATATTCATGTAATGTATGAGTGCTTGTATGTGTATGCGTGTTCGTATTTGTATATATGCTTGTAAATATAGGTGTGCATGTATATGCATGTGTGCTTGTGTGTATATATATATATATATATGCATGTATATATAGGTGTGCTTGTATATGTATATGTGCTTGTATACTGTATATAGGTGTACTGTGTATAGGTGTATAGACGCCATATACGACCCCTGGAGGCTTTCCACATCAGATGCCTCCGAAAGATTATGGGTGTAACCTGGCAGGACCGTGTTCCTCATATAACAATACTTGAAAGAGCCAACAACACCAGTATTGAGACCCTTATCATCAAACAACAACTCAGATGGGTTGGGCATGTCATCCGTATGCCAGAGGAGAGACTACCTCATAAAATACTATATGGACAGCTGCATGAAGGCCGCAGAGCAGCTGGAGGACCAAAATTAAGATACAAAGACGGTATAAAGAAAAAACTAAAAAGGTGCAATATACAACCAACTGCACTTGAAAACTTAGCATCAGATAGATCACTATGGCGCTCACACTGTCAGCAAGGAGCGAAGGAACTGGAACGTCAGAGGAAACACCACCAGCAGGAGAAGAGGGCCCGGAGACATGCACGCCGGGAACAACCAGCACCTCCTAACCCGGACTACCAGTGCCCAGACTGTGGCAGGATATGTGCATCACGGATAGGACTCTACAGTCATCGTAGAACTCACAACAGATGAATGCAGGAAGGTAATGTCATCATCGGACTATGATGGACTATCATAAGTAAGTAAGTAAGTCTCTTCAGAAGGTTTTGCTGGTCAAGGCACCGAAGTTGTTGAAGCCCTACAAGAAAAGCACCCACCTACACCTAGGGACCTAAACCTCCCCCCTGCCCCAAATGACCAGATGCGCCAACCTTTAGTTGTCACGAAGGAGCAGGTGGTTGCCGCAGTGACTTCATTCCCAGCAGGCTCAGCCGCGGGCCCAGATGGTATCCGACCCGCCCACCTCAAAGGCCTCTTGGGTCAGGGATCAGGAGCTGCTGGGGAGGCACTCTGGGAAACCCTCACCAAATTCATCAATTCATTTAAGAGGGGAAGTACCCGACTGTGCCACACCCCTATTTTGGGGGGCATCACTCTGTGCACTGGCAAGAAAAGATGGCGGTGTGCGCCCAATATCAGTAGGGAACACCTTCCGCCGCCTTGCCACAAAGGTGGGTTTGAAACCACTCTCGAATGGCCTAGGTCAACACTTAAGACCAGTTCAACTAGGTTTCGGAACTCCAGGGGGGTGTGAAGCTGCTGTACACGCAACCCGCACCTACCTCAGCCAAGCCCAAGAAAAACGAGTGCTTCTAAAGATTGACATGCGGAACGCATTCAACAGCATTCGCAGGGATGTCTTCCTCCGTGCAGCTCAAGAACACATCCCCACTCTGTACCCCCTACTTTGGCAGGCTTATTCCAAACCTTCAATCCTGATTTTTGGCGAGACGGTAATCCCATCAGCGACCGGGTTACAGCAGGGAGATCCAGGTGGTCCTGCTCTTTTCTCAATAGGGGTGGATGCAGCAGCTAACAAAGTAAGGTCAGAACTGAATGTATGGTACCTGGACCATGCAATCTTGGGTGGGTCAGTAGAGAACGTTCTAACCGACCTAAATAACATCGTAACTGACCTCGGCCAGGCTGGGCTAGTGATAAATTACACCAAATGTGAACTTGTCCTCCTCAACCACACACGTGAACAAGGAGAAGAGACTCAGGCCCTGTTTCGAGGCATATTGCCAGATGTAAAGATCCTTCAGCAGCACCAGCAAACCCTATTAGGTTCCCCACTAACTCTGGCAGCAATCCCACCCGCACTTCAAGTTAAAAAGGAGGAGCTTCAACGTCTTGTGAGTCGCCTGATACACATCGATGCCCACTCAGCTCTGGCCCTTCTCAAGAACTGTTTCTCCATCCCAAAACTCCAATACCTCCTGCGCACATCGATGACTTACACGAACAATGGTGGCCTCCAAGAATTAGACAGCATAATCCGAGAAGCAGTGACCAGCATCACCAACGTGGAATTTAAAGAACGGACCTGGACACATGCCACCCTTCCTGTCCGCCACAGGGGCTTGGGCATACGGAGAGCCTCGGATATTGCCTTCCCAGCCTTTATCTCTTCCCTCATCGCGACCAACGACCTTGTAGTGTCCATCCTTTCTTCTCAACCCGGAATGACACTTAATTGGGACGTAACATTAGCGATTAACACCTGGAAGGAAAGTACAGGAGTAGTGGAGGAGCCTCAGGGTACCTCTAGGAGCAAGCAGAAAGCGTGGGATACCATCTCAGCGAAGAAAACTCAAGAAAATCTCCTAACCAATGCAGACCAGGTTGCAAAAGCACGCCTCCAGGCAGCCGCCCGTTCGGAGAGTGGCTTGTGGTTACACGCCATCCCCGTCCCACCTCTTGGAACTCACTTGGATGCTGAAGCGCTCCGGGTTGCCATCGCGCTCAGAGTGGGTGCGGCAGTTTGTCACCCACACACTTGCAAGTGTGGTGGGGGAATTGATGCTCAAGGTCACCATGCCTTGTCATGTAATTACAACGCAGGCCGCCTGCCAAGACACTCTGCACTAAATGATGTCATAAAACGGGCCCTGCAGAGTGCTAACCGTGCATCAATCCTCGAACCACATGGACTTCACAGAGAAGACGGCAAACGGCCAGATGGGATGACCACTTTCCCTTACAAGAATGGCCAGTGCCTCGTGTGGGATGCCACATGTGTTGACACTTTCTCCACAACCAACATCGCCAGAAACGCCGACGAAGCAGGTGAAGCCGCCCGGATAGCAGAAAATAAAAAGCGAGAAAAATATCAAGCCATCGCCAGAAATCATCAGTTCGAGCCCCTGGCATTCGAAATTTCAGGAGTCTTCGGCCCTACCACCCTTAAGATGGTGAATGAAATAGGCCGTAAAATCAGAGAAGTTTCAGGAGAACCCCGGGAAACCCTCTGGCTCAAGCAAAGACTAGGGATGGCTATCCTCCGGGGCAATGCCACCAGCGTCATGAGCTCAGTTCGACAGGGCTGGGTCATGCCACTGTGTGAGGCCCGGGCAGGAGTGGTGTATCCGTAGTCTTTCCACAGTAGGGTATAACAAAACATAAACTTTATTTGTATGTAACATGTGTGATGCACATAAATAAAAGGGGGATGTGTCGAATGGTTGAAAGCCACAGTTGCTCCCCCAGTAAGTAAGTATATGTAGGTGTACTTGTATAGTTAGGTGTGCCTGTACATATAGGTGTGCTTGTATATATACAGTAGGTGTGCTTGTATAAGTATATGTGCTTGTATATATATAGGCTGTGCTTGTATATATATGTGTGCTTGCATATGTGCTCGCTATTCTATCGCTACTATAATAATCATTGTTCCTCAGAGCTTTCCCAGTGTACAGTATACCACCTCCTTTACGCAGGGCATGTGGTACCCATCTTGCAACACAATCCCACCCCTACTCTGTGCAATTCTCCAACCCAAGAGTGATACGTTACTCTCAGTCTTTCTTATATTCAACAGCTGAGCTCTGGAACTCTCTCCCAGAATCAGTCTTTCCCTCTTCCTATGACTTAAATTGCTTCAAACTCCGTGTGTCCGGGCATTTTGGCTCGAACGGCCCTTGATTATGGACTTGTCACTCTTTCAACTTAGGGTGAGGCACTCGCTATAGGCAGTTCTGCCTTTTGCCTCCCTCACTCACATAGAAAAAAAAAAAGATGTGTGCTTGTATATGTACAGTATTTGTGCTTGTATATATATAGGTGTGCTTGTATATAATATTATAGGTGTGCTTGTATATGTATGTGTGCTTGTATATATAGGTGTGCTTGTATATATAGGTGTGCTTGTATATGTTTGTGTGCTTGAATATATAGGTGTGCTTGTATATATAGGTGTGCTTGTATATGTATGTGTGCTTGTATATTGTTATGTATTGCCTAAATTAAACTAATTGCGGGTGGGATAGAGTTAACTAATTGATAGTGGGTATATGTGACTATTTATTTGTACATAGGAAGGCCTTTAGGAAGGTAAGCTAACTTCGGGGAACATATTTTGTGTTCAGAGTGTACTGTAGCCTACTATAGTCCAACAGATCTTAACAGGCGGTCCTACCCGCGGTTAATCCCTTTACATTGGTGCCATATGTATAATTATTTACAACAAAAATATATTATTTTCGGTATTAAGTACCTGAAGTCGGTTTGAAATGCTCCAGTAATTTCTACATATACAAAAAAGCTTTGTTTTTATCATTAATTCGCTTGTTATTAGTAAATACAACGGACAATGTACCCAACTTGGCAACGTAGCTACTGCGACGTTGTCAGGTTTCTGGGCAAAAAACTCCCTCTCAGATTATCCCTTTAATCTATAAAAAAACATGACGTGATGGCGGGCTGCCAGGCGCACGAAATTAGTAGTGTCACGTCTAAACTAAATCAGTTCATTCCTGACAATGGAAGCCTCTCCAAATCGCCCCACACACTTGCATAGTCAGGTAAAAGAGATGGCCTATAACGTTCACCAATAATTCCAGAAAGCGAAGGAGCTTGGATGCCCTTTTATTGCCATAACAAAAGATACTTCCCGGACACCTGCAGCCACAAAACTGGGTGAAAGAACAATTTCAAGAATAACGAAAGAAGCAGGAATTAATGAAGAAAACAATAAATCGCCCAAATTTATGTCACCCAAGAAACGACAACAGCACAACACCCATTACAGATTTTTTTGATGGATTCAATGAAGGTGTTCTAAGAAGAACAGTGCTCACTTTCTACGAAAGAAAAGAGATTCCCACACTGTAAAAAATCCAGGGGAACCTCTTTAAAAAAAACGCTCCGAAACTTTTACCTCTTGGGTGGTGTGGAAACAAAGTCAAAATATAAAATGGTAATATATATATATATATATATACATATATATATATATATAAGAGAGAGAGAGAGAGAGCTATATAAATAGTAATATAATTTCTTATAACAATAATAATTATCTATGCATTCATGTGGGCTACACAGTAATACGGTGATAAGTGCGTTCCCATTCTCACTCATTAACAGGGCAAGATCAATGTACGATCGCGCTAATAAGTCATGTCTCAGCTGGCATTACGTTTGACTTGCTCTGTGCTGTATTAATGTCTGTCAGATGTTGAATAGGGTGGGTAAGTGTAGGAACATGTTTGTATATTTTACTCGATATGAAGAAATGAAGCTTAGATATTGCTGATACTAATTATTGATCAAAACATATATGGTGCCGAGACATCTCTTATTAGCGTGACTGTACCTTGAACAGGGGGAGGTGGAGGGAGGGAGAAAGATATAGCGAGAGTAATTTGGAAAGGTTATCGTACGGAAAGGGTCAAAAGGACAATCGGCACCAGTGTAAGGGTAGGTGACCGCGCCCATAACCGCCTGTTTAGGTCTGTAGGACTATAGCCAGACATCTTTTGCCCCAGGCCATAAACGCCGGCAGTTTGTGGCGCCAAGCGCGCACCTTCCCCCTCTCACCTGCTGGTTTAAGAGTCTCTCTGGCAGACATATGATTAGTCTTTATATAATTCGTGAATTAATGTTCTTACTCTTCATTTATATATTTTAATGAAGTATTCTATATTATTATTAGTTGAGTTAATTTGTTTGATTGTAGAGAGAATAGTCCAGTACGATAACTTCAATGACGAATGGCTCGATAGAGAATAAGATTTGAGAAACGGCAGTTCTCCTCACGCCTCTGCTTCGCCAAGACCTCACCATGGGTCACCCTGAGATTGTGTCCTGCCTTGTATAAACTATCTCTCTACAGATAAGTATTTTTTGTTGTATTGTATGATTATGTTGTATTGTGTGAATGTAAGGATAGATGTATAAAGTGTAATTTATATGTAAATAATATCCATACTTTTTAATTATCTTTTCATCCATACTTACCTTATTCATTTTCATGTAGTATCTTTCAAATTAACTGAAAGATTTATATACTTTAAATATTCTGAGGTTCTAAAAGAAATTAAACGGTAATTAATTATTTGTGTACAGTAAACTAAAGTGGATACTTGAATAACTTATATATAAATCCTAAAGGATTTACGAAAGCATAAGTTGTTCTACTGACATTTAAAGTAAACTTAATAATATCAATTATATGATTCTGATTGACTTGTATAGTTTTATAGTGTTGTAGGGTTTCACTGGAGGATAATATTAACCTTGCAGTCTAGTTTTGGGTGGTTAACTTCCATTCTTATAATGCCACAGTGATAAGTTATGTTGCCTTTTCATTGGAGTTAATCATTTATTCATGGTGTTGTGGGTTTGAACCCTAGTCCGTAACAATATGTACAGTATGTGTGCATGTATATATAGGTGTGCTTGTATATGTATGTGTGCTTGTATATATAGGTGTGCTTGTGTATGTATGTGTGCTTGTATATACTGTATATACAGTAGGTGTGCTTATATATATAGGTGTGCTTGTATATGTATGTGTGCTTGAATATATAGGTGTGCTTGAATATATAGGTGTGTTTGTATATATAGGTGTGTTTGTATATATAGGTGTGCTTGTATATGTATGTGTGCTTGTATATATAGGTGTGCTTGTATATGTGTTTGAATATATATATAGGTGTGCTTGTATATGTATGTGTGCTTGTTTATATAGGTGTGCTTGTATATATAGGTGTGCTTGTATATATAGGTGTGCTTGTATATATAGGTGTGCTTGTATATGTATGTGTTTGAATATATATATATATATATATATATATATATATATATATATATAGGTGTGCCTGTATATGTATGTGTGCTTGTTTATATAGGTGTGCTTGTATATATAGTTGTGCTTGTATATGTATGTGTGCTTGTATATGTATGTGTGCTTGAATATATAGGTGTGCTTGTATATGTATGTGTTTGAATATATAATTATATATATAGGTGTGCTTGTATATGTATGTGTGCTTGTTTATATAGGTGTGCTTGTATATGTATATGTGCTTGAATATAAATATAGGTGTGCTTGTACATGTATGTGTGCTTGTATTATACAGTATAGGTGTGCTTATATATGTATATGTGCTTGTATATATAGGTGTGCATGTACAATATATGTAGGCCTATGTGTGCCTGTATGTGTATATGTGCTTGTAGGTACGTACGTGGTTATTATTTTAAAGAGAGAGAGAGAGAGAGAGAGAGAGAGAGAGAGAGAGAGAGAGAAAGAGAAACTGAACAACAAAGGTAGTTGTTAGTGGGTAGAACTTAAAGAGGAACAGTGAGTTAATGCCTTCTAGTGAATCACCCCTCTAACCCACCTCTCTCTCTCTCTCTCTCTCTCTCTCTCTCTCTCTCTCTCTCTCTCTCTCTCACACACACCGCCCAAATCGTATGGCATATTACATAATTCTCCTTACTCATTTTAACCCCTTGAGGAATTTGACGCGTTTCGACAGTATATTCTAGATATCTTCAGACAATTGTATACAGCTTAGGAGGGATGTGTGGTAATTGAAAGGGTGTCGACTGTCTCAATTAACCCTCTTACTTACATATACCCGTCCTATGCTGAACGAAATTGTCTAATAATAGCCATAATAAACTGTCAAAACGCGGGGTTCATTGTGTACTTCATATCAAATATTCTACCAATAATGAATGAACTTTCTTACGAACTCTGTCCTGCGATAATTAGCTATTTGTCCCCAGTGACATTTTTGCTGTACTTGATTTGTACTCTTGCTATTTACACTAGCTGATTTGACGTTTATATTCTTCTTCTTGTTCTTATCATTCATCATCTTCTTTTTCTTCTTATTAGGGGTTCGTCCCCTACGGGGAACCCCTATTGTAATCATTAAACCTGGAATTTCATCCAAATTCATCTTACGCGCCGGTTTCGACGCAATAACTCCAGAACCGCTTTTTGGATCGGGATCAAACTTTCACAAGAGGTGCGTTTTTGTATTGGGCAACTTTTGATATGTTAAACATCCGGCATGGCGGCCAAACAGGTCCGTGGCAGCCGATTTCCCGAAAAACTTGATGCCTAAATACCGTGTCTCCCACTCACAGGAAACGACTGGGCTTTGGCATACGCACTCCCCTACTAATGCTCCGCAAATTTTATAGAGAAGGTTTTGCTTTTGCACGTGGGTTTTTTTCCGGCAATCTTGAAAAAACCTCTAATTCCACTTAAAATTCCACATCTTAAAACTACGCCGATGATCAAAGCCATGCTTGCGTAGTTGGGTGAGGCTCGCGATTCCGAACGTTTTGATACCAAAAAAATATAAATGGGTGGAATAGTTTGGCCGCAGCATTGAAAACTGTCTATTCTTAAATTACTTTAATACCGAATTCGCTACCCACACAAAGTTTACCGTCTACAGTCTTCCACGCATCCCCCAGTTTTGCTTAATAACATAATCTCTTTATTATTCAGATCTATATTTTTGTTTTATTTAACTCACTCAAAACAGTTAAGAGTCCCTACGAATTCCAGCAATTATTTAGCCAACCTACCTATACAT
Organism: Paralithodes platypus; assembly: GCA_032716605.1. Lineage (NCBI taxonomy): Eukaryota > Metazoa > Arthropoda > Malacostraca > Decapoda > Lithodidae > Paralithodes > Paralithodes platypus. The sequence goes on along the minus strand of CM064510.1, from coordinate 33,384,310 downwards.
ACCTACCCTACCAAATAATAGTGATAATTCAAATTTATTTTTGGTGAATGACAGAGTATTAGCTAAGGTTTTTAACAATTCCTCCCTTTGCCAAATGCTTAGTTTAATAACAATGATATGGACCTTTAAAGTTTTGGCAATTGCCCGTGTGACTCGTATTTTAACCCTCCTAAAGTGTTACCACGAAATACCGCTAGATCCTTTCTCAAAAGTCGCTAGCATGTTGCTACATAGCCAAACAATGTTAGGATAATGCTGCAATTTCTAAAGAGTTTTGGTTTGTTTGTTTTGCAAATTTTACAATGTAGTATGACTAGAATGTCTGAAATGTTCAAATTATCCCTAGTAAATGTCTCTAGATATAAAAGAAATGGCTGCTAGATTGAAGTAAATAGCTCTACATTTAGCGGTAATATGTAGCTTTACAACTGGTAACTCTGCAACCACCACCTCCCTCCCACCCTCCCAGTATGTCTCCACAAAATACCGCTAGATCCTTTCTCAAAAGTCGCTAGCATGTTGCTACATAGTCAAACAATGTTAGAATAATGCTGCAATTTCTAAAGAGTTTTGGTTTGTTTGTTTTGCAAATTTTACAATGTAATATGAGTAGAATGTCTGAAATTTTTTTATTATCCCTAGTAAATCTCTATAGATATGAAAAAATGGCTACTAAATTGAAGTAAATAGCTCTACATCTAGCGGTAATATGTAGCGATACAACTGGCAACACTGCCTAGCCCTTCCTTCCTCCCTCCCTATGTATCAACAACCACTTTCGGTATTTAGTTTATTCAGCTTAATACTATTTATCCACATAAAATAGAAACCTATCACGATTGTTGTCTAATACAAACATAGATAATGCTATTACATATTATTTGACCATGTCGAATTTAGCAGTTGCTGTTTACCTTGAACAGTAATGACAGTCTGTGACAGAACCGAAAGCTTCTCTTGCCGTGTAGTACTCAAAGAAAGCAGGGTTACCCATACCGAACTGTTACCAAGTCAGAGATTCAGAGGTAACTTTCACAATGCATTATAACCCTAGACAGACACCAATATACCACTAAATCAGACAAATATCACTACAAAAAAGATAGGAAAATATTATATTAATGTCCTAGGTATTTGAAATTATGGAAATGAGTAAAATCCATTATGATATAATGATAATGGGATTGATTCGTATCTGGCAACAGTGTTCAACTAAAATTTCTGAACGTATGCGAACTTCGGAGTATTTATCCCATTAATATACACATCTATCTCTATTTAAATGTAATACAACCATACACAGTGCTATTACATATTATTTGAACATAATATAGGATGCTCTTTCCTTTAACCCTTCCAGCCCGGGTGTCATTTTAAAATGACACCAAAACAAAAGGGCCGGAACCCGGGTGTCATTTTAAAATCCTTGTGCTTGAAAGCGTGCTTCAAAATTTGCGCGGCCAATTTTGGCATGGTAGGAGCGACCGCAGCGCCACCAAGCCTCAACTACTAGTGTTATCAGTTCGTACGTGGCCGCCATAGCGAGTAATACTGAAAAAATGTTTTCCGACGTGTCCGATTCGTTGCAACCTCCCGCGGGCCCCAGTGCTACCCCACTCGCAACTTCAACGCCTGTTCCAACCGAGAAGAGAGCTCAACAAAAGAAAGTTAAGCGTTTGTTGAGTGATCGTGCTATACAGCGACAACTTTTTGAAAGTGATGAAGAGAGCATTGGTGAAAGCTTGGTCGACAAGGTACAATTTATAAGTGAAAGTGAAGACGATTTTGTGGGCTTTAGAGATGACGATAATGTCAATTTATTTGAGGGGGGAGACAGTAGTGATGATCCTGATGTGGAAGTGTTTCAGGAAGGTGCCATTGATCTTCCCAGTGTGCTAGAACCTAGGCCTACCCCCTCGCCATCTTTGCTAGGTCAGCCTAGGCCTAGCCCTAGCCCTACCCCAGGACCTTCCCCTTTGCCTGCCCGTACGCCCTTGAAAGTGGGCAAATATTTCTACAAACAATCATTGATCAAAAGTGCAGCTAAAAAAGCACGCAGGGCAGCCGCAGAAAAGCATAGGGAAGCTGAAGATAGCGATAATGACGCCGACCCTGGCCTAGCAACCACCCGCATTCCATTGTCCCGACGCCTTGACACGGGACGCCGCGTGGGTCACCCACAGCCCTCGCCTTCATCTCTCGTTCAGGATGACCAAAGGGCCTCTTCAAGTGGTATTGGTGATGTGCCACAGGCCTCAACACACCACAGAGCATTATTTCCTGCTGAAAAGCCCTCGGCTCGCCGCAAAAGGAGCCCAACTCCCGAGGCCTCGGCTCCCATTCTTGAAGCTCCCGCAGCCTCCCGCGCCCCACACCGCCAACGCCCGGTCACTTCTTCACCAGAATTGTCTCCTGAGGAGGATGCTGACGACCCCAACATTGCCCCAGATGACCTGACGTCGCCTGAGGAGGAAGAGGAAGAGGAACAGGAACAGGAAGAGGAAGAGGATGTGCCGACAAATCGAGGGAGAGGGCGAGGTCATGGACGTGGTCAACCTGCCGACGCCGCTGCCCCTGGGCCTGGGCCTGGGCGTGGGCATGCAGGGCATCCGCCTGGGCGTCCGCGTGGCCAAGGGCGTGTGCCAGGGCGTCCGGAGCGTGTGCCTGCTGCAGCACGACCTCGAGCATCAGCATCCGACCTGTTTGTGTGGACAGATGGAGCTGATTTTGAGCCAGATTGTCCTGCCTTTGACGAGGTACAGATGGGTTCTTGGGTGTCACCAGCATATCCCTGTGGCCCAGATGCTACCCCCAGTGAACTTTACTGTGGCTTCTATGACCATGAAGTCATGGAATACCTTGTCAAAGAGACAAATCACCACCATGCTATCTGTGCCAAGTTTCTTGGGAGGAAGACCAGTGCCAAGATGGTGGCATGGAGAGCTCTCACTGTGGCAGAACTATATGTGTTCTTGGCACTCACAATGCTGATGACTCATATAAGGAAGCACGTTCTGGCTGACTACTGGATCACTGGCGACATCATAACGACTCCATCATTTGGCAAATACATGTCCAGGGACAGGTACTTCGACATCCTCTCCTATCTCCACCTGACAAACAACATGGCAGTCCACCTTCCCGACTCATTATGGAAGATCAGGAAGCTGTATGACATGATACGTCATCGGTTCACCACATACCTGATTCCTTTCCAGAAGATGTGCCTCGACGAGTCTCTGGTCCTGTTCCGTGGTAGGCTGCACTTCCGACAGTATATCCCGTCCAAGAGACACCGCTTCGGCATCAAGCTCTTCGTCCTCTGCGACTGCTTGACGGGGTATTTGCTGGACTTTATAGTCTACAGCGGCAAGGCTGGAGAAGTTGTGACTGACCCTCTCATTGGTTTTGGTGGCGCTGTAGTGAAGAAGATGATGGAGAGGCACTTCAATAATAACCACATCTTCTACACAGATAATTATTACACGTCGCCTCTCCTGACCAAGTACCTCCATGACCGCAAGACCGGAACTGTTGGCACAGTCAAGGGCAAAAGGAAGGGCATGCCAGGCTACCCAACCAAGACAAAGAAGGCTGACATCTTCCACAAGAAGAGTGGCCCCATCCTCTCCATCCACTGGCATGACCAGCGCAAGGTCAACCTCCTCACCACATGCCACAAGGCCCAGATGGTCGCCACAGGGAAGGTGGACCGAACAACCAAGAACCCCGTCCAAAAACCAGCTGCTGTCCTGGATTATAACATCAACATGCGCCTCGTTGACAAGTCCGATATGCAGATGGGCTTCATCGACTGCCTGCGAACATCTTGCAGGTGGTACAAGAAGTTTATCCTGCATACGGTAGATATGTCGATCCTCAATGCCTACAACATCTACCGTCTGAGGACTCCAGGAGCCAAGAAGTACAAGTCCCTGCGGAAGTTCCACAATCAGGTGCTACTTGAGCTCCTGGCTAAACATGCGAGTACACCAGGCAGGCCAATACAAGGACTAGGCCAGCTTGACAGAACGGGGTGTGCTGAATTCTTCAGGAAGCACCAGCTCAGCGCCCTTCCTTTCAAAGCACCAGGTAGTAACGTTAGGAGTCAGAAGAGGTGCCATGTGTGCAGCCACACAACTCGCAGACCCCGCAAACCCACAAAAACCACTTGGGAATGCCTCGAGTGTCAAGTTGGACTGTGTGCTGGCACCTGCTTCAACGACTTCCACACTCTAACAAACTTTTGAAGTGGAAGTGACAACAGTGAAAGTGACACTCAAATGTAGGCTAAGAATAATAATATAACTAAGTATAAGTGAAAAGGACACATAAGTAATAATAAGTGCCTTCAATAACAATATGAACAAGTGAAAGTGACACTAAAATATATATTTCTAACAATAAATAAATGAAAATGACACTCAATAAGCCTAGGCCAGTCAAAGTGACAGTATAATAATAATAAAACTAAGTATAAGTGAAAGAGACACACACAAGTAATAATAAGTGCCTTCATAACAATATGAATAAGTGACAGTGACACTATATATATTATTAGCTTACCTAACAATACATAAAAGGGGAAATGACACTACCAATTATCAAAGTCCAGTGAAAGTGACACTAATAATCATAATAATAATAATAAAACGAAGTAATAAGAGACAGAGACACAAATAAGTTCATATAAATAACTTTATTGAGTGAAAATAACGTAATAACTATAATAAATGACAGAATAACCAATAAAACACTATCAAATCGCTTCCTGGCATAATTGCGGGTGGAGCGACAAGTGCAACTGGGCGTCGTAGCCGGGGCCGCGGTTGAGTGTTCGGACGCGCCGAGGTAAATACGCGGCAAAAGTTACCTCCACTTCCATCACCATCACTCCGGAACCAGTTGAGCTAGAGAGCTCTACTCAACGCCATTCTACGCAGGAAGGTAAGGCGCTCATTTATATATATGTTTTATTAATGTAGGTCATATATTAAGCGAGATTAGCCTTAGTTTACTTTTGTTGATATTCGACCAGATCGCCTGGATACGAGCTCCGTCATTAGGAGAGCCTGCCCGGGCCAGGAGGGTTAAACCATTTTCTATATCTATTCACGAAAAATATAGGCCTAGCCTAGGCAGCGCTACCGGTAGGTACGAATTTATCCGTTCGAATTTTGATTGAGAGTGGGATTAGGCCTAGGCCTAGCCTAGGGCTTAACATGGGATACTGTTTGGGGGTTGGGAATAGACTGAGGCTGCTTTAGGCCTAATTAGGTAAAAATAGTCAAATCGAGACAATTGCACTGCCAACATAGCCTAGGCCTATTATGCAAATATTTTTACCAATCTATAATAGGCCTAGTCTATTCGCTGTAAGTAGGCAAGAAATCATGACCTAGGCTATAACCTCTGTAACTAAAAAACAACTAGGGGCCTAGGCCTAGAGTGATCAAGCTAATATGTCTACCATTTGGGAAGAGTCCGTCAAGGAATAGCCTAGATGTGGAAATTTGCAGCCAATTTGCTCTAGCCCTATTTGAGATACAGAGGTTAGAGGTCATTGTTAAGGCCCCCCCTCATGACATATTGTTATAATCTTATATAGGCTATTGCCAGCAGGGGGCAAAAAAACGAAAACAAATCGCTGTCAAAATAGACGCGAACTTAACCACGGCGATCGACACATGTAAACATGGCGGTGGCGAGGGAGGTGTCGGACGTTTGCAATAAAGTTTCTGTCTATTTTGAATGCCATTGGATACAATAATATGTTGAGGGGGGCTTTGCCCCCCCCCCCCCCCATGACATATTTTCACCATCATATATATGGCCAGCAGGGGGCAAATAACCGAAAAAATTGCCGTCAAAATAGACACCTTTATGAATAGGTTAGCCTTTAGGCTAGGCCTATCGGCAAGAGTTGCGTTGTATAAGCTATCCTAGTGTTTACTATTTTATAGGCTACCCCTTCGAAAGGACATTAGCCGGGTAGGATGTAGTATCCGGGTGTATCGCCAGCCTTGTTTACACTACGCGTACGTGTAGTGGCGTCAGACGCTTGCCATCCTTTTCCTGTCTATTTAGACTGCCTTTGGATACAATAATATGTTGAGGTTGGGCTTTGCCCCCCTTCAACCCCCCATGACATATTGTCATCATAATATATATTTCCAGCAGGGGGGGCAAATAACCAAAATAAATCTCCGTCAAAATAGACACGAACTTAACAACGCCGATCGACAAATGTAAACATGACGGAGGCGGCGGTCGTCTGCAATCATGTTCCCGTCTATTTTGAATGCCAATGGATACAATAATATGTTGAGGGTGCCAGCAGGGGGCAAAATAGACAAATACACCAAAAATTGGGTGTGGGGGTGGCAGCCCCCACCCATAATAGCCTACTATGATAAGTTAGGTAAGGTTGTTAGGTTAGGCTAGGCTAATGTCCTTTCAAAGGGGTACACTAGGATAGCCTATACCCGGTCAAAGGTAAGTCCTGCTGTAGTCAATTTGAATGCTACCTTAAATTGTAATATTAAGACTAGGTCTAGCCTATAGATAAAATAGCTTAGCCTATTCATTTATTGTAGCCTATAATATAGGCCTAGCCGGGCAGAATGTAGAGTTCGGGCGTACCACCACCAATGTTTACACTATGCAGAGCGGCGACGAAAGCTTGCCATCATGTTCCCGTCCATTTTGAATGCCGTTGGATACAATAATATGTTGAGGGGGGCAAACACCCCCATGACATATTGTCATCATCATATAATTTGCCAGCAGGGGGCAAATAGGCCTAACCAAACTGCGGCGATCGACCATGTAAACATGACGGCGGCGGCGGCGGTGGACGCTTGCGATCATGTTCCCGTCTATTTTGACTGCCATTGGATACAATAATATGTTGAGGGAAGGGCTTTGCGGCAATTTTTTTGGTTGTTTGCCCCCTACTGGCAATATAATATATGATGATGATAACATGTCATGGGGGGGGGGGGGGTGAGGGGGGGCTTTCAACATATTATTGTATCCAATGGCATTCAAAATAGACGGGAACATTATCCCAAGCGTCCAACGCCGACACCGCCGCGGCTGCTGAAGAACAAGGAAGTTAGCAATAGGTTTCATTGTAAAATAGACGGGAACATTATCCCAAGCGTCCAACGCCGACACCGCCGCGGCTGCTGAAGAACAAGGAAGTTAGCAATAGGTTTCATTGTGAACTGGAGGAAATTAATAGAAATAAGGAAGCTAGGCCTAGCAATGTAAATAGTCAATGGAATTTCCTTAATAATGACCATTATATGTATAGGTATACAGTAAAAACAATATATTTTACATAATTTATTGCATATCTTACATATTTAAACAAATATATATTAAAAATAGTTTAACCACACCACTGAGTTCTCCCAAAATACTCTAATAGGGCTGGCCTGAAGAATTAGATAAAGATGGACAACCAATCAAGACATGATAGGTAGGGAAGGGCAGGTGAACAAATCTAGGATGGTGAAGATACGCAGACATTTCTCGCCATTTCACCAATTCAGCCGCACCACATGAGTTCCACAGCAGAACTCTTATAGGGTAGAGCCGAAAGATGAGGCAAGAACTGCTACACTGCAGCACAGCACCAATTAAGAAGTGATCAAAAGCGAAGAATGAGAGATCAGGTCTATGGACAAAATATATCGCACCGAAATGCACAAAAAATACACACACCAGGGAAATCGAGTCAGCTCGACCGCATCAGCGACCGACACAAATCAGGTCAGGAGCTAATAACCTAGCCAGGCCAGGGTGGCATATGATATAGGCCGTCCGGAGGACAACTGAATGAGACAGAATATGAACAGAAGGGGAAAAACATAGAAAGAGGAATGAAAAACTTGTCATGTCATCGTCATATTGCCAGCAGGGGGCAAACTAGACAAATACACCAAAAATCGGGGTGTGGGGGCAGCAGCCCCCACCCATAATAGCCTACTATGATAGGTTAGGTAAGGTTAGGCTAGGCTAATGTCCTTTCAAAGGGGTATAGGCCTAGTAAACACTAGGATAGCCTATACCCGGTCAAAGGTAAGTCCTGCTGTAGTCTCCTTGAATGCTACCTTAAATTGTAATATTAGACTAGGCCTAGCTTGGCTTAACAGGGGATACTGTTTAGGGGTTGGGAATAGGCTCAGGCTGCTTTAGGCCTAATTAGGTAAAAAAAAGTCAAATCGAGACAATAGGCTAGCCTATTTATAGGCTACCTTTCATTACTGCAGTTAAGCACAAACTTATTTTACAATGGAAAATAATGCATGAGGAGAGCTGGGTAGGCCTATTAGTATTTTGTAAAATAACTTAAATTAGGTTAGGCTATAGTATACTTCATTAGGTTATTAGGCCTATGAGAAAACAGGCCTAGCTTAATTTTATTTCACTGCTGAACATATTTTGTTTTGTTTTTGCTGTTGAGCTCTGCATAGGGCTATATTCAGGTAGGCTTGGGTTTTAGTAAAATTGCATTAGGCTAGGCTACATATTTTTACTTCTATTGGAAAGCACAGGCCTACACAATAGTACACATGTTAAAGAATTTAGCCTAGCCTACCACAATTTAGCCTAGACTGAAATAACAAACAAAAATAGGCTAGGCTAATTGCAGCTAAATAATTTAGCCTAGCCTCCACAATTTAGCCTAGACTGAAAACACAAACAAAAATAGGCTAATTGCAGTTTTGGTAAGAGTTGTAGTTGTGGGCATACCAAAAGCTTTGTTTATATAGCCTAGTTGCATGCTCGCAGTTAGGCCTACATTCGCTTCTAATTTAACTGCTGGGGTAAATTTGGTAAAGCCACCCTCAATCCGCCGGCCGGTAACAAAACAATTTACCCAACGCCTGGCCGCGGGATACAATAAGGGGTTGAAGGGGCTTTATCCCCCTATGACTTATTGTCATCATCATATATATCACCAGCAGGGGCAAATAACCACAGTCAAATTAGACGCGAATGTAACTGCGAGCGTGCGACTACGTAAGTAAAGGGGACGATAGACCCGCTAACACAACTCTTAACGCATTTTTTCCTAATGTATTAGATTTTTTTATATTTATGACCTCAACAGTTGAAAGATGACAATTTTATGGTTTATTTTAAGCTATACAAAAACATTTGCTTTGTACCGGTAACTTAGATACGGTACTCATATTTATGCTTATAATTGCAGTACGAGTGGGTTTTTCTTTTTATATGTAGACCTAGGCTAAACAAATGTTAGTTTTTGTTTTATAGGCTAAACTTGGCTGAATTTATGCTAATAAATATTAATTGGAGGGCGCAAATCTGTCAAGGAATAGCCTAGATGTGGAAATTTACAGCCAATTTGCTCTAGCCCTTTTTGAGATACAGAGGTTAGAGATCGTTGGATACAATAATATGTTGAGGGGGTCAATCATCCCCCATGACATATTGTCATCATCATATATTGCCAGCAGGGGGCAAATAGCCTAGGCCTAGCCTAACTACAACAAAAATCGCCGTCAAAATAGACGCGAACTTATATTAACTACGGCGATCGACCATTGCCCGCACCGGCCGTCCCCCGGTTATTGTTGAGGTCCTGAGGAACCGTATGACTTTGACGAGCTCTTCCCTCCGCAGTCTCCGCATCCCATGTATCGTCGTACGGTACCTCTTCCCCTCCACATCCTACATCTGGTCGTCCTACATATGCCTCCTAAGCCTCGCCTCGTCCCGTCACTGAGCATGTGGATGGGCGTCCCTTTCTGGCTTCAAAGATGGATTCCTCATATCAGGCAAGCACGGACATATTTAGACAATAATTTTTTCCTCGCAGCATCCAAGAGTGGAATCACCTCCCATCTCATGTAGTTAATAGCCCCACCCTTGATTCATTTAGAACTAGGATCACCAATCATTACATCCCTAATCCTGATCCTGTCCACAACCATTGTCTTAAAAAGCACAACCCCCGCATATCATGCCGCCCGAAAGCGGCCCTCTGCGGGTCCCTCAACGTAAACTTATAATAATTAGTAACAATTCTTCACAACGAAGGGTAACTGAGATAAACAGAATATGAAATTGAGCGTAGGTTCTAGATAACATGTTCTTATTTAAAGAAGGGAATAATTACACGTTATACACTTCAACTTCAACTTGTAACATACATAATGGAATTGGACATATACAAGGAAAGTCTATGAGTATTTAGCTAAGTGCGTTTTTTTTATCACAGGTATGTAGTGTATGCGTGGTACGTTCTAGGAAGTAATTATCAAAATTGAACACAGATCTTAGGCACAGATCTATATAACAGTTACTACAAAATCTGAGGGATTAACACATACGCAATGGATAAGGATCTTGGACACAGATCTCTAGATAATTAAGCACTGTAATATTCACATACTTTAACCTTACCTTCACAGCAATAATCACAACGTAAAATACTCAGAGACACTTAGGGGAATATGGGAGGGTACTGGTTCGAGAGTAAGTCTGGCCGACGTAGAACGTAGATCCACTGGTCAGGACTTCAGGAGGGCTGCTTCTCACAGTCAGGCCTTCAGGATCCGGACTTCAGAAGGCACACAGCAGGTTCGGCGTACTCTCAGGGCAGGGGAGAAGGCAAGACAATGGCTCCACTGCTGTTATATGCCCCGTTCTTTTCAGAGTTAAGGATATTAACCGAGTGGTTGTTTGCTGTTCCCTAACTTTCCTTAATTTCAGTGAGGCTATGTTCAAGTTATTTCTTAGCTTTAACTCAATGCTAAAAGGGTATAGGGAATCGTTGTGATACAGCTGATGAGGTTAATACTTAACTTAAACATACATGGTAGGTATTACATGATACATAATGGTAATAGGTATTTTATTTAATACTCAGATGAGAGACACTGAGTCTAGCAAAAACATAATCGTAACTCTGGTGATTATGCTATAATTGAGGCTTATTGTTGATACTTGTGATAACTTAATTATTCTTTTATCTTATCACTGTGGTTGATGGTTATATGGAATGATCACATAATACAGGACCTACTATGTCCACTTATTCCGATAGCACTCGGGTCCTTTGTGTTGTATTTACATAACCATATGCTCATCATACTGCAACTCTGATGGCTGGGCGAATGACGGCTGATGATTGGTGGAGAGAGTTTGAGAGCTGGATGGTGATTGGTTCCCAGGCCTACCATATTGTCTGGGTAACTAACATATATAGTTCTGCTCCATAGAACATGCGAATTCATGGGACTATGGGGTAGTCTTCTTGTTTGCTGGTTCTCCTTGTTCACCTGTAGGTAAGCCATCCTACAGGTTTTATTCCACCCCGTTACTTCAATATATATATACACATGTATATCTATATATATATATATATTTATATCCATATATATCTATACATATATATATATATATATATATATATATATATATATATTGGGGAGGTGTGGTGGAGTGGTCTTGCCACTGGCCTGGTAATCCAAAGGTCCCGTGTTGAAATCCCGATGAATCAATGGGAAGATATTATTGGGACGGAATTTGTGCTGTACCTAGTATCAGTGCATTACCACAAAGCCCACCGAAACGTCAATAAAATACCCTCATTGTTCCCTGATTTAATAGCACTGTATGAATATTCCCATATTCAAAATATGCTACCGGGGTGCAATGCCTGGTGAGTTATTTGCTCAATAGGTGGCGTTGTGTGTGTGTGTGTGAGAGTGAGAGTCTGAGTGTAGGGGGTGAGATGGTGAAGCACGGGAACGAGGTGGCTTCAGAGATGGGGTCGCTTCGGGCCATGAGTGAGCACCGTGCCTCATGTGAAGGCAAGATGGCAGGTGCTCGTTGTACTCTACGTGCTTCACATGTCTCACTCCCTAGACTGGAACGAGACTTCACAGGCTTCACTGTTCTTTTTAAAGCGGTGAATGTTCAGGCTCTCAGCCTATGCCCGAGAGAGAGTAAGTTGGAATATATAAAAAAAAAAAAAAAAAAAAAAAAATATATATATATATATATATATATATACCTATACACAGTATATATATATATATATATGTATACTGTATAATGTATATTGTGTTGCTTTCAATGCTTCCAAACCTCAATTTCTCCATTTATCCACCCGTCTAGTACTCCAACAGTACTTTCCCTTTATACTTCAACAATACACAAATCAACCCCTCATTTTCTTTTCTCTCAGTATTCTCGGAGTCTCCTTTCTTCTGATCTCACTCAGGAAGACCATATTACCACCCTTGATAAAACAGCTTACCAGAATTTAAATGTGCTCAACTGCGTCCGGGGTTTCATTACCCCTGCACAGCTTCTTGCTCTGTACAGAGGCACAGTGCGTCCATGTATTCATTATTGTTCACATGTGTGGGGAGGATCCTCGCACACAGCACTTCTTGACAAAGTAGAAAAGAAAGCCTTTCGTCCCATTAACTCACGTACACTCACCGACTCTTTGTAATCTCTCACTCTTCGCCGCAATGTTGCATCTCTCTCGCTATTCTACCGCTATTACAATTCTCAGTGTATACCACCTCCTGTATGTAGAGAAAGTAGCACCCGTCTTGCAACACAATCCCACCCCTACTCTATGGAACTCTCAAACCCAAGAGTTTAACGATATTCCCAATCTTTCTTCCATTAAACAGCTGAGCTCTGGAACTCTCTGCCTGAATCCATCTGCCCCTCATCCTATGACTTAAATTGCTTCAAATTACGTGTGTCCATTGCATTTTGGCTCGAACAGTCCTTGATTTTGGCTATATCACTCTTGTAACTCTGGGGGTGACTCTCGTCCCAGGAAGATCTGCCTTTTGTTTCCTTCATCCACATAGAAAATAAAAACAAAATATATATATATATATCGGTATATATAGGACGAAAACAAGAGACGAGGAGGGCAGGAGGAAAAGGGAGGGGGGAAGAGAAATTTAAGAAGAGCTATGACTGGAGATCCCAGGAGAATTAAGATGCAAGGAGAGAATGAGACTGTAGGGAGATAGAGAGAGAGAGAGATAGTTACAAGGAGTTACAAAGCATATTTAGTATCTCAGAGACCTTGCGGTCCATTCTGGGGAGATACTCGAAATGAAAGGAGAGAGAATGTTTAGTGCACTACACTCAATACAGAGTGCGCAAATTACTATCTACTCTCTTCTTAAACTGCTCTACTGAAGAACTGTTTACAACTCCTGAGGGCAGTTTGTTCCAGGTAGAACAGAACTTATAATTATGTGAAAAAGTATCCACAAATACTAGTGCTGAACCTTTTGAATTCTAATTTCCAGCCATGGTTGCGTGTTGTATTCATATTGAGGCTGAAAATTTTGCTATAATCCAAGTTGTCAAAACCTCTAAGTATTTTAAAAAACTTCAATGAGCTGACCTCGTAGTCTACGTGTCTCCAACGGAAAGAGATTAAAAGCTCTCAACCGGTCATCATAGCTCAGTCTTCTAATCGAGCTTGTACTCTTTCCAGTCGCTCTATATCTGTCCTTAGTGCTGTAGACCGAAATTGAACAGCATACTCTAGGAGAGGCCGCATCAGAGCGTTGTAAAGTGCGGACTATTTCCTTATTTTTATACATAAATTGACTCTTAATATAGCCCAATAATTTCTGAGCTTTCTTCTTTACTTCAATGCACTGCTTGGAAAACTTTAGGTCACTGCTAATCAGAACACCCAAATCCCTTTTCAAGTCAGTCACTTCCAGAGAGAGAGAGAGAGAGAGAGAGAGAGAGAGAGAGAGAGAGAGAGAGAGAGAGAGAGAGAGAGAGAGAGAGAGGAGAGAGAGAGAGAGAGAGAGAGAGAGAGAGAGAGAGAGAGAGAGAGAGAGAGAGAGAGAGAGAGAGAGAGAGAGAGAGAGAGAGAGAGTAGAGAGAGAGATAAAGAGAGAGAGAGAGAGAGAGAGAGAGAGAGAGAGAGAGAGAGAGAGAGAGAGAGAGAGAGAGTGTAAAAAGTGGTAGGTAGCTCAATTCAAGGTTAACTCCATGGGTGGTCTCTTGCCTTGGAACTTATATATAACCCTATCTGGTGCAGGGTGGGTCTGTTTGGGTTCAACTTGTTTCACTCAATTGGTTTGGAGATATTAAATCGTTTCACTTCATTAATTTGGCGATTATAAGACATTTAAACCAAATATGGTGCGGATATTTTCTAGGCAAGCGATAGCGAGCCTGCAATTTGGGAGAAACCGGCCTTTGGCAGTGACATTTTACTACAAAAAAAAAATGTACATATCTAGCTTGAAGGGAGTCTGGGGGACGTTTTTTTAAGTCTAGGGGGTTAAGCTAAATATACAGTGATCGAAAGTAACAAACACAATCAAAACCCTCAATAATAATGGAACAAACGTTCATAATAACCCCCGGGACGTCGCACCAGATAGTTAAGGGGGTTGTATTGGTGGCTGGGATTCTATCAACACTGTTGGGGAGTTAAGTGTTTATTTGATTAACTGTATGTATACATAATTACGCGAACATTTTATAATGTATTTGTATGTACGTATGTATGTATGTATGTATATATGTATTTGTATGTATGTATGTATGTATGTATATACTCTGGCACATACCCCATAGCTGGGGTAGGCCGACTCGAGACAGAAACCGAACAGAAGCAACATTTAAAGTTCCAATTCTTAGGGTTTGGAACCACTTTCGCATTCCCTCGCCCTTTCTCTATTTTGTCTAGTAGGTGGATTTTACAAGGGGAGGAGAATTCCTAGCATCCCGCCCCCGAAGTAGGAAACAGTAGTAGGCTACAGAAAAACAGACAGACAGAAACGGCTAAGGTTGGGTAGAGGATGCCAAACCTCACTCTGGACAGGACCAGCTAGTGCCAAATTATATCATACAGCTTAGAAAAGATATCTATAGACGATTTCATTTCAGCTGGCGGTCAATTTAACGTCTTCAGATAGTTCGTGAAAATGATGTCTATGTGTCGTAATAATGCCAAGTTTTCATAATAAAAAAGAAAAAAATCTCTACAATATAATTATACACAATGGGAGCTTAATGATGATGCCCACATGGAAATATATCGTCCGCTGGGAGGAAACAGATTATAGTATTCAGAGGGTTAAAAAGGGGGGAGAGGGGGTTCCACTTCTCCCCTATGGCTATCCCCATATATATTGCTGTTTTAAGCCATTCGCTCCCTTACTTTGGCAATTTTAGACCTTTTGTGGTATTTAGTTATTTTGTTTTCCTGGTACGCAATAGCAATGCTGCAATTTAGGATGAAGTGGACTTCGACCGGTGCATTTTCATAGCGAACGAGGCAAACGTTTACCTCGAAAGGGATCATTGGGGTATCTTTTTTAACTTGATGGAGGTCTAGGGAGAATTAAAATACATAACTATTTATATAGATAGAAAATAAATATAAACATTTCAAAATAACCCTATAGGTAATTACACCTAATTTTGATATTTAAGGGAAAAGGAACACGAACTCCAATAAACAAATACGCGCAGAAAAAAATATGAACACAGAAGAGAACACGATGAAAAATAAGTGAACAATAATATCGGTAACAAAAAAGAACTAAAAATCAAAGACGAAAACATTTTCAGAGTGGAAAGAGAAGGGGACAACAAAGAAGCCGATACTCATAATCACACACACACGCGCACTAGACAACGTTTTAAAGGAAACCCGCAGAGATGCATTTTAGAAGAAAAGGAGATACTTATAAAATAGATAAAATATAGATAGGTAGATAGGGAGAGAGAGAGCACGAGCAAGAACAGTTTAGCGGAAGTACTCAGGGTGCAAACTGCCAACAAAAACAATTATCCAAAACAATTCCCCAGCTTCAACAGTAATATCAACAACAAACATTCCTAATACTGCTACCAACATTCCTACTACTGCTACCAACACTCCTACTACTGCTACCAACATACATACTACTGTTACCAACATTCCTACTACTGTTACCAACATTCTTACTTCTGCTACCAACATTCCTACTACTGCTACCAACATTCCTACTAGTTACCAACATTCCTACTGCTACCAACATTCCTACTGCTGTTACCAACATTCCTACTATTGCTACCTACATTCCTACTACTGCTACCAACATTCCTACTACTACCACCAACATTCCTACTACTACCAACATTCCTACTGCTACCAACATTCCTACTACTGCTACCAACATTTCTACTGCTACCAACATTCCTACTACCAGTTCAGTCAGTGACAGGAGGAGGTTGTGTTAATTTGAGTTCCTGCCCGGACCACCTGCTCGTGACCCAGTGACCATACGCACCTACCTGTGTTTGGAGGCAGTGCACTCGTGCATATATAAAAGTGTTTTTGCTCAGTTTTTAGCTGTTAGTTGACTTATTTGTTTTTGTTTTCTGTACTTAGTTGTTTGCTCCTCGCTAAGCTTTTTGGGATCATGTCAGGTATGGAGTGCGAGTCCTTTACTGAACTGCATCATCTTATTCTCCAGGTAAGGGAAGAGATGGTTGTGGTGAAGGAAGAGGTCTTGGCTCTAGAGGAGGTTAATGTTAAACTTCAGAGGGAAGTGGATTTGATTAAAGACGAAAATCTAGCTTTCAAGCTTAGCCAAGAGGAAATTAAGTCGAGTAAGGGGAAAAGGGAGGAAGTTGATGAAAAATTGTATTCATGGCAGGTTGTTAAAAATACGGGTGGGAAAGTCACACTCAAGAAGCAGGATAGTAGAATAGGTATGAGTGACAAATACATTCTCTCCTTTGCGATACGAATGTGAGGGAAAAGATAGTAAGGGAGGGTTAGCCGAAGTGACTGCCGCCGACTCAGCTCCAACCGCTGACGCTGTGCTACCTACCACCACCACCACCACCACCAAGGGAGCTTCTGCCACCACCGGGGGTTCTCCAACTGCAGCTGCTGGATCCTCCCGAGGGAAAGGTAAGTCTGTGTCCCGAGAAGGTAAGTCTGTGTCGATTGTGGGCGACTCCATGGTAAGACATTTAGTTAGGGCTACCCGCACTAAACTTAGGAAGGTTGTGTGTCTGCCTGGACATGGAGTTGGGAGGGTTTTTAGAGAAGATGGACCACATCTTGGAAGATAGTGGATATAACCCCATTATCTGTCTCAGTGCCGGGAGTAACGATGTTGGTAAAGGTTGTTGTTGTTGTTGTTCCCTAAGCTGCCTGGCCGAACAGCCCCGAGTCCCTGAGAAAGGCCATGGCCACGATCGGGCTTTCCCACAGAGCTCTCATTGAGTGTAGATTGTGTTGTTGGCGTAAGTGGTTGTGTGAAATGCAGTCTTCTATGATGTGTTTAATGGTATGGGGTGCTGTGTTACATCCCGGGCAGGCGTCGACAACGGAGTCATCCAGTCTCTTCTGATAGCTCAGGAGAGCTGGATGGTGTCCGCATCTCAGCCTGGCCAGGTGGACTCTGTCCTCGCGAGGAAGGGAGGATTCGGAAGGATGGATTTCGGGAGGTCGTGCATGCAGCTGTGTGTTGTCTGTGAGTGAGTGGATGGATCGGTGAGAGATATGAGTATGGATGTGCTTCTGGAAGTTGGTTCGGGGTGGGCAGGGAGGGAGAGAGAGGACAATAATTGTGTGTGATACCGTGTGCTGGGTGTTGTTTTGATATTTCTTGGTGTCTGTGGGTGTGTTGCCATGTAGTTTAGTGGGTGGTCTTGGTTCGTGGAGGCTGCTGCCAGGAATTGAGTGCCTCTCATGTCCAGATGGTCTTTGACTTTGAGGATTTTGGTTTCTTGATGTAGGTGATCTGTGGGTGCAGTAGCTGTGCAGCCTGTAATGATCTTCAGGGCTTTGTTTTGAATAGTCTGTAAGGTCTTATGATTTGTTTCAGCTAGGTTAGAAGCCCAGGCTGGGCTTGCGTATTCCATCACTGATCTTATGTATTGTTTATATACTGTGGTGGTAGTTTCTTTGTTGTGTCCAAATTTTGTGTGAGCAAGTGACCTGAGGGCGTTAAGTCTGGGTGTCAGTTTCTTTTTAATGTTTGTGGTGTGCTGTTTGAATGTCATATGAGTATCATATGTTACTCCTAGGATTTTGGGTGTGTGTGTATGTGTTAGGGGTGTGTTGTTTATGGTGAGTTGAGGGATGTATTCGTGTTCTCCTGTCCAACTTGTGAGCAGGGTTGCGGTGGATTTGGCTGGGGCTAGATTAAGTCTGTTTGTAGTGCACCAGCCATGTAGTGTGTTGAGATAGGGTTGAAGGAGATCTGTTGCTCTTTTTGGGTCATGGTGTGTGCATGTGAGTGTTATGTCATCTGCATAGGAGGCTAAGTTTATTTGGGGCGTATTGGGTGTAGTTATATCGTGCATGTACAGATTGAAGAGTGCGGGCGATAGGACGGATCCTTGTGGGACTCCGTTTGGAAAGTTTCTGATTTTAGATGACTGACCGGCAAAAGATACGTGTGCACATCTGCCTGCTAGGAAGTTGGCCAGCCACCGTTTTGTGTTGTTGTGCATGTTTGTGTTGTAGATTTTGTTTGTTAGGTTGTGGCGGGGGATGGCATCGAAGGCTTTACTAATGTCGAGTGTGGCTAATAGTGATCTGTGTGGTGGTCTAGCTGTTGGTAAAGGTAGAAGTGAGGAACTGCTGCAGCAGTATCGGGATGTGTTAGATAAGGTTAGGATGAAGGGAGGGATCCCTGTAGTACATTGTATCCTACCCAGAAGAGGAGTTCCCAAGGAATGGACATCCAGGGCGATTGGTGTCAATTGCCGTTTGGAGAAATATTGCAAAGAAAAAGCAATACCATTCATTGATAACTGGGATAGTTTCTATGGGAGAGATGGGATGTACGCAAGGGATGGGATTCATCTTTCATGGTTAGGGGTTTCTACATTAGGTAGTTCTTTAGATAGGGTGGTTGTGGGGTTTTGAACAGAAATATTGAGAGTGTAAATGAGAGGTTAAATGGAACAATGTTAGCGTCAGGCGAAAGCGATAAGGATATTCAGTCTCATGCTAAAAATGATGACTATATTGCAAATGATAGTAGTGATGGTGCAACGGAAGATGGAAATGTCGTTAGAAATAAAGGTAAATTAGGTATAAAGAAAAGAAGTAAATAAAGAGTATATTACACAAACTGTAGGAGTCTATGTAACAAAATGAACGAACTTAGAGCCCTTGTTAGCAAAGAAAATATAGACATAATAGCGCTAACTGAAACGTGGAATAATACAGAAACCAGGCATTTTTTAGCAGAATTTGATATACCAGGATATAGTTTGTTTAAATATGACCGAACAAGTAAGAGGGGTGGCGGTATAGCAGTGTTTGTCAGGAGTACATTAAAAAGCTTTATTAAATCAGGTATTAGACTAAATAACGATAATGACAGTGTTTGGGTAGAGGTTAACGAAGGTAGTGAGACCATAGTTATTGGAGTTATGTATTGACCGTCAAATATGAGTAGAAATGACGGAACGTCATTATGGGAGGAAATTAAAATGGCATCAAGGTTTAGCAATGTGTGCATTATGGGGGATTTTAATTTTCCGAATATAGATTGGCAGCATCAAATAGGAGACTCTGATTCTGAGGAGTTTATAGAGGTAGTACAAGATAGTTTTTTATTTCAATTCATAGATACGCCGACTAGAGGT
This sequence comes from Paralithodes platypus, assembly GCA_032716605.1. Classification (NCBI taxonomy): domain Eukaryota; kingdom Metazoa; phylum Arthropoda; class Malacostraca; order Decapoda; family Lithodidae; genus Paralithodes; species Paralithodes platypus. The sequence goes on along the minus strand of CM064510.1, from coordinate 33,364,651 downwards.
AATAATATTCTCGATTTAGTTTTCAGTAACAATGAACATATGGTAAATAATGTAGAGATAGGGGACCACCTAGGAAATAGTGACCACAATTCTGTGTATTTTAATATACAATGGAAAGGTAATACCAGAGAGAATACAACATCAATACCTGACTTCAGAAAAGCCAATTATGGTGGGTTAAGAAGAGCCCTATTAGCTGACCCTATGGTCAAAAAATTAAGTCGATCCAGGTGTCCAAATGAGTGTACCCCTTCTCAGGCACATGTCATCTTAAGTCAGGAAGAGACGTCAACCTTGGTAGATACATACGATAATTTTATCAAGTCAGTATTCAATGCACAAAATAAATACATCCCCAAAAGAAAATTTAGATCAACACAGAACCAACCCAAATGGATGAATAATAGACTATTAGATCTTCTAGGACAAAAGAGAGGAATATATAGAAAAATTAGGAAAGGCGAAATTCACCTACATGCTTACTATCAGAATCTATCAAGACAGGTAAAAAAGGATATTAGGAAAGAAAAAAGAAATTATGAAATTAAGGTTGCCAATGACTCAAAAAATAATCCTAACGCTTTTTACCAACTATATAAATCCAAGGTTAGAGATGTAATTGGTCCCCTTAAAACTTCGATAGGAGAAATGACAGAAAATTATTTAGAAATGTGCAGTACAATAAATAGTCAATTTCTTTCCGTTTTCACTAATGAAAATTTGGCACAGTTTCCAGAAGTCCGTAAGCCATATACCGGTAGCGATAGTATAGAACATAGGTTAAGTACGGTTACTATAAGTAGAAATGATGTGCTTAAGGAAATTGACAGACTGAAACCTCATAAATTGCCTGATCCTGATGAGGTATATGCTAGAGTATTAAAAGAATGTAGGGATGAGTTAAGTTACCCATTAAATTTTTTATATAACAAGTCATTATTTAACAAGTCATTAACAAATGAATTACTTAAGGAGTGCGTGCGGAGTTACATGGAGGGATAGACAGACTAATGAGGAAGTAAGAAGGAGGTGTGGTGTGGAGGTAGATGTGCTGGAAAGTGTGAAAAGGAACAATTTGAGATGGTTCGGCCATATGGAACGTATGGAAAGCGAGAGAATGACTAAGAGGGTGTACGAGAGCGAGGTGGAGGGACAGAGGGGGAGAGGTAGACCGAATATGAGGTGGAAGGATGGAGTGAGGAACTACATGAACGAAGGCGGTGCTGGTTGGGGGGAGGGGCGTCGACTGACTGGGGACAGAGGTGCATGGGGGCGGTTCGTTCGTGGCCACCCCTTCGGGGATCACGGCGTCAGGCAATAGATAGATAGATAGATTGGAGACAGGTATAGTTCCAGAAGCTTGGAAGCTTGCAAACGTAGTTCCGATCTTCAAAAAAGGTGACAAATCAATAGCAATTCTTCTCAGCATGGATTCACTCAGGGACGTTCTTGCCTTACTAATTTGCTTAGTTTTTTCTCAGAGGTATATGAAGCAGTAGATAATGACAAGTCATATGATATAATATATTTAGATTTCAGTAAAGCTTTCGACAGAGTCCCCCATGAGAGATTGATGAGAAAGGTTGAGGCGCATGGAATAGGTGGGGCGTTGTTGGGATGGATTAGGTCATGGCTAATTGGTAGGAAGCAGAGAGTCAGCATAAATGGTACGAAGTCAGAATGGGGAGCAGTCAAAAGTGGTGTCCCCCAGGGATCTGTATTAGGTCCTCTGTTGTTTGTGATATACATAAATGACCTTGATTTAGGTATAACTAGTAGGATAAGTAAATTTGCAGACGATACCAAAATGGGGAGAACAATTGATTCAGATAGAGATATAGAGTGCCTCCAAAGGGATCTAGATACCTTACACGAATGGTCAGTAAATTGGCAGATGAAGTTTAACATTGACAAATGTAAGGTATTAATAGTAGGGAAGATGCATACAAATGTTAAATATAAACTAGCTAATGTGGAATTAGAAAACTCGAATTGTGAGAAAGATCTAGGTGTGTTTGTTAGCAATGATTTGAAGCCTAGACAACAGTGTATAAGCGTTCGAAACAAGGCAAACAGGATTCTCGGGTTCATCTCTAGGAGTGTGAGTAACAGAACTGCTGATGTTATCTTAAAACTTTACTTGTCATTAGTGAGACCCCATATGGATTATGCTGTTCAATTTTGGTGTCCTTATTACAGAATGGACATAGATTCATTGGAGAGAGTACAACGTAGAATGACAAAAATGATCCATAATATTAGAAATCTTCCGTATAAAGAAAGGTTGAAGAAATTAGGCTTACATTCGTTAGAGAGACGCAGAGTTAGAGGGGATATGATAGAGGTGTTCAAGGGGGTTAGTGGGATTAACAAAGGGGACATGACAAATGTACTAAAGCTCAGTGATAGCGAAAGAACTCTGCCAATGGTTTCAAATTAGATCAATTTCGTTTCAGACAAGATATAGGCAAATATTGGTTTGGTAACAGAGTTGTAGATGGGTGGAATGGACTACCAAGTGCTATAGTGGGATTAAAAACGATAGGGAGCTTTAAGATAAAATTGGATAAGCATATGGACGAGAAGGGTTGGGTGTGAAGGGGGATCAGCAGGATTGGGCCAATCAGCGCTCTGCAGACCCCCGTAATCCTGCGTTAATCTCTAACCGTTTTGGTAAGATGATCCTCAGGGTATTAGAGTGTTGAGCCTATAATTGGGCTTTGTCATTGGGGTTGTGTGGGACAGCGATCTGCCTTGCTTAGGCCAATCGGCTTGCTGCAGACTCCCATTTTCTTATGTTCTTATGTTCTTACTACTACCACCAACATTCCTACTACTACCAACATTCCTACTACTGCTACCAACATTCCTACTGCTACCAACATTCCTACTACTGTTACCAACATTCCTACTACTACTAACATCATTCTTACTGTTACCAACATTCCTACTCCTACTAACATCCCTATTACTGCTACCAACATTCCTACTACTACTACCAACATTTCTACTGTTACCAACATTTCTACTGCTACCAACATTCATGGTACTGCTACCCACATTCCTACTACTACTACCAACATTCCTACTGTTATGGCTTGTTGACTTAAAACTTAAAGCTGTCCTTTAAGTAACATTTCTCTCATCATTGATACATCTTAGTCTTATTTTCTCCGCACAAATTTAAATAAGAGGTTTCAGTAATAGGTAAACCACAGTATATTATATATTACTATATTTAAATTAAAGACAATTTACTGTACACAATATTTACACTGCACTCTTATAAATCAAAATGGCTTCACATTGAATAAAATCAACCCTAGAGATAATTGGGGAAAGAGAAGAAATCTAACTCCTATAAGGGTCCGATAGTTACCGACCATCAAGTCTCAACAATACCCGACATTCACTTCTTCCATTGAAAATAAACACTTAGATTTATAAAACAAAGCTTTATATCCAACAAACAAGATATTGATTCCGTGAAGCAAACATACGGATCGCTGGTAACAAGAAAACTATGTATATAATTGAACCACTGAAAGAAAACAATGAAGCTATCCTATATAATATTATTAAGTTACGTGATTGCTAACTAGAACCACAAAATGAAACCACAACGCATCAATGAAGCTGACAAACTTAATGAATACACAGCCACATTTTGAGTTCCTTAAGTACAACCACATTATGAATCCCTGAATTCATCAATTAACAGAATTTAGTTATCAACTAAGTACCGAACACAAATGAAACATCAACTAAAACTCTAGAATTTCAATACACATTTCTATACAATGATTGCATTAAACAATTAACAACATTATACTATATGCTTAGGTTATATATTTGTAATCAACTATGCCATGACACTACTACTATATAGATGCAATTATAAATGACATTACACAAATTGAGGAAGGGTGCTGCTATGGTCTTCATAGGCAGATCATACTGGCTTATGCGGATTATATTGTATTGCTTGCTGGATCAGTATCAGAGATGGATGTTTTATACAGTAGTTTAAGTTCCAAAATAGTCTCACACAAACATTCAATTAATAGAGATATAACAAAAGTAATGATTTTCAACCCTAAATCAAAGAACAATACCGTCCCGCGAATTTTGTTAAATACTTCCAGAGATGAAAGATAAGGTAATTCTAAGTAAAAACGTTTATATACACATAGGCTTTTGGGGGCATTGTTTTGTAGTTATGTACCCTTAAAGTCGGCATTTTGGTGTTTTTTGTCATTTCTAACCCTGTTTTTCTTCAATAAGATGAGGATAGGAAAAAAAACTGTAAAGTGTATTATGAAGCATGATATCAATACTTCAAACTGAATATTACAAGAAACCAACAAAACTTAATTTTAAGCTCATCATCACGGAAAGAAGAAAAGAGCTACAGAGGATTTGTTGGTGTTTTCTGTCAGTTTAAACCCATTTTTCGAGTAATGAAAATTAATGGCGATAAGGTTAAATGCTGTATGACGGTGCAGGGTATCAATACTTAATGAAAACACAATAAAATTCTCTGTAGCTCCTTTCTTCTTTCCGTGATGATGAGCTTACAATTAAGTTTTGTTGGTATCTTGAAATATTCAACTCCATGTCAAGGAAATATGAAGTACGATGTAGGGAAGTTTTTGGTGTCAGTTTGGAGTATTGATATCATGTTTCATAATACACTTTATAGTTTTTTTCCTATCCTCATCTTATTGAAGAAAAACGGTTAGAAATTACAAAAAACACTACAAAACAATGCCCCTAAAAGCCTATGTGTGTATAACAGTTTTTACTTAGAATTACTTATTCTTTCATCTCTGGAAATATTTGACAAAACTCGCGGGACACCCTGTATAGATTCAATTACTTTTGGTGACGATGAGCTAGAATCGGTAAGAGATTTTAAATATCTAGGACATCAAATTATCTGTGACATTACAGATTCAAAGGATATTGAATTAAGATTAAATAAGTTGTATGCATCATTCAACAAATTGTTTAGAGATTTTAAACTTGTTAATAGTAATACTTTTATATTTCTTTGCAATGCATATTGCTGTCCAGATTATGGGTTAGCTTTATGGAATGACAGCGGCACCCTTAGATCAAGTATGTTCAAAGCTTTTGAAGTGGCATATAGTAATGCACTGAAGCGAATGTTGGGTGTCCCTACTTTCGCAAGCAGCCATATCACTGCTTCCAAATTTAATCAATTGTTAATAAGACACTTAACTGCCCTTACTCAAGCTAGATTTGTTAAGAGAATTAGATACTTGAGTAATCCCTTGATAATAAATAATTTTCCCTTTTTAAGTGCAGGACTCTTTATAAAGAATGTGAGGGCATTGTTCAGGGACAAGTACAATGGTTGTAGATATATATATATATATATTTTTTTTTTCTTCTATATTCCAACTACTTCCTCTTGGGCATAGGCTGATAGCCTTTACACTCTACCGCTGAACACGGTGAGGCCCGTGAGGTCTTGCTCCAGTCTAGGGAGTGAGACATGCGAAGCTTCACGGCTCGAAGCAACTCCATCTCTGAAGCCGCCTCACCTCTGTGCTTCACAGTCTCATCCCCCACACTCGGACCCTCACTCTCAGAACGCCACCTATTGAGCAATTAACTCACTAGGCATTGCCCCCCTGTAGCATATTTTTGAATATGGGAATATTCATACAATGCTATTTTAATAAGGGAACAATGAGGGTATTTTTGGGGGCATTTCGGTGTGCTGTGGTAATGCACTGATACTAGGTACAGCACAAATTCCATCCCAATAATATCTTCCCATTGACATATTGGGATTCGAACCCGGGTCCATTGGATTACCAGCCCAGTGGCAAGACCACTCCGCCACACCTCCCCTGGATGTATTAACAGCACGTATAGGCTGGGTCGAGAGACATGAGGACCGGCGGGGGACTTGTATTGTTTATTGTGTATAGCCCCTAATTAAGTATGGTATTATATATTATGTTAATCTAGATTCATTATATATTACTATGTCATAGTTAGCGAAGTGGTTATTCACATTCATTACTGCATATAAGGTCTAACCCCTTGTTGTTGTAGCCCCAGGAAAGCTTGATGCTGCTGGATAAACACAGCCAGGGTGAGTTTGTGGGAGAGTTATGCAGCCAGTGCGCGGCGTCCCTACCGAGTCGTGAGGCCTCTCCCATGCTACTTTGGGTGTCAACGCATTACCTTGGGTAACTCTCACATATGTGGTACCCTGGGAAACCGTAGGCATCCTGAGTTAGGCTGAGCCTCACGTAGAAAAGTGCCAGTGCTGCTGACGTTGGCTGTGAGCTGAGGTCACAGGTGGCCACTCCACCTGCTGGTGGCTCATAATAATAATAATAATAATAATAATAATTAAAGTTGCAAGCAACGTTGTGCGGGGTTCGAGCGGGGATGCAGGCAGGGTATTGTGTTGGATACAAGGGCTGTGCCACATATATCAAAATATCATGTATCTCATCGGGCATGGAGAAAGTACAGAAGGAATATAGTGTAGCCATTTTGGCTATGGCCACTTAGACCATTAAGGAGTGTGACCATTTTGGTTAAAGCTATTAATCCTGTACGAGTTGTTGTTGTTGTTGTTGTTCCCTAAGCTGCCTGGCCGAACAACCCCGAGTCCCTGAGGAAGGCCATGGCCACAATCGGGCTTTCCCACAGAGCTCTCATTGAGTGTAGATTGTGTTGTTGGCGTAAGTGGTTGTGTGAAATGCAGTATTCTATTATGTGTTTAATGGTATGGGGTGCTGTGTTACATCCCGGGCAGGCATAGACAACGGAGTCATCCAGTCTCTTCTGATAGCTCAGGAGAGCTGGATGGTGTCCGCATCTCAGCCTGGCCAGGTGGACTCTGTCCTCGCGAGGAAGGGAGGATTCGGAAGGATGGATTTCGGGAGGTCGTGCTTGCAGCTGCGTGTTATCTGTGAGTGAGTGGATGGATCGGCGAGAGATATGAGTATGGATGTGCTTCTGGAAGTTGGTTCGGGGTGGGAGAGAGGACAGTAATTGTGTGTGATACCGTGTGCTGGGTGTTGGTTTGATATTTGTTGGTGTCTGTGGGTGTGTTGCCATGTAGTTTAGTGGGTGGTCTTGGTTCGTGGAGGCTGCTGCCAGGAATTGAGTGCCTCTCATGTCCAGATGGTCTTTAACTTTGAGGATTTTGGTTTCTTGATGTAGGTGATCTGTGGGTGCAGTAGCTGTGCAGCCTGTAATGATCTTCAGGGCTTTGTTTTGAATAGTCTGTAAGGTCTTATGATGTGTTTCACCTAGGTTAGAAGCCCAGGCTGGGCTTGCGTATTCCATCACTGATCTTATGTATTGTTTATATACTGTGGTGGTAGTTTCTTTGTTGTGTCCAAATTTTGTGTGAGCAAGTGACCTAAGGGCGTTAAGTCTGGGTGTCAGTTTCTTTTTAATGTTTGTGGTGTGCTGTTTGAATGTCATATGAGTATCATATGTTACTCCTAGGATTTTGGGTGTGTGTGTATGTGTTAGGGGTGTGTTGTTTATGGTGAGTTGAGGGATGTATTTGTGTTCTCCTGTCCAGCTTGTGAGCAGGGTTGTGGTGGATTTGGCTGGGGGTAGATTAAGTCTGTTTGTAGTGCACCAGCCATGTAGTGTGTTGATATAGGGTTGAAGGAGATCTGTTGCTCTTTTTGGGTCATGGTGTGTGCATGTGAGTGTTATGTCATCTGCATAGGAGGCTAAGTTTATTTGGGGCGTATTGGGTGTAGTTATATTGTGCATGTACAGATTGAAGAGTGCGGGCGATAGGACGGATCCTTGTGGGACTCCGTTTGGTAAGTTTCTGATTTTAGATGACTGACCGGCAAAAGATACGTGTGCACATCTGCCTGCTAGGAAGTTGGCCAGCCACCTTTTTGTGTTGTTGTGCATGTTTGTGTTGTAGATTTTGTTTGTTAGGTTGTGGCGGGGGATGGCATCGAAGGCTTTACTAATGTCGAGTGTGGCTAATCGTGATCTGTGTGGTGGTCTAGCTGAGTTGATGCCGTCAAAAGCTCTTTGTGTAAGGTCTGTGAGAAGAGTGTTTGTGGAGTGCAGTGGCCTAAAGCCATGTTGTGTTGGAGCTAGGGGTAGGTCGGGTGTGATTAGTTGTAATACTAGGCGTTCCATGACTTTGGAGGGGGAGCAAAAGAGTGTGATGGGGCGGTGCGAGGAGGGTAGCGTGGGGTCTTTGTTGGGTTTGGGGAATGTGGTGATGAGACCATGCTTCCAAATGTCTGGTATTGTGTTGTGTGAATAACTGTAGTTTGATATGTTAGTGAGTGCTTGTATGCCTTGTGGTCCCAGGTGTCTGATGTGTATGTTGCTTATGTTGTCTAGGCCACAAGCGGGTGAGTGCTTGAGATTGTTGATGATATGCTTTGTCTGGTGATTGGTGAAGGGTGTATAGTCAAGGTCTGTGGGGAATTGTCTCTTACGTCGGATGACACGTCGGTCGTCTTTGTGAGGTTTTAGTTGGCTGACATGTGAGAAGTGATTGATGAGAGTGTTTGCTTGTTGTTTACATGAAGGAGTAGAGTCTGTTGTTGTGATTGCAGCATGTGATTGTGTTGTGTTGCTGTTGGAAAGTGTGATGCTGTTTAGTGTTTTGTAGAGTTTTTTGTGGTTTGTTTTGTGATCAAGTGTTTGTAGGAAGTTATTCCAATTTAGTTTTTGTTGTTCTTGTATTTTGTTGTTAGTTTGGGTGTTGAGTGCTTGGATTTGTTGTGTGATGTCTTGTGTGTGGGGTGCTGGGGAGTGTTTCAGTATGTCGCGTTGTCTGATGAGGTTTTGAATTTCTGGTGTAAAGTTGGGGTTGTGTCTTTTTCTGTTACCTCTTGGAATGTGTTTCTTGTCAGTGTTTTGGATAGTTTTATTGAGTATGTGTACAGCATTGTTGATGTTAGTGATGGGTGTACTGTTTAGAGTTGTGAAGTGTTGTTCTGTCTCATTTGTGAATGCTTCCCAGTTAGGTCTTTTATAATTGGTGTATGTGTGTTTGTGGTTAGCTGGGGTGAGTCTGGTTTTGGTGGTGATAATGATCGGGAGGTGGTCAGAGCCTAAGGTTCTGACCACCCTCCAGGAGGTTGTGGGGGCGAGTTCTGGAGAGCAAAAGGTGATGTCTGGAGATGATGGATGTCGTTAAGGATGATGAGGTTAACAGTTTGGTTTTGTAGTACCAGCCCTCTGTCTGTGTCGGGGTTGTCGACAAACCAGGCCGACGTCTTGGCGTTGAAGTCACCACCCAGGATGATGTGTGGGGTGTTTGTGATGTGTTGTAAGTGTGGTCTGTATTCATTTGGTACTGTAGGGGATGTATGTGTTTATGATGGTCATGTTGGAGTTGTTGCCAGTGCGTATTTTAATTGATTGTATTTCTGTTGTGTTATCATTTGGGGGGAGGAGGGATTTGGTTTGTACACTGGTAACTATGTATGATATTTCTTTGTGTACCAGGGTGATGAGTCCACCGCCTCCGCCGACAGCCCGGTCTTGTCTGATGGTGGTGAAATCATGAAATGTGGGTGTTTTTTGTGTTGTGCGGAGCTTTGTTTCTTGAAAGATGGCAATGTGTATGTTGTGTTGTTTGATGAAGTGTGAGAGTTCGTGTTTCTTTGTGTTGATGCCATCTATGTTCAATTGGAGAATGTTAATGTTATGTGCACAATGTATGTTGGGTGCTGCTGCACGAGGATGGGGTGGAGGTGAGGGAGGGGGTGGGGGTGGGGGTGGAGGGGGGGGCGGGGGGTTGGGATGGGTGAGGTGGGGGTCGGGATTGGGGAGCAGGAGATTGGGGTTGGAATGGATTAGGATGGGGTGTGGTATGTTGAGTTGAGGATGTGGATGGTATGGGAAGGTTAGGTGGGTTAGGGAGGAGAGGTGGACAGGTTTTAGGGGGGGGAGTGGATGATATGGGAAGGTTAGGTGGGTTGGGGAGGAGAGGTGGATGGGTTTTAGGCGAGGGATTTGACTGGGAGAGGGAGGGGCATGAGGAACAGGTCCAGGTGTTCGTGTAGTGTTTCTAGGAGGCAAGTGTTGTGTAGGTGAAGTGGGTCCAGTTCCTGCATGAATTGCAGAGAACTGAACCCTTAGTGTGGCGACTTGAAGTGATGGGTTTTGAGCAAGTTGGACATATGTATGTGTAGGTGGGTCCGGGGTTGCTCTCAATGTCTCCGGCTAGAAGAAGTCTTCGAGAAATGACAGCCGGAGAGTCATTTCTCGGTGTAGGAAAAACTGTGTGATGTGCGTGTGTGTGGTGTGAGGTGTGGAAATTCCCGGCGCGACCGAATCCGCTTCAAGGACTCCTGTACGAGTAGGCATAAGTGCCCGAAATTGCCTTCATTCCCTGCTCATTTTCATGCATAAGCAAAAGCCAGAGCGAAATATAATTATGTATTCGTGAAAGTACGGTAATAGCTTTCAAATTACTCCTGAATCATCCCTGTATGACGTCTGGTTTTCTTGTAAGGATCTTGCAAACGAAGGGCAAAATTGCTAAAAATTACCAAATCCGATAGGCCTAGGCGAAATCGCTAAAAATTACCAATTATTTTCTGTTTTCGCTATGTGTGACGCTGCACATAAGTGAACTCTCTCTCACACAAACCTCAGTGTCGTGGCGGGGCCTGTAGGCTCTGGCTGACGTCCATCCGTGCTGCTTGCAAAAGCTGGCCTGGCTCATAGGCTACAAAATAGCCTGAAAATCGTCTCCGTCATATGAGGGGCCCCGCGGGAATTGGGTTAAGAAGTGTGGTTGTTTTGATTATTTGATAGGGTCACCATAAGGGTAATGGTGTGGCATTTTTTCTGTACAGAAGCTTGGCCTTTTTGGTTGGGGCTTCTTAGGAATGAGACCTTTTTCGTTAGCCATGGAGAAACTGCAGAGGTACAAATTATTATAAGCAACCTCATGTTAAAAATATTGTATTGATTGTATGCGTGTATGCCCCGACAGAGGATATACTTGAAAGAAAGAAAGAGGAGTTCTGGATGAATGTGGAGGCGTGCCTGGAGAAGTTTGACAAGAATGAAAGAATATTTCTGATTGGGGATATGAATGGTAAGGTGGGTGATAGGAAAGTTGAGGGAGTGGTGGGAGGGTAGGGGGTACCATCAGAGGTGAATGGGAATGGTAGTGCACTTGTGGACGTATGTGTGGGGAGGAGGTTGTGGATAGCCAACACCTTCTTCTGACACAGAATGATCCACAGGTACACGTGAAAACGGATGTTGACGATGAAGGATAAGACAGTGGTGGAACGAAAGTCATTGATTGATTATGTATGTGTGGATGAACGAATGAAGAAATCTGTGATGGATGCTAGGGTGTATAGGGGTATTGGAGGGGGTCTGTCTGATCAATATGTAGTGGTAGCTAAGGTTAGGATACAAAAGAAGTGGGTGAGGAGAGCTGGAGGGAGGCGAGAGGAGGGTGGAATGGTGAGGAGGGTGGAGAGGTTGCAGGAGGAGGAAGTCAGGGAGGAGTACAGGAGAGCAGTGGAAAGACGACTAGGTGGGTTCGACCTGGAAGTTATGGAGGAAGTGGAGGAGATGAGCAAGGTGTTTAAGGATGAGATCTGTGCAGGATGTGAGGAGGTGTGTGGAGTGAGGAGAAGAGGGAGGGGAGTGAAAGGTACAGCATGGTGGAGAGAAGAGGTAAGAATAGCTGTGGAAGAAAAGAAGAAGCATATAGAGAGTGGTTGGGTAGTAGAGGGAATGAAGATTCCGAGAGACAGAAACGAGCGAGGTACGTGGAGAATAAGAGAGTAGTGAAGGAAAGTAAGAGAAGAGTAGATGAGGAATTTGGAAGGAATCTGAGTGTAAAATGGAGGGAGAGTAAGAAACTGTTCTGGAAAGAAGTCAAGAAAGTTAGGGAAGGTAGCAAGGGAAACAGTAAGGGTGTGAAAGATAAGAATGGGAGAATGCTAGCCGAGAAGCAAGAGAGAGTCGAAAGATGGAGCCAGTACTTCAGTGAGTTGCTAAATGTAAGGAATGAAGAGCCAGCAAACATAGTTGGATATGGAATGGGAGGGAGAAGAAGAGAACTAGTGGAGGAGGAGGTGGGGATCAGGAGGTCAGAAGTGTGGGAAGCCATGAAAAGAGTGAAGTTGGGGAAAGCACCAGGAACAGATGGAGTGTGAGGGGAAATGTTGAGGTATGGTGGTGAGATAGTGATAGAATGGGTATGGAAAATGTGTAAACTAGCATGGGAGAAGGGGAGTGCACCCGATGACTGGAAGACTGGCATAATAGTCCCTCTATATAAGGGCAAAGGGGAAAGAGGAGTGTGTGGTAACGACCGAGGAATATGTCTTCTAAGCATAGTAGGGAAGGTATACAGTAGGGTAGTGATTGAGAGAGTGAGAGTGAGAACGGAGAAATGGATAGGCGACGAGCAGGGAGGTTTTAGGAAGGGAAGAGGATGTGTAGATCAGATTTTTACCCTGAATTGTGTTGTGGAGAAGTATCTGGAGAAGAAACAAAAGGTGTATGTTGCCTTTATGGACTTGGAGAAGGCCTATGACAGAGTGGATAGAGAAGGTTTGTGGAAAGTACTTAGAATATACGGAGTAGAGGGCAAGTTGCTGAAAGCAGTGAAGAGCATGTATGAGGGTGCAAAGGCGGCAGTACGTGTGGAGAGTGAGCAGAGCGAGTTCTTTGACCTGAATGTTGGTTTGAAACAGGGGTGTGTGATGTCCCCGTGGTTGTTTACTGTATATATGGATGGAGTTATGAAAGAAATACTATCAAGAGCAGTGGATGTTGGTGTATCGCTGAAAAGGGAGGGAATTGAGTGGAAGCTACCTATACTGCTGTTTGCGGATGATACAGTTCTGATGAGTGATACCGGTAATGAATGGGAGTTGCAGGGTCTGGTAAATGAGTTTGGACCAGTGTGCGAAAAACGGAATTTTAAGGTAAATGCGGGGAAGAGCAAGGTTATGGTCTTCGAAATGGGTGAAGTCACAGAGTGTGAGGTGAAGCTGAACGGTCAGGCTATGGAGATCGTCAACTCTTTTAAGTATCTGGGCAGTGTGTTGAGTAAAGATGGGACTATGGATGAAGAAGTGCGGGAGAGGGTACAACAGGGGAAGAGGGTTGTAGGAATGCTAAAAGCAGTAACAAGAAATAGGGTGGTCAGTATGGAAGTGAAGAAGTCCTTGCATGACAGTGTGGTAATCCCGACACTGACTTACGGAAGCGAAGCATGGACGTTGGTTGAGAGACTCAGACCAAGAGTGAGAGCAGTGGAAATGAATTACTTAAGGAGTGCGTGTGGAGTTACATGGAGGGATAGACAGACTAATGAGGAAGTAAGAAGGAGGTGTGGTGTAGAGGTAGATGTGCTAGAAAGTGTGAAAAGGAACAACTTGAGATGGTTCGGCCATATGGAACATATGGAAAGCGAGAGAATGACTAAGAGGGTGTATGAGAGCGAGGTGGAGGGACACAGAGGGAGAGATAGACCGAATGAGAGGTGGAAGGATGGAGTGAGGAAGTACATGAACGAAGGTGGTGCTGGTTGGGGGGAGGGGCGTCGACTGACTGGGGACAAAGGTGCATGGGGGCGGTTCGTTCTTGGTCACCCCTTCGGGGATCATGGCGTCAGGCAATAGATAGATAGATAGATGTTAAAAATATCTTATATATTTTTGTTTAGATTTACTTGGCATTCCTCTTCCTCTATGTATCTAGCAATTTAACCCCCTCAAACTCCTTATGACGCGATGGTGTGGTAATTACCTCGGGCCAAAAAGCTCTAAAAGACGATCGAGTGATAACTCAAGCGAGCTTGAAATATGCAGGCGTTTCGTTCATGGGCACCCCTTCGGGGATCAAGGTGTCCGGCAATATATACCGGTAGGCTATAGATAAATTAATTTTTGGGCTATTTCTTCCATTTTATTTATCCTGTTAAAGTGCTTGATTGATTTTTGTGCTAATGTAGTTAGTATTTGGTGTAATTTTACATATTTCAGCTAAATCTGGAGAGCACATGCAATTTATTTGTGCATGTTCAGTAAGTATTGCTGGGGAAAGGGTTAACGTATTCATCTTTTGGGGTATATATTTATTATATGTTATTATCCTGTTTCTGTGATTGATTGAGTTTTGTGCTAATGTAGTTGGTATTTGGTATAATTTTACATATTTTAGATAAATCAGAAGAGCACATGAAATATATTTGGGCATTTTCAGTCAGTATTGCTTGGGAAACGGTTAACATACAGTATTCATCACAGGAAGGGAAGAGGATGTGTAGCTCAGATCTTTGCCCTGAAATATGTTGTGGAGAAATATCTTGAGAAGGGACAAAAGTTGTATGCTGCCTTCATGGACTTGGAGAAGGCCTATGACAGAGTTGATAGAGAAGGTACCGGTATGTAGAAAGTACTTGGAATATTCGGAGCAGATAGCAAGTTGCTGAAAGCAGTGAAAAGCATGTATGAGGGTGCAAAGGTGTCAGTATGTGTTGAGAATGAACAGAGCGAGTTCTTTGATCTGAATTTTGGGTTAAAGAAAGGGTGTGTGATGTCCCCGTGGTTGTTCAATATATACTGAACTGTATATGGATGGAGTCATAAAAGAATGCAAGGATGAGCAGTGGATGTTGGTGTACCACTAATAAGGGAAGGCAACGAGTGGAATGACAGAGTTGATAGAGAAGGTATGTGGAAAGTACTGTACTGAGAATATATGGAGTAGATGGCAAGTTGCTGAAAGCAGTGAAGAGTATGTATGAGAGTGCAAAGGTATCAGTACGTGTGAAGAATGAACAGAGGGAGTTCTTTGATCTGAATGTTTGGTAAAGCAAGGGTGAGTGATGTCCAGATGGTTGTTCTATAATTATATACAGTATATGGATGGAGTCATAAAAGAAATACAAGGAAGAGCAGTGGATGTTTGTGTACTGCTGTTTGCTGATGATATGAATGGGAGTTGCAGGGTCTGGTAAATATTTTTGGAACAGTGTGCGAAAAATGGAATCTGAAGGTAAATGCGGGGAAGAGCAAGGTTATGGTCTTCGAAAGGGATGAAGCCACAGAGTGTGAGGTGAAGTTGAACGGTCAGGCTATGGAGATTGTCAGCTCATTTAAGTATCTGGCAGTGTACAGAGTAAAGATGGGAGTATGGATGAAGAAGTGTGGGAGAGGGTGCAACAGGGGAAGAGGGTTGTAGGAATGCTGAAAGCAGTAACATGAAATAGGGTGGTCAGCATGGAACTGAAGAAGTCATTGCATGACAGTGTGGTAATCCCGACACTGACTTACGGAAGCGAAGCATGGACGTTGTTGGAGAGATTCAAACAAGAGTGAAAGAGATGGAAATGAGTTACTTGAGAAGTGTGTGCAGAGTTACATGAGGGATAGGACAGACGAATGAGGAAGTACGAGACAGGTGTGGTGTGAATGTACTGGAAAGTGCGAAAAAGAACACCTAAGATGGTTCGGCCATGTGGAACGTATGGGAAGCGAGAGAATGACTAAGAGCGTGTACGAGTGAGGTGGAAGGACAGAGGGAGAAATAAACCGAGAGAGAGGTGGAAGGATGGAGTTAAGAAGTATATGCGTGAAAGCGGTGCTGGATGGGAGGAGGGGCGTCGACTGACTGGGGACAGAGGTGCATAGGGGTGTTTCGTTCGTGGCCAATCCTTCGGGGATCAAGGCATCCGTCAATAGATAGATGGATAAATTCATGGGGCTATTTCTTACATTTTCTTTATCCTGTTAGTGTACTTATTAAATTTGTTGGTAATGTAGTTGGTAATTGGTGTAATTTTGCATATTTCAGATAAAGGATGTCAACAGAATAACAAATGATGAGCTGAAGAGACGTTTAGGTATAAAGAGTATTAGCGAGGAGATGCGTACAAGTAAACTGGGATGGTATGGACATGTGGAGAGAATGGATGAACAAAATTGGGTGAAAAGATGCAGGTCTGCGATTGTGGAGGGAGCTGCACCAAGGGGTGGACCGAGTAAGACCTGGGATCGGACTATACGTGCCGATCTCAAATCCAAAAACTTGACAAGTAAAGCATCCCTTAACCCTTATTTAGCGGCGAGCAACATAAGTCGAGTTAAATAAAGCTGGACTATGTGGCGGCGCTCGACATAGGTCGAGTGGCAATTTCAGCACGTAATGTGGCTGAGAGAGAGAGACAAGTGGTGGCAGGAGACTAGCGAGCGTATGACTGCTCCAGACCACCGCGGCGAACCTACTGACACAAATCTCAGCTCCCTCCTCCCTCTCTCACTCGCTACATACTCAATTATGTACCGAAAGTACCGAATTACCTGCTTTTTGCACTCGCGTTGCACGGTTATTGCAAGAAAACTATCCATCATACAAGGATCGTTATGGTGTCATTCGAAAGCTCTGTTTATGCCCTTTCAGGGATAGGTACTTGTTTTACGTTCTGGGTCTTATTTAGGCATGAAAATGATCACGTAAACAGCCCTATTTTGGCTAAAAACACCCCGCTGTGCGGTACATATAAATAAACCGCATAGGCCGCTCGTAAGGTGTTAACAGGGTTGCCTGGAACGCCGCCATTAGGAAAAGAGACTGAAACTGCACATCTGTGTGGAACACTCAGTCTTAAAATGTTATGTATGTATAAATCTGAAGAGCACATGAAATCTATTTAGGCATTTTCAGTCAGTATTGCTGGCTAAAGGGTTAACATATTAATCTTTTGGAGTATTTCTTCCATTTATTTATCCTGTTAGTGAGTTTTATTGATTTCAGTGCTACTGTAGTGGTATTTGGTGTAATTTTACATATTTTAGATAAATCTGAAGAGGACATGCAATATATTTGGGCATTTTCAGTCAGTATTGCTGGGGAAACGGTTAGCATACTGTAGTCATCTTAGGAGGGAAGAGGATGTGTTGCTCATATTTTTGCCCGGAAATGTGTTGTGGAGAAATATCTGGAGAAGCGACAAAAGTTGTATGCTGCATTTATGGAGTTGGAGAAGGCCTATGACAGAATTGATAGAGAAGGTATGTGGAAAGTACCGGTACTGAGAATACACGGAGTAGATGGCAAGTTGCTGAAAGCAATGAAGAGCATGTATGAGGGTGCAAAGGTGTCAGTATGTGTGGATAACTAACAGAGCGAGTTCTTTAATCTGAATGTTGGGTTAAAGCAAGGGTGTGTGTGATGTCCCCATGATTGTTCAATATATACCAGTACAGTATATGGATGGAGTCATGAGAGAAATACAAGGAAGAGCAGCGGATGTTGGTGTACCACTGATAAGGGAAGGAAACGAGTGGAAGTTGCCTCAACAGTACAGTACCGGTACTACTGCTGCTGACAACACAGTTCTGATGAGCGATAGTGAATGGGAGTTGCAGGGTCAGGTAAATATGTTTGGAACAGTGTGTGGAAAATGGAATCTGGAGGTAAATGCTAGGAAGAGCAATATTATGGTAATTGAAAGGGGTGCAACCATAGAGTGTGAAGTGAGGTTGAACAGCTATGAAGAATGTCAGCTCATTTAAGTATTTGGGCAGTGTGTTGAGTAAAGATGTGAGTAGGCCTATGGATGAAGAAGTGTGGGAGAAAGTGTAACAGGGGAAGAGCGTTGTAGGAACTCTGAAAGCAGTAAGAAGAAATAGGGTGATCAGCATGGAAGTAAAGAAGTCCTTGCATGACAGTGTGGTAATCCCGACATTGACTTATGGGAGGGAAGCATGGACGTTTCTGACTGGGATTGATCATTGATAATCATCGGTTATGCTAGTTGGAAAATTAGTGGGGAAGAATGTAGAGTTCGGGTGTACCGCCAGCCTTGTTTACACTACGGGAGCGGCAGCGGATGCTGGCCATCATGTTCCCGTCTATTTGACTGCTTTTGGATACAATAATAGGTTGAGGGGGGTCACCCCCCCATGACATATTGTCATCATCATTATATATTGCTAGCAGGAGGCAAATAACCGAAAAAAACGCCTTCAAAATAGACGCGAACTAAAGGCTGGTTCACACATAGCCGAGTCGGTGCGCGAGTCCAACACGAGTGATGAAATTTTGCTATTCAGCAATGACTCGTCGATACTCCTCAACACTCGTATAGACTCGTGCTACGCTCGTGTATCCTCTTTGTTTCCCCGACACACTCGTGGGTCCCCGCCACGGGGTCCAAAAATGTCATGCATGCATGACATTTTTGGGTCCCGTGGCGAGTACCCATGAGTGTGGCCTAAATACGTGTAGACTCGTGTACATACGTGTTAACTCGTGTTTGACTCTGAATAACTCTTCGTTATTCGTGTTAACTCGTGTTGACTCGTGTAAACCCGTGTAACACTCTTTGGTGATTCGTCGCTTTTCGTCATCATTTCGACGTTGACGAAGCAACACGTGTCTACACGCAAAAACACGTATGTAAGACACATGCAACACATATCAACAAGAGTAGAAAGCACGAATGTGAGTGCCAAAATTTGGTGCCCCCATGATGCCAAAGTATACACGATTCAAAGACAAGTGAAAACACAAGTAAACAAGAGTAAACACGATCCACTGAGAAAAAAACACGAGTGTAACACGAAAAAGCAAGTGTCATTTGAAATACCGTTATTTCAAAAATGTAGGAAGAATCAATAAGAGTTTACACGGATGTAACACGAGTCAACACGTGTGCAACAGAGATCCAACGAGAGTCAACGCGTTGTCTTTCGTGTTGATCCGTATAAAAATTGTGTTGATCCGTGTAACAATCGCGTTGACTCGTGTTAGACTCGTCCATACGCTTTGTTTACGTGCCCTGGAATGTGGCCATAATTTTTCAAATTTTTGACACTCGTGTTGGGTTCGTGTTATACTCGTTTTGAGTCTCAGTTACTCGTACAGACTCTTGCATGAACACGTGTTGACTCGTATTGAATCGAGTTAACTCGTGTTACACTCTCCTTGACTCGGGAACAATTGCTACTGGCGGCCGACTCAGCCTCCAGCGATGGCGATAATCGACGAGTGTGACACGTGTTGGACTCGCGCACCGACTCGGCTATGTGTGAACCAGCCTTTAACCATGGTGATCGACATATGTAAACATGACGGCGGCGGTGGTGTCGGCGTCGGACACTTGCGATAATGTTCCCGTCTATTTTGAATGCCATTGGATACAATAATATGTTGAGGGGGGGCTTTGCCCCCATGACGTGTTGTCATCATCATATATATTGCCAGTAGGGGGCAAACAACCAAAACAATTGCCGCAAAGCCCTCCCCTCAACATATTATTGTATCCAATGGCAGTCAAAATAGACGGGAACATGATGGCAAGCTTCCGTCGCCGCTCTGCGCAGTGTAAACAATGGTGGCGGTATGCCAGAATTCTACATTCTACCCGGCTAGGCCTATATTATAGGCTACAATAAATAAGTATACTAGGCTATTTTATCTATAGGCTATGCCTAGTCTAATATTACAATTTAAGGTAGCATTCAAGTTGACTACAGCAGGACTTACCCTTGACCAGGTATAGGCTATCCTTGTGTTTACTAGGCCAATACCCCTTTGAAAGGACATTAGCCTAGCCTAACCTAACAACCTCACCTAACCTATTATAGTAGGCTATTATGGGTGGGGGCTGCTGCCCCCACACCCCGATTTTTGGTGTATTTGTCTATTTTGTCTGTAAAGTGGGAATTTTTTCAATTTGTCGATAACGAAAATCCTCCATGCGGACTATAGCCTATGGAGAAAAATATGGCGAATCTATTGTTGCCTATTATCTCTAATAAATTGTTTCTCATAATGCTGCAGGAGTGGCGTTTAAAATACCAACCATTTAATTGTGTGCCTTTAAAAATGACCTAAATTAGGCTATAGGCTACTGGAAGATTAGAAGAATCTTTAAGAAAGACTGGGTTAGGGTTATTGTCGTGCCAAAGCTAGATTATAGCCTAAATATAAAAGGAAGTGAATAAAATGAAATATGCCGAAAAAAATCGCCGTCAAAATAGACGCGAAGTTAACCGCGACGATCGCCCTATGTAAACATGACGACAGTACACCCGGTAACTACATCCATCCCATTAACCCGGGAACTGCGGGGAGACTCTTAAGAGTGAGTGAAAACAAAAATCAACTTTTGACATCGACAAAAAAAAAAAAAAAAAAAAAAAAAAAAAAAAAAAAAAAAAAAAAAATTGGCCCCTGGGCCATGCAAAATCTCAGTCCTCTACCTCCCCTCCTTCCCCACTTTCCTCCTCTCCTTCAGTTATCACCTATTTTCCCTGTTATTCCCTTATTCTGAGGTATATTTTCGTGCTAACATTAGAAATCCGGTTGGAGGGTGTGGTCATCACTGATAGCAAGCGAATGCAAGAGAGAGAGAGAGAGTATCGATCGACTGTGTCTCAGTTGCCTTGGGGGATATTGGCGGGAAAGCAGGTTGCCTCACCCATACATTATACAACTCGCGGGCTATATCTCCGATTTTGACCATCCAAACGTTGTTTTCACTCGTTTTATTGTTGTTTCAGGTTAATACCTTTATAATCAACCCATAATAGGCGCATATGGATAAGTATTAATGCTATTAATGGCACAATGAATATTTTAGTGACGGAAACACCTCAAATACATCAGCACAGGGGGACGTTTCCAATTACCCCCATGCGCACTTGTTAGGTTAAAAGTTACTGTGGGACACCAAATATGTTGAGGGGGTCTCTGCGGCTCTGCCCCCCCATGTCGGCCCGTCACGTATTATGATGTACGGTAAGTCATCATCATCTGTGCTAATTCATAGGATCCCCAATTAAGGACAAAGTCAATCAATAGACGAAATAAGCTCCCGAATTACAATAACATAGCTGCCCGCCGTTTATGGGCGACTTTTTACACGTCATTTTAAATGCTACTTTCCTGCCCTGGTCTAGGCCTAATAGATGTTTTCCAAAGAATCAAACTTAAATTAAAAGGAAGTAGTCTAGCCTACAGTTTATAGGAAGGCTATTCCAACATGCATTCCAGAACTTAGGCCTAGGCCTAGGCTATATGAAAATTTGTGGGTGGTCTGCCAAAAAAGAATCACTAGGCCTATTAGGCTATGGGTAGGCTAGTATGGGGTGCATTTTGCAAATTTTCTGAACTCTTAGGCCTAGGCTAGGCTAAATTAAAACTCACAAAATCTGAGTAAAACCAGCACTAGAATTTTGTCTTGTCTTGTCTTGGGGCAACCTCAGGCGAATACTCGCCCACTCCGGCCCTACCGTAGTCGCGGAGATCCTATGTCACAATTAAATTAGTTTATAGTTAAGGTTAAAATTCACCACCGTGTCACTTTCATTCTAGGTCATTCGTAGAACCGTAACACTGTAAAGGCAGCATCCCAATAGCAGGTCATCAGGTAGTGAACCAGAGACCTACAAACCGCGGTACTAGGGCCAGAGCAATGTCTTGAAGCGAGGTGCCCTTATCAACCAACCCCAGACAATCCAGTAGGAGCTGTCGAAGGAATCCATCTTTGAAGCCAGAAAGGGACGCCCATCCACATGCTCAGTGACGGGACGAGGCGAGGCTTAGGAGGCATATGTAGGACGACCAGATGTAGGATGTGGAGGGGAAGAGGTACCGTACGACGATACATGGGATGCGGAGACTGCGGAGGGAAGAGCTCGTCAAAGTCATACGGTTCCTCAGGACCTCAACAATAACCGGGGGACGGCCGGTGCGGGCAATGGTCGATCGCCGTAGTTAATATAAGTTCGCGTCTATTTTGACGGCGATTTTTGTTGTAGTTAGGCTAGGCCTAGGCTATTTGCCCCCTGCTGGCAATATATATGATGATGATAATATGTCATGGGGGGCGATTGACCCCCTCAACATATTATTGTATCCATCGATCTCTAACCTCTGTTTCTCAAAAAGGGCTAGTGCAAATTGGCTGTAAATTTCCACATCTAGGCTATTCCTTGACAGATTTGCTCCCTCCAATTAATATTTATTAACATAAATTTAGCCTAGTTTAGCCTATAAAACAAAAACTAACATTTGTTTAGCCTAGGCCTACATATAAAAAGAAAAAACCCACTCGTACTGCAATTATAAGCATAAATATGAGTATGTAAGTTACAAAGCAAATGTTTTTGTATAGCCTAAATTAAACCATAAAATTGTCATCTTTCAACTGTTGAGGTCATAAATATAAAAAAATATAATACATTAGGAAAAAATGCGTTAAGAGTTGTGTTAGCGGGTCTATCGTCCCCTTTATTTACGTAGTCGCACGCTCGCAGTTACATTCGCGTCTAATTTGACTGTGGTTATTTGCCCCTGCTGGTGATAAAGATGATGATGACAATAAGTCATAGGGGGATAAAGCCCCTTTAACCTATTATTGTATCCCGCGGCCAGGCGTTGGGTAAATTGTTTTGTTACCGGCCGGCGGATTGAGGGTGGCTTTACCAAGTTTACCCCAGCAGTTAAATTAGAAGCGAATGTAGGCCTAACTGTGAGCGTGCGACTAGGCTATATAAACAAAGCTTTTGGTATGCCCACAACTACAACTCTTACCAAAACTGCAATTAGCCAATTTTTGTTTGTTTTTTTCAGTCTAGGCTAAATTATTTAGCTGCAATTAGCCTAGCCTATTTTTGTTTGTTCTTTCAGTCTAGGCTAAATTGTGGTAGGCTAGGCTAAATTCATTAACATGTGTACTATTGTGTAGGCCTGTGCTTTCCAATAGAAGTAAAAATATGTAGCCTAGCCTAATGCAATTTTACTAAAACCTGAATTACACATTACCTGAATATAGCCCTATGCAGAGCTCAAAAAAGCAAACAAAATTTTTAAAAATATATGTTGAGCAGTGAAATAAAATTAAGCTAGGCCTAGGCCTGGTTTCTCATAGGCCTAATAACCTAATGAAGTATACTATAGCCTAACCTAATTTAAGTTATTTCACAAAATACTAATAGGCCTACCCAGCCCTCCTCATGCATTATTTTCCATTGTAAAATAAGTTTGTGCTTAGCCTAACTGCAGTAATGAAAGGTAGCCTATAAATAGGCTAGCCTATGTTGGCTGTGCAATTGTCTCGATTTGACTAGTTTTACCTAATTAGGCCTAAAGCAGCCTGAGTCTATTACCAAACCCCAAACAGTATCCCATGTTAAGCCCTAGGCTAGGCCTAGGCCTAATCCCACTCTTAATCAAAATTCGAACTGATAAATTCGTACCTACCGGTAGCGCTGCCTAGGCTAGGCCTATATTTTTCGTGAATAGATATAGAAAATGGTTTAATTCTTACCTGGTATTCTTACCTGGTGGGCTTCCCAGACCACAGAGCTAAGTGGTAGGTCAGGGTCCACGGAAGCCACACACTGCTGATGCGCCAGCCCAATGATAATTTAAAATTTGTAGTAAAAACAGGGAGTATAGAAATCTATGGACTGGAAAGTGCATCATAAGCAGCTACGTTTACAAACAAGGTACAAGTATAAGTGGTTGAGAAGGCCAGAAGGTGTGACATCGAGAACAAAATCATGAATATTCATATAAAACTCCTGCAAGATAGTCGGAAAGGGCAGCCTTGAAAGATAATAGGTTAGTCAGGGATACCAATTATGTGGGCAAAGAGTTCCACAGAGACACATATCTAAGATTAAATTTTTGTTTTCTTATTTCAAGCTGGTATCTCGAGTGAGCAATTTTATATGGGTGACCCCTGGTTGCAAAATATTGGGGACGATCAAAAACATCTTCAGGAGTAATTGAGCAGAGACCGTGAAATATTTGCCAGTACTTAATTATGTCATGCCTAAGAAGTCTACCCTTAATGGAAAATAGGTTTAATATCCTCAATCTCTCACCATAATCAAGATTCTCGAGACCCCCAATAGATTTAGTCCAGCGTCTCTGAACAGACTCCAGTAGTCTTAGGTCCCCCAAATACCCAAGGTTCCACAGAGAGGAAGAATATTCTAATATGGGACGAATATGGGAAATAAATAGTGGCATCATAAAGGAGGCATCCCGGTTGACAGTTGACCTTAGGATACTATGGGCGAGTCCTCCAGCCTTGTGGACAATATTAGAGATGTGTGTATGAAACTTAAGGGAGGAATCGATTAAAATTCCTAGATCGGATGCAGAGTCTCTAATAGGGATTAAGGAGTTGTCAAGATAGTATCTGCCAGAATGACCCAGGTCATCCCAGTCAATTTCTTTCCTACAAAATCTTAGGTGGACACATTTATCTGGGTTCATCGTTAGGCCCCAGGATTTAGAGACCTTAGCAAGCACGTCTATATCAGACTGGCAAGCAAACATACAATTAAGAAAATTTAAGAGGTTATCATATTTGATTTTTACATACAGTTTCAAATCATCAGCATATATTTTGGTAGACGAATTAATATTACGAGTAATATAATTGATAAATATGAGGAAAAGCAGGGGACCAAGGACAGAGCCTTGAGGGACTCCGCTAAGCACATCCCTGAAAGAACTAAAATGATTATTTACTTTGACATGCATAATACGGTTATGGAGAAAGTCCCTAATCCAGTCCAGTACCCTACCCCTAATTCCCAAGCTATAAAGTTTGGTGATCAGAATGTCATGATTAACCACGTCAAAGGCCTTGAAATAGTCAAACAGGATCAAGTCAACATTATAACCCTGGTCCATCCATTTGGTGATGTTATTGTAAGTAAGAAGGAGTTGGTCCTCGGATGATCTGCCTGGTCTGAATCCAAATTGGTCCTTATTGAGAAGATTGTTAGAGTCAAGATATTAATAGATAAATTTAGTAATAATACGTTCCATGGACTTTGAACAGATGGAAGTTAGAGAGATTGGTCTATACATTAGTGGATTGTAGCGAGAACCCTTTTTAAAAATGGGCACAACTGAGGAACCTTTCCAGGCAGAAGGGAGGGTTCCAGAGACCAATGAGGCACGGTATATCAGCAAAAGAGGATATGCATGGGTATGGACACAGGATATGAGTAGGTGGGCGTGGATACCGTCTGGACCCATCGATGAGGACGTATCAAGTTTGTTGAGAACAGATATAACATCATTAAGATTAATATTGATATCTGGAATTATACTGTCTGTTACCTGATGTGAGGCAGGGGAAGTGGGAGCAGATGTTGAAAAAACACTGGCAAAGGAAGACACACATAGTTCAGCCATAGCCCCTGCATCGTGAATGATGTTACCTGTGGAAGACTTGAGTGGACCAATACTGGGTCTACCCACCTTCTTTTTCCGGATATAAGAATGGAATATTTTAGAGTTGGTTGTGAGATGGTCAATCAGTGAAGCCTCATACCTGGACTGACTATGGATGGCATAATTTTTGTAATGATAATTAATATCTAAAAACTGATCCAGGGCGTCCTTTGCCTGGTTAGAGTTACGACCAAACTGTGTACGAGTTTCTTTATAATTAGTCCAAAAGTTATGTCTGGTATTTTTTAATTATATAGGGGGTCTGACAGGCCATGGAGGACAAGAAAAGTTATTGAAACTCTTTGTAGGGATAAAACGGTTAATTAAGGGCAAGTATGTCTGTAAAACGAGAAAACATTAGATTAACATTGAGGTGGGCAAATTCAAAATCCCAATCAATATCCTCCAAAATTAGGTTAATCTCTCTGTAGTCACCTCTATGCCATATCTTGATGTTAGTGGGCTCGTCATTGATAGTTTGGATCTGGAATATATAATTGGTGATAACTGGGCTATGGCCACAGTTGGGAAATGGAGGAAGTACCTGTGTATCGCCAATTCGGTCGTTTTCCGAGGTAAGAATCAGGTCCAGTATATTACCTGACGGGTGGAAAGTGGGTTCTGCAAATAAGTTGAGTAAGTCCCAAGGATGTAAAACAGTCAAGGAATGTTGTATCGAGGAGACTGAGACCTCTACGAATAAGATCACAAGACCATTTAATAGAAGGGAGGTTGAAATCTCCCATGAGAACTATTTCCTTGTCTGAGCAAAAATCATAAATAAAGTCAAGTAATGTCTCATTATCTAAGGGGGTGTAAGAAGGGGGGCGATAAACTGTTATTATGTAAATATTATAGTCAGGCAGAAAAATAACAAGGGTATTTTGAAGGTCAACATCAATTTCAATATATTTTAAGGAAGACTTGACATACATACTGTACATACACCATGTTTTGGGATATCGCCGTGGACATCTTTTCTTAGGACTGCATAATTGGGAATAGAAATAGCGGCGGTAGAGACATAAGGCAGCAGCCATGACTCACTAATACCAAGAACTGAGATATCGGAATCGTATAAAATTGAAAAAATATAGTTAACCTTATTAAGTATGGAATTAACATAAACATGAGCTATGGACAAAGAATGGCATGTGTTATTGTCAATGATGGAGTTAGTTACTGGGATAAAGGGAGATCATCAACGTTTTCACTCCTTTGAGTGTCAGATCTGGGGGGCCCCCGGCCTCCATCCACTGCAGAAGCCGCAGGGACATCTTGAGCAGCAACAGGGGGGATGTCACGAGGGGGAACAGGACCGGGCGGGGCCTGTGGCTGCGGTCTGGATGGGGCCAGAGCGGATGTCACAGCACCCGCCCGGGCACTCGCGGCTTCGGATCTTCTCTGGAAAGGAAAGAGCATCCTATATTATGTTCAAATAATATGTAATAGCACTGTGTATGGTTGTATTAAATATAAATAGTGATAGATGTGTATATTAATAGCATAAATACTCCGAAGTTCCCATACTTCAGAAAATTATATTGTAACACTGTTGCCAGATACTAATCAATCCCATTATCATTATATCATAATGGATTTTACTCATTTGCATAATTTCAAATACCTAGGACATTAATATAATATTTTCCTATCTTTGTTTGATATTTGTCTGATTTAGTGGTATATTGGTGTCTGTCTAGGGTTATAATGCATTGTGAAAGGTACCTCTGAATCTCTGACTTGGTAACAGTTCGGTATGGGTAACCCTGCTTTCTTTGAGTACTACACGGCAAGAGAAGCTTTCGGTTCTGTCGTTACTGTTCAAGGTAAACATCAACTGCTAAATTCGACATCATGTTCAAATAGTATGTAATAGCATTGTCTATGCTTGTATTAGACAACAATCGTGATAGGTTTCTATTTTATGTGGATAAATAGTATTAAGCTGAATAAACTAAATACCGAAAGTTCACTAGAGTGGTTGTGGACATTTGCGGGAGGAGGCAGGAAGGAAGGGCTAGGCAGTGTTGCCAGTTATATCGCTAGATATTACCGCTAGATGTAGAGCTATTTACTTCAATTTAGAAGCCATTTTTTCATATCTATAGAGATTTACTAGGGATAATTTAAAAATTTCAGACATTCTAGTCATATTACATTGTAAAATTTGCAAAACAAACAAACCAAAACTCTTTAAAAATTGCATCATTATTCTAACATTGTTTGACTATGTAGCAACATGCTAGCGACTTTTGAGAAAGGATCTAGCGGTATTTTCTGGAGACATACTGGGAGGGTGGGAGGGAGGTGGTGGTTGCAGTGGTGCCAGTTGTAAAGCTACATATTACCGCTAAATGTATAGCTATTTACTTCAATCTAGCAGCCATTTCTTTTATATCTAGAGACATTTACTAGGGATAATTTGAAAATTTCAGACATTCTAGTCATACTACATTGTAAAATTTGCAAAACAAACAAACCAAAACTCTTTAGAAATTGCAGCATTATCCTAACATTGTTTGGCTATGTAGCAACATGCTAGCGACTTTTGAGAAAGGATCTAGCGGTATTTCGTGGGTTAGGAGGGTTAAAATACGAGTCACACGGGCAATTGCCAAAACTTTAAAGGTCCATATCATTGTTATTAAACTAAGCATTTGGCAAAGGGAGGAATTGTTAAAAACCTTAGCCAATACTCTGTCATTCACCAAAAATAAATTTGAATTTATCATTATTATTTGGTAGGGTAGGTATGTATAGGTAGGTTGGCTAAATAATTGCTGGAATTCGTAAGGACTCGAACTGTTTTGAGAGAGTTAAATAACAAAAAATATATAGATCTGAATAATAAAGAGATTATGTTATTAAGCAAAACTGGGGGATGCGTGGAAGCCTATAGACTGTAGACGGTAAACTTTGTGTGGGTAGCGAATTCGGTTTTAAAGTAATTTAAGAATAGACAGTTTTCAATGCTGTGGCCAAACTATTCCACCCATTTATATTTTGTTGGTATCAAAACGTTCGGAATCGCGAGCCTCACCCAACTACACAAGCAAGGCTTTGATCATCGGCGTAGTTTTCAAGATGTGGAATTTTAAGTGGAATTCGAGGTTTTTTCAAGATTGCCAGAAAAAAACCACGTGCAAAAGCAAAACCTTCTCTATAAAATTTGCGGAGCATTAGTAGGGGAGTGTGTATGCCAAAGCCCAGTCGTTTCCTGTGAGTGGGAGAGACGGTATTTAGGCATCAAGTTTTTCGGGAAATCGGCTGCCACGGACCTGTTTGGCCGCCATGCCGGATGTTTAGCATATCAAAAGTTG
Source organism: Paralithodes platypus (assembly GCA_032716605.1). Classification (NCBI taxonomy): domain Eukaryota; kingdom Metazoa; phylum Arthropoda; class Malacostraca; order Decapoda; family Lithodidae; genus Paralithodes; species Paralithodes platypus. Next base: position 33,336,077 of record CM064510.1, on the reverse strand, counting down.
CCCAATACAAAAACGCACCTCTTGTGAAAGTTTGATCCCGATCCAAAAAGCAGTTCTGGAGTTATTGCGTCGAAACCGGAGCGTAAGAAGAATTTGGATGAAATTCCAGGTTTAATGATTACAATAGGGGCTCCCCGTATGGGACGAACCCCTAATAAACGGTTTATTAAAGAATGGCAGCCTCATGAGCTGAAAATACACATTTTACAATTTAGTGGATGAACATGAGATGTACAGATATGAAGATGGTAAGCTCAGTTTACAAAAAATAAATAAATACAACAATGATGCAGGTGCAAAATACAAATTATCATAAATTAACAATGAGAGTAAGTGATATACAGTACATATACACATTTATTTTACTTACTCATATACAGAACATACATATATACATGTACGTACACACATACATACATATACATACATATATAAGAACATAAGAACATGCAGTAAGTGTGCACATGCCCGTATACACAAACGCTCACGTATGCACACAAACATACATACATACAAAAACTGTTTTGGTAGGGTCAGGTGAGGAGTTGAAAAGGGTAAAGAGGGAGCGGCCTACAAGTCCGTACAGGTAGGGTCAGGTAAAGCCTACTACAATGGGAGGTTAATCCTCGGTAGAGAACAAAACAAGGATATAAAAAACAGTAGAGACAGCTTGGGGGAATTGTAGTATATAGGACATTCTTTAGTGTAGGTGTGTGTGTGTGTGTTTGTTCGTGTGTGTGTGTGTGTGTGTGTGTGTGTGTGTGTGATAGAAGGCGAAATGTGGAAAAACTGGGCATTCTATTGTTAAGGGTGGATATACATGGATGAAGATACACAAACACTTAACAATAGATAATGCTTATGCATAGATTTATAATAAGAAGTTGCGCTAGTGAGCAATATGTTCTCGCTCATATGTACGTATATTTACATACATATGTGCATATGATTATACAAATACACGTACAGTACATATATATATTATATACCTTATATTCTCAGCCAGGCTCGAACCATTGACAGCACATACACACATACATACATATACATAAATATATGCACATTACATGCATATATGCTCTTCTCTTATCCACCTGATACTCTCAGCCAGGCTCGAACCACAAACAGTATACACTATTGACACATATATATATACATAAATGACGCATACATACATACACATATATTATGCACACATACATAGGTACACATATACATATTTACACATATACATATATACACATATACATAAACAAACAAGCAGCTTAGATGCAAACTGTTTGAGTGTGTTGTAGCGGTTGGTTGAAAGTGCAGGTATGCTGAAGGTGCGGTCACACTATGAAGACTTAAGGTAATTACCGCGGCGACTCAAGGAGTGCCGATTGTCTTTGCCGATCATCCGTAACTTGACCAAGAGTAAATGTCTGCCTGAGGCAGGCTGGACGGCATCACGGATCACGGCATCATGGATTGGGCTACACGGAGACCTAGCATAGCAGACCGCCGGCGTCATGCGGCGCAACGAGGCAACAGGACGGCAAAAGGAAGGCAACTTGACGGCCTTCGTGTTACGCAGGTCCCCTACTCGCGCTGGCACGCGAGCCCCGCCACGTGGCGTGTGTCGGGGGCCAACGCTTTGGCGACGCATGGCGCCACACGGCGCTGACCGGTCGGCTACCGGTCCCCCTCACGCGCATACCGGTGGGCGCGTGACGGCGCTTGCCTCACGACCGCGGCGAGCTCGGCGACCAATTTTCCATGCCTCTTGCATGTTCAAAGCAAATCGAAACCAGCCACGACCATCCTGGCCACCCATCGTACCGTACTGTACCGTGGGGATGCGCGGGGACCACCTACGATGCGCGGTGACTTAGATGAAGACCTCCTTAACACCTTACGAGCGGCCTATGCGGTTTATTTATGTGTACCGCCCAGCGGGGTGTTTTTAGCCAAAATAGGGCTGTTTACGTGATCATTTTCATGCCTAAATAAGACCCAGAACGTAAAACAAGTACCTATCCCTGAAAGGGCATAAACAGAGCTTTCGAATGACACCATAACGATCCTTGTATGATGGATAGTTTTCTTGCAATAACCGTGCAACGCGAGTGCAAAAAGCAGGTAATTCGGTACTTTCGGTACATAATTGAGTATGTAGCGAGTGAGAGAGGGAGGAGGGAGCTGAGATTTGTGTCAGTAGGTTCGCCGCGGTGGTCTGGAGCAGTCATACGCTCGCTAGTCTCCTGCCACCACTTGTCTCTCTCTCTCAGCCACATTACGTGCTGAAACTGCCACTCGAGTTATGTCGAGCGCCGCCACATAGTCCAGCTTTATTTAACTCGACTTATGTTGCTCGCCGCTAATTAAGGGTTAAGACTTCTAAGTCGCCGCGGTAATTCCCTTAAGTCTTCATAGTGTGACTGCCGCTTAAGTGTGGTGAGAGCTTCCTCGTACCCTGGATATGTACCACCCAGGATGATCCTGCATGCCCTCCTCTGCACTCTCTCCAATTGGCGTTGTTGTGTCAGGGTTAGAGAGGAGGACAAGGCGGGAGAGGCGTAGGTGAGCTTGGGGAGTATGAAGGTGTTATATATACTCTTCAGCTCATTCTCCACCGCCCCCAGGGATCTCAACCGCCTTAGCATAAACAACTTGTATGTGGCGGTCCTGACTGTGGTAGTTACATGTTTCTTCCAGTTCAGTTTGTTGTCCACAGTGATTCCGAGGAGTTTGGTGGACTCAACAAGCTGAAGGGGATGAGGACCAATTGTGACAGTGGGTGGAGGAACATTGGTAACGGAGGTGTTGATGTGCATGACCACTGTCTTGTCATGATTGATAGTCACATGATTGTCTGTGGTCCAGGGGCTTGAAGACCACCACCACCTCTCCAGTACACATACCACCACCATTGGAACCTGGGACTGTGGCCGCATTCTAGTGTGGAGCGTTGGATTATGAGGTATATGTACTGTATGTATAGTACTTTGCTTTATTAAATAATTAATGTCTGCAATGTATCCACAGCATATTTTATAAATTTCACTTTTAACAGTAAATTGCATTGCAAGAACTTTTATTTTATTTTTAATTTCTATAATGCATTAATTTTCATGATATGTAATGTATATATATTTATTGTATGTATGTTATGAAATAAAGACATTGAACTTGAACTTGAACTTGAACTACTGCCAACATTTCTACTACTGCTACCAACATTCCTACTGCTAGTGACATTTCTACTACTGCTACCAACATTCTTACTACTACTACCAACATTCCTACTGCTACTGACATTTCTACTACTGCTACAAACATTCCTACTACTGCTACCAACATTCCTATTGCTACCAACATTCCTACTACTGCTACCAACATTCCTACTACTACCAACATTCCTACTGCTGCTACCAACATTCCTACTACTACTACTACTATTACTACTACTACTACTACTACTACTACTACTACTACTACCAACATTCCTACTACTACTACCAACATGCCTACTACTGCTACCAACATTCCTACTACTGCTACCAACATTCCTACTACTGCTACCACCATTCCTAATACTGCTACCAGCATTCCTACTACTGCTACCACCATTCCTAATACTGCTACCAACATTCCTATTACTGCTACCAGCATTCCTACTACTGCTACAACCATTCCTACTACTGCTACCACCATTCCTACTACTGCTACCAACATTCTTACTACTGCTACCAGCATTCCTACTACTGCTACCACCATTACTACTACTGCTACCACCATTCTTACTACTGCTACCAACATTCCTTCTACTGCTACCAACTTTCCTACTATTTCTTACAACATTCCTAGTACTACCAACATTTCTACTACCGCTACCAACATTCCTACAGCTACTGCACCCACAGATCACCTACATCAAGAAACCAAAATCCTCAAAGTCAAAGACCATCTGGACATGAGAGGCACTCAATTCTTGGCAGCAGCCTCCACGAACCAAGACCACCCACGAAACTACATGGCAAAACACCCACAGACACCAAGAAATATCTAAACAACACCCAGCACACGGTATCACACACAATTATTGTCCTCTCTCCCTCCCTGCCCACCCCGAACCAACTTCCAGAAGCACATCCATACTCATATCTCTCACCGATCCATCCACTCACTCACAGACAACACGCAGCTGCATGCACGACCTCCCGAAATCCATCTTTCCGAATCCTCCCTTCCTCGTGAGGACAGAGTCTACCTGGCCAGGCCGAGATGCGGACACCGTCCAGCTCTCCTGAGCTATCAGAAGAGACTGGATGACTCCGTTGTCGACTCCTGCGCGGGATGTAACACAGCACCCCATACCATTAAACACATCATAGAAGACTGCATTTCACACAACCACTTATGCCAACAACACAATCTACACTCAATGAGAGCTCTGTGGGAAAGCCCGATCGTGGCCATGGCCACTCGGGGCTGTTCAGCCAGGCAGCTTAGGGAACAACAACAACAACAACAACATTCCTACTACTGCTACCACCATTCCTACTGCTACCAACATTCTTAATACTGCTACCAATATCCCTACTGCTACCAACATTCCTACTACTGCTACCAACATTAATACTACTGCTACTAACATCCTTACTGTTACCAACATTCTTGTACCAAAATTCGTAAACTGCGACCAACATATCTACAACCAACATTTCTATTACAACCAATACTCTTACTCAAATATCGTTCATTTAGCTCCAAAATGTCCTACTGCTACCAATATTCCTACTACTAACATCCCTACTACTAAATATATGCAATGTATTTAAGTGTATGTATATTAAGAAATAAAGTAATTTAATTGAACTAAAATTGAACTAACAATATCGCTCTTCCTAATAATAATATTAACCCTTCCAGTACCGGTGTTGTTCTTTTAACTGTTTTCTGGCTACTATTAGACGGTTGTTTTCAGTCACAAAAGGACCTCCATCTATTAACAGGCTCCGAATTATCTCAATTAACTCTTTTTACTACCACAGATCCTTCTTAACCCTTAACCAACGGCGCACGACATCTGTCGAGTTAAATCAATTTGGACTATGTGGCGGTGCACGACAGCTGTCGAGTGCCATTTTCAGCACGTAATGTTGCTGAGAGAGAGAGCTGAGCGGTGGGACGAGCGTAGTAACCTTATGAACGCTCCCCACGACCACCGTGGACGATCGTTGCAAGAGAACCAGTGGTCATACAAGGATGGTTCGGGTGTTAATGGAAAGCTCTGTTTATGCCCTTTCAGGGATAGATACTTGTTTTACGCTCTGGGTCTTGTTTATGCATGAAAATGAGCACGGAAACAACCCTATTTAGGGTAAAAAAAACCCACTGGGCGGCACCGTGTAAAATACCCTACCACCCGCTCTTTGTGTGTTAAACTACATACAATCCTAAAGATATAGCTAGAGTAAAATTTAGATGACGTCGGCGGTACAGAAGGGGTTAAGGGGAGTGACCTGATTTTTATTATTTATCTCCTTTTCTCTCTTTCTCTGGCTTGTATCCGTTCGGCCCCATTCAGCCAACTATTTTAAGACGTTTATCCCCATCTAGGTGTCGATTTCTTCCTGGCGAGCGATAGCGAGCCAGCATTATATGAAAAAATCCGGCTTCGTCGGAGATATTTTTCTATCGAAAAATTTACAAATTTAGCCTGCTGTCAAAAACATTTTTAAAATATGCTGGCTCACTACCGCTCACCAGTAAAAAAATGACACCTGGATGGGGATAAACGTCTTAAAACAGTAGGCTGAATGGGGCCAAATGGATACAAGCCAGAGAAAGAGAGAACAATAGACCAAAAAAGCAGGTCACCCCCCTTAATGGACTAGATTCCGTCCTCCCCTAGCTATTTTTTTTTTGGGGGGGGGGATCCTGCCTTGATTAGATGTGTTCCACCAGCCTAGTAACCGGGACATTTAGGGTGGGGGAAATGTAACCAGTGCAATAGTAAGTCTACGGTGATAACCCTACACATCCATCTGGTGATGGGCTGGTCTATCAGAATGAGAGCTGAGCGTTCTCTGCCATACCCATAGCTTACTCTGACTGTTCCCTTTACTTATACTGTATATTTTCTAGATCTCAAGTGACGGCGTCTCTTCCGTGGATTGACCTCCCTACTGCCAACCTCAAGGTTGGCAGGTTGGGAGCCAAAGCGTCACATTTTGTCTTTGCCCCTCAACTTTCCCTTCATAATTGCAGAGGGGCAGAGGGTGGGGTTTTGGTTTTCTGGGCGTTTCCGCATCCTCCTCAGCTCCCTGCCGTGAAGTGGCTTTGGTCACTTGGGCTTTATTAGTGGTAAGCAGGAATAGTTCTGTGGGGGCGCTCTGTTATGGCCTCGGCCTTGCTCGGGACCTATGGGCTGCTCGGCCAGACAGCCTGGGGAACAGCAACAACAACAACAACCCTACACATTGATTATCAAGGGTCCAGGGCCACACCCTTACCTTGTTAATAAGGGGGGTAGGGTTTTTTCTGTCACCCCCCCCCCCCCTTCTCCCTTATGTTTAACCTCAATAGTCTTCAGATTTTAAGACGTTCGCCCCATTAGTTTGACGATTAAAAGACCTTTCACCCAATTTATTTGTCAACATTAAGACATTCCGTGCCATTCAGGTGTCGATTATTTCCTGGCGAGCGATAGCAAGCTTGTAAATTTAGGAGGAACTGGCCTTCGGCCGGAAATTTGTTCAACCGAAATAATGTGCAAATATATCAGAAGGGGAATCTTGGGGATGATTATTAAGCTTGATGGAGGTCTAGGGAGAACAGTTAAAAATATATTAAATGTCTAAATAAATCGACCAACAAATAATCCTTTCCCCTCTAATGGACATTTCCCCAATAAAGCCGTGTTGTACAAGTTCCTTCATAATAACCAGTTTATGTTTGGTTATGAAACTCATTGCCATATTACACTAATGGAGAAAGCCAGGACTTAGTATTTTCAACACTCTGGGATGCACTTCTCCTACCCGGCATTACCTAATATACTAAATATGCAGATATATATATATATATATATATATATATACCGGTATATATATATATATATATATATATATATACAGTATATATATTAGTATTCTCCAAATAGAACATTCACAGCAATACTACCTATTTCACAACAGGAAATACGTTTTATTTTTTCGACACCCACACAAATTCAATGTAAATGTTCAGCGTGCGAAATATATGATGCTCGTTTAATCACTCAAATATTGCCACATTGAGCGAGTGTGTGTGAAGGGGAGGAGTGTTTGCTTAATTGCTTATTTGTGAGCACATGTGTGCTGTCAGCTATTGTGTGTTAGTACATGTAGCAGTATAAATAATAATAATAATAATAATAATAATAATAATAATAATGTAGGTGTGCATTTTCGCATTACCAAAAAAAAAAAAAAAAATGCATACGCAACTCTACGACCTAGAATTCTGCAAGTAGTATTGAATCTCTTACTGTACATAAATACAGTATATATATATATATATATATATATATATATATATATATATATATATATATATATATTGTTACGGCCCTACAGTGCTGAACCCAAGAGATTAAAATTCAGACACCGGCAACGACGACATGCAGTTGCGATCAGAAGGCCAGAAGGGTTATTGTCATAAATAATGAAGAAGGATGATATCAAACACCACTCATTTTCGTATTAATTATATTACTATTAACTAGGGAAAACGAACAGGTTGATAAGCACAATAATTCAGTTAATCAAGGCAATGAATAATAGTTGACTAAGCACCGAGTGAAGGCTTCGAGTAAATGCACTCGTTACAAGGAATGAACACTACACAAAAAGAACATTAGAAGACAACAGTTAATCAACACTTAGCACACTGAATAATTATAAACTGCGAATTATTCTTAGTACACTGAAAGTAAACTGAATCACACTCAATTACAGACCGACATATGATATCATATAATATCACCACGGAGCGACACACGAACGCAACCTCACGGACATTTATTTAACATTGATTGACAAGCTGCCGTGCTCATATAATTATCGCCAGATAACGCTCGGACGACGTCTGCGTTCAAGAACACGAATCAGTGTTCGTTACACAATACACAATACACCAAAATACACAGAGCTCCACACATACACTAGGGCTCGTTACACATACACAATAATGTACCTATGCTGTCTCATCTTCCCTTCAAAGGACATAAGAGAACACTCGCTTACTTGTACTAACTCACAAACTAGGAGACAGCACGGCACGCACACCCAAGGGTGAGCCCAGACCAGAGCGAAGGGGTTCCTTCGACCTCCGTCTACTGGAACGCTCAGGCACACACTAACCCTATAACTCTTACCTCCTAACCGACATCTCTTCCCTGAACCCTAACTTTCGGCAAGAAAAGGGAGTCACACTAGTCTTGTAACAGAGTCACATGAGTATCAGATAAAGGTCTCGTGGTGTTGACATGGGAGTGGATTTTCCCAGGCTTCTATGGTCCACGTGTGTAGGTGGGTGGACTTTCTCATGCCTACCCGACACCTGTCATGTTTGTCAGGGTAGATTAAGGACTCCTCTCTCTCTCTCTCCTCCCTCCTTCACTGCTTTTCTGCCTTGCCTTAGAATATATATATATACATATATATATATATATATATATATATATATATATATATATATATATATATATATATATATATATATATATATAAATACAGTATATATATATATAAAAAGAGTGAAACCAGCGTTGTGATGAACATCTTTAATTGGAACGCGTTTCGGCTTAAACACAAGCCATCATCAGCCTAAAAGCAATGAAAAGCCTACATGAAGATACTTGAAAAAAATATACTAGGAAGTATAATATGAACTCGTAGGGGATTCCAATAACATGTTAAATAATTGTTAAAATAATACAAATCTTGTAGTAAATTATAAGGAAAATTATGGTGATTACAAATTGTTGTTCCGGAGAGTACAATGTGGGAAGCGAGTAATGCGTAAGTTTAGAGTGTTATGAAAACAAGTAACATTTAATAATAAATGCATAATGTATGGAGAGCTAACAGTACGAAAAATATATAGTATATTATCCAAAGCTACTTGGGGGGCATGTATATTTATTGAAGATTGCAAGTACTAACCAGTTAATTTAATAAGGGGAGGCTGAACCTTTGACCCCCAAGACAGCCTGTATAAGAGATTGTGTTTCTGGCATTATACCATCTTATTACCAATGGCAATACTAAGACTCGCTGAAAAAATCAGCTCTCTATGTGCGTGCGCGCGCGAGCGCCGAATTTCATTGCACTATTTGTAAAATCATCTAGTCACTGAAAATAGTTTAAATTTCCCGCAATTTTTGCATGGCGTATCCTACAAGCATCCCCTACAACGTAGCATTTTCGTTTACCCATATTAAATAATAGAAGGTTGTGAAACAAATATATTATATCATTATTTTTGGAGGTACAGCTGGTTTTGACACCGAAATGGTCAAAACTCGGACTTTTTCGGCAAAACGGCCATTATCTAAACGTACAGGCGTTCCTATATACCCCTATTTATAGTGTTTAGAAGGGGAATGCATTTGAGCAATACAAAAAAATATAGATGCACTCGTAAGTGCCAATATATGATCGCTGGCCACCGAAATTCTTAGATTTTCAGCAGACAAAAAACATTTTGTGGGAGATATATTAGTTAGGCCTCCTTAGAGAACGTTTTCTATGACGGCGCGCTCATAGAGGATGGAGTTTTATGACAAACTAAACTAAAAAAATTGTCAGGATCAAGCTTGAGTATATAATTTCCCACCAATTTTTACCAAAATCCATGTTGGGGCCCCCTGATGGGGGTGTAGGGATGTCATATGGGTGTTTATGCCCTCATATGATCATTTCTATTGCTTACAGAAGCCCTTAAGACAAAAGACACAAACAAAAATTTCTGGTGGCTGAAGGCAAACATTTTATTTTTTTGGGGTCGTGGGCAAACCCCCGCCCCGGGGGGTTATGGATGCGATATGTTATTTTGTTCACTCCTATGCTATTCTCCTATGTTGAAAGAAGCAATATAGAACAAGAACAAAACAATTTGAAATTTTGATTTCTGGGCTCAGCTGAGGTTCAGCCTACCCATAATTATTAAAACTTAAAAACACAGCAAGGGTGTAGAGAATTCATGTGACCCCAGGCTAGGCCGGAGTTTCTGGGAAAGAAGAGACTCGACAAGGAGGCGTGTTGCGTCGTTGGGCGACGAGTGAAGAATAGTGAAATCATTTGTTTTTAATGGGTGGTTTGATGACTCCCAATAGTCTCGAACAGCTGAGAAAGGAGGTTTGGACAAGGGAAATCCAGTTCGGTAAGACTTACCCTGATGTTCCGCAATCCTAGCGGTCAGATGGCGTTTAGTTTGGCCAATGTAAGTGGAAATACATTCACTACATTTCAAATTGTACACCACTGAGGATCTTAGAGATTTGGGGATTTGGTCTTTGAACTTAAAGAAGATAGATAATGTGGTATGGGATTTGAATACAACTCTGAAGTTAATTTGTGGGAAACATTCTCGAAATAAATTATTGACTTTGTTTCATATGGAAAATGACTTTTTACCAGTGAAAGGAATAGAGAAATAAACAACTGTTTTCTGAGCTGTCGGAGATTTCATAGGAGGTGAACGTAATTTATTTAATTGCTTTCCAATATATGAGTCTATAAAATTGAGAGGGAAACCATTAAGATTAAGAATATTCTATGAGCATTCAAGTTCCAGGTGAAATGCAATGAAAGATGAGGAAATATGATACGCTCGTGTAACCAAAGTGGTAATTAGATTTCTTTTGTAATGTATATGGATATTTGAGGAAAACTTTGTAGTGAGACCTGTGAACATAGGTTTACGATATATCGAGGTACTAAACGTATTGGCATTCTTTTCAACACAGACGTCTAAAAAGGGTAGTTTATTTTTGGTTTCAATCTCACAAGTGAATTGAATGCTAGAATGCTTGGAGTTTAAGTAGTCAAGGAAGAGCGGGACATGACTTGGAGATTTAAAAACAACATGTGTCGTCTACATAGCGACGATATAAAACAGGTTTGAAAGCAGTGGGACAATCGTTAAGCCAATTGATTTCGTGAAATGATAGGAATGCGTTACTTAATGTTGGTAAGAGTGGATTCCCCATGGAAAGTCCATCCTTCTCTTTAAATACATCATTATTGAAATTGAACAATGAATCCTTGACAGCTAGGGAAAGCAGTTTGTGAAATTGTTGTTTGATGAATCAATAAATATTGTTATTATCATTAAATTATTGATCGCTGCAGATATCCACAGTTTTATTGAGAGGTATATTTGTAAATAAAGACTTAATATCAAAAGAAGCCATTGTACATTCACCATAGACCTGATTACAAATTTCTTTAGCGAACAAAAAGGAATCCTTAATAGTGTACATGTTTGTAGTAATGAGATCTAATAATGGTACAAGAAATCTAGCTAAGTTATGATTGACAGTACCTACTGCTGAATATATTGGGCGAATAGGACAATCTGGCTTATGGACTGTTGGGAGACCATATAAAATACCAGGCCGAGATCCTGAAACATATAGATGTGAGTAGAGAGTTTCATCAATGACTTTATTGGATTTGAGTTTGCGGAGAAAGTTATTAATATGGTCTTCCGTTTTAAGGAGCAAATGAAAGGTACTGCTGCCTGTGACGTATATATATATATATATATATATATATATATATATATATATATATATATATATATATATATATATATATATATATATATATATATATATATATATATATATATATATATATACAGTATATAGTTATACTGTATGTAAACCGATTTTACCTGAGAGATTCAATACTTCTTGCAGAATTCTAGGTCGCAGATTTGCGTATGCGTATGTTTTTTTGGGGGGGGAGGGGGGGGGGAATGCGAAAACTCCCAGGCGGACATGAACCACCAAGAGTCAGGAAATTTATGTTATTTTAGTAAAATGAAACTAACAGTCGTCAGGTTATCGAAAATTTAGTATTTTTTTATGATGAGGGTTAACTTTTGACCTTGGCCTGTGACCTTGACCTTTATATAGTATTATATTTGTGTTTACTTTGATGTAACCCTAGAAAATCATATAAGTGTCAAATTTCATTAAGGATCATCAGTTAGTTTCAGAGGTAAGGGAAAATTAAAATGTTAGATTTTCAGACATCATGAAGGTCAAAGGTCAAGGTCAACTATTCTTTTAAAGCACAACTGGCTCAACGAATTTTGTGAAGTTTACATGAATAGTAAATAAATTAGTATATTGGCCTTATATTTGACGTTGACCTGTGACCTTGGCCTGTCAAATGAAATTATGTTTATTCTTGTATGACCTTGGTTTAGGCATTCCGAATATGCAAGATATGCCTAATGAGAATCTTACATTAAATAGGAAATACTAGTTAAAATCATATTTCGACCTTCAACCTTAACCTTTGACCTTCGACCTAAGAATTTCTTATCAAGGACGTACTTAGCTTTACAGCAATGTTGTTGTTGTTGTTGTTGTTGTTGTTCCCCAAGCTGCCTGGCCGAACAGCCCCAAGGCCCCGAGTAAGGCCAAGGCCATAAACGAGCGCCCCCACAGAACCCTCCCTGCCGACCACAATAAAGCCTGGGTGACCGAAGCCACTCCATTTACAGCAATGTTCTATTAACTAGCAATATGAATATGGTGTAGTTCGTATAAAAACTTATTGATTACAAATAGTGATCATATACTGTGACCTTGACCTTTGACCCTTGACTAAAAATAAAATACATATATTTGAATGGTCGTCGCATTGACCAACTTGATTTGCCTGTATAAATTGATGATACTACATTAAACAGTCAAGGGTGAGTTTATGGGAAATTACAAATACTCATGTTTTGACCTTGACCTCTGACCTTAACAAATACAATATGTATGTGAAATTTGATATATATTATATTTAAGTAATAAGCCATTAAGTAACAGCCAGTTTTCTAAATTTTTAGTAACATTTTTTAATAAATAATAAAAGTTGACTTTGACCTATGACTTTGACCTTTATGTAGGAGCACATTTTTGTTTGCATTGACATTGCCCATGAAAATCAAATAAGCATGCCTAATTTCATTAAAACCCATCAGTTAGTTATCTATACCGTATACTAATAGAATAGTTGACCTTGTCCTTTGACCTTTATCTTGACCTTTATATGTCTCAACATTTAATATTTTCCCTTTCACTGAAAGTGCAACTATCTCACCAAATATTGTGAAGTTTGCATGAAAAGTAAAGAAAATAGCATATTGAACTTTGATTTGACCTTGGCCTGTGACCTTGACCTTTCATATGGAATTGAATAGTTTCTTGTATGACCTTGGCATAGGTATTCCGAATATATATGGTAAGCTTAGTGAGAATCTAACAGTTAGTATAAGAAATACTAGTAAAAACACTATTTTGACCTTTGACCTTTGAAGTTTAACCTTACCCTTGAACCCTGAATATTTATCTGAAATTTGGGCAATACGATATCAAGGTTACCAGTAACTTGTATGGCGAAAATGAAGACATTTGAATAAAAAACTAAAAATAAATAATATACCTTTCACCTTGACCTGTGACTTTGACCTTTATGTAAGAGTAAACACAATGTTGTCATTGAAATTGCCCAGGACAATCAAATAAGCATGACTAATTTCATTAAAATCCATCAGTTAGTTTCATACATATTTATAGAATAATTTACCTTGACCTTTGACATACACCTTGACCTTCATTATAGCCTATGTGTCTCAACATTTATTATTTTAATTTTAATTAAAAGTGCAACTATATCACCAAATTGTGTGAAGTTAACATGAAAAGTAAAGAAATTAGCATATTGACCTTTCATTTGACCTTGGCCTGTGAACTTGACCTTTCATATGGAATTGTATAGTTCTTGTATGACCTTGGCCTAAGTATTCCAAATATACATGGTAAGTCTAGTGAAAATCTAACAGTTATTATAAGAAATACTAGTAAAACAATTTTTGTTTATCTTAGGACCTTGACCTCTGACTTTGCCCTTCATAATATTTATCGAAAATTTGGTCAATAAGATATCGAGGTTACCAGTAACTTGTAGTGTGAAAATGAAGAAATTTGAGTAAAAACTAAGACACATGATACATTGACCTTATTTTTAACCTTGACCTTTGACCTCAACCTTTAAGTTAATTTGAAAATGTCTTTTTGACTGACCTTCGCATTGACCAAATGAATATACCTGTGAAATTTGGTGAAAATCCATTGAACGGCCTAGGAGGAATATCCGGACGGACGCCGACGACGGACGACGACAGACAAGCTGACTGATGGTGCACAGTATATGGGCGGGATCTGTGTGCACGATACCACTCTGCTTCGCAGAGTTGATAATAATAATAATAATAATAATAATAATAATAAAGGAAACCAGGTGGATCCAGAAGTGACGCATCCAAACCTAACCTCCACATCAAGGACAGTTTTGGACAGAAAACTCACTCAAAGGTAGCTGGATTGGAACCCCAGCGACAAGAGTACAGTGACTCAGTGCGGTCGACCACTGTGTGCGAGTATGTAATTATGCACGTGAGTGTGTGCATGTGTATGTCTGTGTGTGTCATTATTGCAAAGGACCAGTGCAGAGAAACGAAAGGAAGGAATAATTTGATTTATTAATTAATGTAGGGAATATAAAATTATATAAGGACATCTCTCGGCTGATTTGATGTCACAAGTGTAGTGATGTTGTTCAATATAAAACAAAATAAGACGTTCTTTGAACACTTGAGACTCGAGAGTACATATTATATTATATTGGAATACTCTATCTGTCACTCGTCTATTCAGCCTCAGAATGCCACTCCACGTTTTCCTTTCTAGCTCATTCAGTCACTCTCACACTCACTCACTCTCTCTCTCTCACACACACACACACACACACTTATATACTCTGTGACCTCTCTTTGATAGATTCTGTTATCCTGCTCTGAACTGCGTGCTCTTGAATTTGTAATATTTTCTGCCACCGATATTCCCTCACCTTTTCTTACATTTCTCTAACCTTCACTGAATCACAAATAGCATGATGATAGTGGATTGTATCCATAATATTGAATACCTACGACTGTGTATATAATATAATCTTTTTGTTGATAATCTACATAATTTAGGCTTCCATGGAACACGTTTACACTGCCACCTGCCATTCAAGAATATTAATATATCTGTTGACAAGCCTAGATGATTTATCATACCCGCTACTCTCGGAAAAGGGAAATTACCTCTGACGGAATATATAATGGTACTTGCATGATAATGAGTACGAATGTATATTTATAATTATATATTACATAATTATTTATTGGAACTGAATACTGAAGGAATAAATATATTGTGTATACATATAGTGTTAAATATTGGTCTAAGCTGTAGTCAATATTCTTTGTAATAAAATTGTTAATGTCTTCTGTTTTTAATGAATTTCTATTATTTCATTATCATTTCAATAATAGACTATTATGGTTTGTTTCATATATATTTCGTATATCAATTGGCAATTATTTTATTGCTATTGAAAATATATTTTAAACTTTGTGTGTCCAGGCATTTTTACACCAACGTCCCTTGAATTTGGGTTTCTGTCATTTTGTTTGGCTTTAGAGAAGACAATCGTTAAAGGCAGCCTACCAATTTTCGCCGTCATACACATAGGGGGGGGGGGGAGGTTGCAACAATGGTCAACAATAATGGTTAAGAGAAGCTCATGTATTCATTCTTAGGACAACTGAAATACTCCCTATGCCTTTCTTTTTTCTGAATTTTTGCCTGCTACATATTTTGTTCATGTTAATTTCTCCATAGGTTTTACTTCTTCATGATTCACAAATAATATATTAGCAATAGTAATGTTCTTAACCCTATGGAGATAATGACGAATTTGGACAGTTTATTCTGGTTATCATTTGACGATTTTATAAAATTTAGAACAGATATATGGGAGTCAAAAGGATAAATACCCTCCTATTTAACCCTCTGAATTCCATATAGCCTTCTTAATCCGAGTAATATCGTCTAAAAAAAAAAAAAAAAAAAAAAAAAAAAAAATGAGTCATCGTATCTTCTAAGAGTAAAAATGAACAAAATCAATAAATTACAGGCACCTGCAGGACACAGGACGTAATAGCCTAAAATTATTTATTAACCCATCTTTCTATACCGTGTCTTCCTTTTCAGCTATATTCTGGCTACTATTAGACAATTTGTTTAAGTTTCAGAAGGGCCTCGAGCAATATTAGAGGCCTTGAACTATCGCAATTAACTCTTTTTATTACCATAGATCCTTCTTAAAGGGCACAAAATCGTCTAAATACAACTAGAATAAATAAAAAAGACGTCGCCGGTGCAGAGAGGTTAAGACAGTAGCACTTTAACTGTTAGACGTACTTCCTATGAATGAATAAAATCGCCTAAAAGTAGCCTGCCTCTCACTCCACGCACAGACACCCTTCCTACCCTCAGCTCGCCTCCCAGGATCTCCGACCAAACACTTAAGGTTACCCAAGATAAACGCCAGATGTCACCACTAGTCACAGCTTCGGTTAAGGGGAGCATATTTTATTTATGGGTGGTGTATATTTTTTAGATATATTTGTTTTAGTTTCCTCCCTAGACCTCCATCAATCTTTAAAACAAAAACAAATAATCTCCATGATCCCCTTTCTATATAAAGTTGTACTCTTTTATCGGTAGAAAAATGCTTCGCCCTATGGCCGGTTCCTGCTAGTTTACAAGCTCACTATCGCTCGCCAAGACATAATCACCTAAATGGCATGAAAAGTCTTAATATTAACTAAAAAATGGGTTGAAATGTCTTCAAAGCGCCAAACTAATTAGGCGAATGTCTTAAAACCTGAAAACTAATGGGGCTAAACATGAGGGAGAAGGGGGGCCACAAAAAACAACCATCCCCCCCTAAACCATGTTGGAAGAACTTAGAACCGGGAATAAATAATTATAATCGAGGCAAAACAAAACCTCCAAACCCCCAAAGATAATATTGCAAAAACTACACACTTACACAGAATGAGAAATGGCTGCACCAGTCAGTAAGCTGAGAAATTAAAGACAGTGACAAATTAAAGAAAGTGGTAAATAATAGAATGAGAAAAGGCTGCGCCACATTCTGGAAACGTGAGAAATTAAAGAAAGGAGCGAGATAAAAAAGATAGCCGGCGGAAGTGACCAGTGGGACGAGGAACATGGTCAAGGGAAATTCCTTTAAATCAGGGCAGTCTTTGCTTGACTGGGAATGTGTGACAGAGAGAGAGAGAGATAATTACACAGTTACACAGATACTCAGACCACACAGACCTTGCGGTCCCAACTAGGTGGTCCGGCCTTAATACTACTAGGCAGGGACAGTGTATAGTGGAAGAATAGGATAGTAAAGTAGAAGGCTCTCTCCCCACCCTCCGTCACCTCCAGCTAAAAAAAACTGTACCGGAAAATAGGATGAAGTGTAAGCTTATGGGTCAGGAAAAGTCCACAAGGAATGTGTTTATATAGTATAGGAAGAAATTAGTTTGAAAGGGAGATTACACATGCCTACTGATTAATTTATATTAATCCAATCATCATCAGATGATCGAGAGAAAGAAAGATAGATAGATAGAGAGAGAGAGTGAGAGTGAGAGAGAGAAAGAGAGGGAGGGGGGTAGATTAAAGAGATCACTTGATAAATACAGAGAAAGGAAAGCTAGGAAATAAAGGCACACGAAATACATTGTCACTCACACAGAAAAAGAGGGATTCCGGGCGTGAAAAAGACACAGAGACGACATAAATACAGATCAGGCATGAAAATGGGAAGATAGAGAGAAATGGCACAAATACAGAGATGGTTGGGACATAGGAAGAGAAACAGACGGCACAAATACAGAGCAGGCTGGGACATTGGGAGACAGACATACGACATAAATACAGAACAGGCTGGGATATACGAAGATACAGAGAGACGGCACAAACACAGAGAAGGCTGGGACATATGAAGACAGACAGAGAACACAAATATAGAACAGGCTAGGACATGGTAAGGCACACAGACGGCACAAATATATATCAGGCTGGAATATAGGAAAAACAGAGAGACGGAACAAATACAGAGCAGGCTTGTACATAGGAAGACACCGAGACGGCACAAATACAGATATGGCTGGGACATAGGAAGACAGACAGACAACATAAATACAGAGCAGGCGATGGGACATACAAAGAGACACATAGACGACATAAATACAGAGCAGGCTTGAACACATAGAAATGCACAGAAACAGCACAAATACAGAGAAGGCTGGAGCATAGGAAGACAGAAAGACAGATGGCATAAATACAGAGCAGGCTGGGACACACGAACACAGAGAGACTGCGCAAAACAGAGAAGGCTGGGAAATAGAAAGACACACAAATAGTACAAATACAGAGCAGGAAGAGAGGAGACATGGACACGTGAAGAAGCAAATCTTGGAGAAAATTTAGTATATACAAAAAGAAGCAGAGCAAAAGAAAGCTAAGAGATTAAAGAGTAAAAGAGAGAAACACACACACCGATTTGTCAGGAGAGATAAAGAAAGTTAAGTGTGAGATATGAATATTGTATACTTAAATCAAATAGTCGTATATCGAACTGTAAGGACCCATTAATTACCACATCCAAAAACATCATTCAATACTTCGTTTTCTTACATGTATTTTACCTTTAACGCTGCGATAACAAGACCGTAGATTACTATGAATGTTGAAGGTTATGTTATGTTGCTCATAGTGCTACGAGTTCTTGACCATAAATATTTTACTATTTAACCCCTGAGGATTATGAAGCATTTGAATAGGTTATTCTGCCAATATTTAGACAATTGTATTTACCTTAGGAAGAACTTGTGGGAGCCAAAAAGTTAATTGGCAGAGTTTTAACCACTTTTATTCGTAGAGTTCCCCCCTAAAGTGACTAAAATCATCTAACGAAATCCGGACCAAAGTGTAAAATCGTGTACTAAAATACTGAAAGGGTTAACAGTGTAGGCGGAAAGTGGAAAGAGAGGGTGGGGATATATTTAGTTAAACAAAATAGAACAGTAGATAAGATAAATCATTATTATGACGCAAGCGTCATAACTAAAAAATAAAAGAGGGAGAGACAGAGATAGATAAATATATAGATAGATAGATAAATAGATAGAGATAGAGAGAGAGAAAGAGAGTGAGATAGAGGAGGGGTGGGATTTGAAAGGCTGAAAATACACCCACACCCACACACAACAGTACGCATGCAGTATGTAAGAAACTCACACAGTGCAGGATAAACACACAATGATGAGAAAGTTTAGAGAATATGGTGAACATAAGAAGAGAGATAAGCAGGCAGAATATTCGAGTGAAAGAAAAGTAACCCATAGAAAAAAGCAAAAGCATATGAGAAGGGGGATACCGGTACTGCAAAAGTATCCGAAAGACAAACACAAAAAACAATATAAAAGGGGGAGAATACAAAAACAATATCCGAAAAACGAAAGAAAAGAAAAAACGAAAACAAAACCGAAAGACATAAGCAATGAAAAAATGGGAAAATATAAATATAATCCGAAAGACGAAAGAAAGGATGAAAATCAGAGAATAACAGACAATATCCAAAAGACGAAACAAAGGAAAACAAGAAAAAAAAAACATATTATCTGAAAGACGAAAGAAAGGAATACAGAGGAGACTAAAACAAAAAATCAATATCCGAAAGACAAAATAATGAAAAAAGGGAAGTCAAAAAAGGTATCCGAAAGACAAAACAAAGGAAAACATAAGGAGAATAAAAACAAATATTCGAGAGAGAGAGAGAGAGAGAGAGAGAGAGAGAGAGAGAGAGAGAGAGAGAGAGAACAATACCCGAAAGACGAAACAAAAGGGAAAAAGACAACAAATAGAGAAAAAGAAAGAGAGAGAAGTGGGATCCATGTTTAGTGTTTGTAGTGACAAATGTAGTGGCTGGCAGGGATTGGCACACTGCCTTCCTTAGTTAAAGAGAACGAGAGAGAGAGAGTGAGTGAGAATACAAAGCGAGCGGAAACTGGTTTAGTGAAGGTAATTTTAAGAGAGTGAGTGGGTGACAGAGAGAGAGGAGGAGAAGCAATGAGAGAAACATATATAACTGATAACGGAATAATTAATACGTAGATAAATAAACAAATACAAACACACAAACGCGCAGACGCGCACACACACACTCATATATATATATATATATATATATATATATATATGTATACATATATATATATATACGGTATATATATATATATATATATATATATATATATATATATATATATATAGATATATATACAGTATATATATATACATATACATATATATATATATATACCTGGTATATATATATATATATATATATATATATATATATATATATATATATATATATATATATATATATATATATATATATTTACGAGGGGAGGCTGGGGGAAAACAGATGCTCAAATAGCCTAGCCCACAGCCCTGGCAAAAAGACAGCGCCGTAGCAAAAAGAAACCAATGCTGTAGACCTGCACCCAACACTGCCCACCGCACTAAACCAACCCAGCAACAGACACGCTCTTAATATCTGACTCAAACACCAAGACACGCAGGTTCTCTAGGAAAAAAGGTTATCTTGCTCTTTGCTCTATTAATTTAAAGCAGTAACAAGGAGTCACAAAAATATATATTGTCCCCGAGTCTATTCCATAGTGTGTGTAGTATGCAAGAGAACTTCTAAGGTTATTCTATACTGCACCAACATTACCTAACCATACCACTACTAGACTCCCAGAACACTCTATATCATACCCAATCGCTTAGGAATTGAGAATACAGAGCAAAAACTCATGGAAAGTCCAGTGCAATAAACCTCTGTGCCAAGCCCACTATCCCTAGCCTATGTCCTAATAATACACCGAGTGGCTCTCTTCAGCACAGCACGGCGGTGGTGTTGTAAGGGGTAAACAACTTTAATGACTTAACCCTTACAACATCATCTGGGGTTAGCTCAATACAAACGAGTGCAATGGGGACAACCTCACCTAGTAACAAGCTCCACTCCTAGTCCCTGACTGCACCGAATGTATTGCTGCTAAAAAATAAACAAGGCCCAAGGGTTGATAACCTAGTAGGTTGGAAATTAGTTGCCACCCTTAAAGGGTTAAATAAGGCCCGAGTTGGAGGATGCTGTGTGGTGGAAGGGAAAACAAAGTAGCCTATTATGGCAGTATACAGGCCTCCTCACCACCCAACAACCTCGGTCCTCAAGGGCTCAACAAATGCTGGATCAACAGGCCAATCTCCAAACCACTAGAGACATCAACCAGGAATAATATGAACATATAATGATGAATAACAATGCAGCAAAAGATAGGAAACTAAGTAGAAGGAAACAGGTGGAAGCTTATAGACTAGATGTGCCAGAGAAAGGAAAGCAGTGTAAACTAAATAAACTCTAGTAATTAAGCTACTAAGACTAAAACAAAAACAATATGCTTGACATGACTCCAGCCCTGCTATGCTTCGATCAACTAAGAAACAAAATAGATAAATGCGGTATTTAAGGGAAACAAAAGAAGCACGCTCGACCGACACCCAAACAGTGATGTTGTCACAACGAGAGCCAGGACTAGAGTAAAGGCCTGCAGTGGCGGGAGGGGGGCCAGGGCCTCGCGTGGCGAGGAAGGGCTCCAGGCATCGCAAGAACACTCAATTGTCTCAGGCAGCCTGTGTTCTCAACCCTCGGAATCCGGGAGGCCTCATATGAGGCAAAATGCGCGGCTAAAAATCGCCGCTGTAATCATCAGAACTCGGCAACCACGTGTTGTAGCGACGTCATCTCTACGGCATTCTACAGACAACAAAAAGTTCTACAATTTGCAAAAACATTGACTGCTCTAGGTGGTCTCAATCAGTAGCCACTGAATTATGAAGTTTGACTAAACCAAAATTCATATGAGGCCCCCCGGATCCCATGGGTTAACAACAAAAGTAATCAAATAAAGCATAAGACAACATTGTGTAAACTTATGATAAACGAAATCAATTGCCCAAAAGCTAAACAAAAGAGGTAATTACGCTCGAGGCAACAAAGGCAATGTGTTGCACAGAGAGGCGCCAACCTGACAAAGAGGCGCACGTGGGAATAAGAAAGAAAGAAAGCAAGCTAGCCTTTCACAGGGCTAGGTGAATTTTTATAACACACATTAAACTGAACTGGGGTTCTATAAGTTCAGGGGAATGTGACACCCTCACACCCAGGGGGAGTCTGTTGGTACATTTTGAAACAACAGACTGCTTATACTTCAATAACACTAGAAGACATACACAACTACAGTCTTTTTCTAGTATTTATATAGTTTTTTATATTTTTGTATTTAAATATTTTCTTCTATACAGAAACACAGCAACTCCTACTTTACGACCCTATGCTGGGCTACATACGGCAACCAACAAGCACCAGCCGTAAACATGCTAATCAAACCAAAGTAGGAGGCTACACCAACACTGGCTGAATGGCGGGGTTCTCCTTAAAACATACCCTCCCGTGACAAACAATCAGCCAGAACAATATC
Organism: Paralithodes platypus; assembly: GCA_032716605.1. NCBI lineage: Eukaryota > Metazoa > Arthropoda > Malacostraca > Decapoda > Lithodidae > Paralithodes > Paralithodes platypus. Next base: position 33,313,289 of record CM064510.1, on the reverse strand, counting down.
AGTGCCCTTAACATGCCACACATCCAAAACTGTGTTCCAGCAGCAGAACATCACCTGACTCTGATAAACAGCCCAGTCCATCACAAGACTGGCACTTCTCTTCACTCTCTCCGGCAACAGGACCTGCCAATAAACTGTTACTAATTTCACCTTAGTGATAAACGTGGCAGCCCCGATGCGGTCTATGGGGTCGTGAACTCTGGGTAATGGATAGGCGTCTGTCAGGGATAATGCACTAACACTACTGCAATCAACACAAAAACGGATCTTGCCACTCCGCTCAGGTTGCAAAGTCACTGGCAAAGGCCACTCACGATATCCCTTATCCCTCAGACCCTTCTCCAACATGTAGTCCAGCTCTGCGTTTAAGACAGGCTGTCGAGCAGGATTTATATGGTAGGGAGCCAACTTGAGCTTTGCACTGTCTCCAGCCTCTATGTCGGGTGCCACCCCGGACATCAGGCCTGGAGAATCAACAAACATGCGGAAGTACTGCCACAGCCTAGTAAACAACTCCTCTTGGCGCTTAGGAACAAGAGGTTGCAACTTATCTCGAAGAACAACATTTTCATTGCCCTTCCACAACACAGCCGGGACCTCAGCCTCTAAATTATAGTCTCCCTCCTTCTCCACCTCCGTCCCTAATACAGCCAGGTCATGAGAGAGACAATCTGTACCACCTGTGCAGTCACTCCCAAAGTTCATAAGTGCCAAGGCTTCCCCGCCGATACCATACATGCGCACCCCCACATTCCTTGCGGCTACACCTGCCTGCGCAGCATCACCGCCTTCAGCGCCACGGCCAGATGCAGTCGGTCTATGGTAGGGCTGTTGCATTTTACTACGGCAGCATTGGGAGGCTATGCGACGGTCGGGCGTATCTATTACATAGTCAACCTCACCAATCTGCTTAATGTCCTGATACTGACCACAAAACTTAGCAGCCATGGGTCGACCCTGAACTGACAACCATGCCAAAGCCTCGTCGCCCACCTTGAACACCCTAGATTTAGCCTGTTTGTTACAAGGGTCTCTCATCTTCGTGTTCATACTGCTAACCAGGATAGCCTCCGGGTATCTAGTGGTAGTATCAATTAAATTATGCAAGTATTTATCTCCCGAACTGGCGGGTAATAAGGGACCAACCATGTCAACTATGACATGAGTCAATGGTGGTTCAACTGCAGGTGTAGGGATCAAAGGTGCCACGGGTATTCCTGGGTGGGGTTCTCCAACTTCCTTACCAATATAACACATCAAAAAAGAAGCCACCGATGCATGCATATTAGGCCACCAAAAATGAAAGAGTAGCCTATTAGTAGTCTCACTTACCCCTAAATGACCCGCCAGTGGTGCCACATGCGTTAGCCTAACCAGCTCCTCCCTGAACTGGGCAGGCACCACTAACTGCTCCTCCCCCAAACCTGAGTCCACTGCCAATACAACAATGCCCCTTTTACAACAAAGTTCTCTGCTTGACCATTCTCCCCACCAGTCGTACCAACCTTCTTAAACAGGAGGCCCAAACTCGGGTCCTCTTGCTGCAACTTGCTCAGTTTGTTTCTAGGTAACTCCATCAAGGCAATTACCTCTGACCTCTCAAAAATATCAGAAGGTTGAGTCAGTATCACTATGTCAGACTCCTCGTCAGGCACTAGGTCACCTCTACTAGTCTCGGTAGCCTCACTGGGGTAAGCCAAGCCCACAGCTGTCTCCGGACCAGTGTCATCTAGTAGTGCATCATGGGATGGCCCGCACTCATGGCTGTCGGCCCCCGCATCCACTAAATCATCCACCTTTTGTGCCAAATGTGCCACTGATTGGGTAACTGCACCAACAGGGTAGATAGAGTCCATGTTATCTTCTTGCAAACAACCACCGCCAGGGGGCACAAAAGCAGCCTCAGCAACGACTGTAGGAGGCGGGAAAACTACATCCCCTGCCAAGTCAGTCCCGAGCAAAAAGTCCACCCCCTCAACTGGCAGTGTGTCCACCATGGCCACCTTACACTCGGCAGTCAAAAGTGGGCATTCTAGGGTCACTGGGACTAAATCACAGACTCGTTCACTGTTGACTCCCCTGCACATAACAAACTCTCCCGTGCTAATAGGTCCCCCTGTCAGGTTGCGACACATGGATTGTTGTGCACCAGTATCCATAAACACCTTGACAGGGTAAGTCTGCTCCCCAACCCGTACAAATCCATCATGTATGAATGGCCGACACCAATCAGGAAAAGTCTGGTTATGCTCAGCTGGTGATACCGTCTGGGGTGGCAAAGTGCTTACTACCCTGCTTCGCGCTGGCCAACACTGCCCCCCAAACTCACCAGTACCTGGCTTGCCTTTCACAGGCACCTCCCCTAATGTCGCCACCAACTGGACAGCCTTGGGTTCCTGGGTAGCTTTCCATTCTCAATTTCACTCAATAAATGCTGGTGTTCCCCAGGGATCAGTTTTGGCCCCAACTCTGTTCCTCATTCATATCAATGATCTCATATCTACCACTCATAATCCAATACATTCCTACGCAGATGACTCAACACTCCACAGTTCCTTCACATTTACCAATTCTTTCACCCAACCCGATCTTATAAATTCAAAAATAAACACTGCAATTTCTCTGAACCAGGACCTTTCTAGAATTAATGAATGGGGACAAGAGAATCTAGTTTCCTTTAATGCACAGAAAACCAAGTACATTCAATTTTCTAACCGACAGAATCTCACTGACTCCCATATATTTGTTAATGATGTAAATATTCCCACTTCCCCTAGTATTGACATTCTCGGTGTAACATTAACTACTAACTTGATCTGGACACATTATGTTAGAAGCATTGCTAAGAATGCCTCTAAAAAACTGGGACTCCTGTACAGAGTTCGAGAATTCTTCACTGACGAGCAGTTGGCCGTAATATATAAAAGTCATGTGCGCTCTCAGATGGATTACTGTTCACCTCTGTGGGGTGGAAGTGGAGTGGTTGCATTGAGGCAGTTGGACAAAATTCGAAATAAAGCTATTAGATTAATCAATAACCCTGCAATCACACAGGACCTTCCTACATTAGCCATATGAAGAAACGTTGCATCCCTTGCATTATTCTACAGATATTTTCACAGCAATTGTTCCGAGGAACTTGCTTCAATTGTGCCGCCTCTCCACATCTTTCCCCGTAGAACTAGGGCAGCTGAGAGCGCCCATGAATTTACACTTTCTCCTCCACAATGCAGAACTTCTGCTTATCAGAATTCATTTATCCCCAGAGCTACTACTCTTTGGAATTCACTTCCCTCGAATTGCTTTCCACAAACTTACAATCAACAAATGTTTAAATCCAGTTGTTACAAACATTTTATGAATGGAGGATGCCTTTAGGCACATGGACCTTTTTGTTTTATCTATGTTTTTCCTTCCTCCGTTCATTGTCTTTTTAAAAAAAAAAATTTTTTTGTTTAGCACACCGAGGCTTAATATGAACCTCTTGCTTGCAAAAATAACATCTCACTTCCCTAGAAGCTTGCTGGTTGTCAGCCTTGGTATAGTGTTGTGTCTTATTTGTGGTACCTTTGGGTGATGATGGGCGAGCTGATACTGTGGCTGCTTGGTGCACAGGTCGGTCTCTCCTGTCACCAATGCTCCCCATGCACGTGCCACGCTGGGCTAGTGCAAAGTCATCAGCCCAAACTGCTGCTTCCCTTATTGATTTAAACCGCTTTACTTTTAATTTTTCCCCATTGTCCTTTTCAACTATGCTGGTAAACTGCTCCATCAGCCAAACCTCACACACCGCCTCAAAAGTACCAGCCGACTCTGAATGCAGCCACTTAGCTAGAGTATCGCGCAGGTACCTGGCACATTCCACGTGTGAGTCCCCGTGCTGCTTCCGAGCCCCCCTGAAGGCCAACCTGTAAGCCTCGGGACGCAGCTCGTAGGCTTTTAACACAGCCTCTTTTAGTACATCATACTCTAGCTCATGCACTTCTAGGCGATCGTATGCATCAAGAGCCTTGCCGTTTAAAAACATTAGACGCCAACCCTGCCCAGCGCTCCCTCGGCCACTGACACTCGTGGGCCCTCTACTCAAAACGAAAGAACCACTCTGTGACCTTGAGTTCATCGAAGGCTGGCACGAGTTTCAGCGGTCGATACAACAGCACCTCTTCTGCCTCCCTATCCCTCTGTCTCTCTTCTCTCTCGGCCTGTATTCTCTTCTCCTCTATCTCCAACTTCCTCAATGCAACTCTCTCTTCTCTCTGTCTTTCTTCTGCCTGTATTCTCTCTCTTTCTATCTCCATCTTCCTCAACTCCATCCTCTCTTGCATCTCTCTATCTTTCTGTCTCTCTTCTATTTCCATTCTCTTTAGTTAAAGCTCTACCTCTGGACTCCTTCTTGACCCTATCGGGGTTATAGGAGGAAACTGGGCATAAGGGGGAACATTGTGCTGAGCAGCCACCGTATGAGTGGCAGTGAAATGCTGGGGTGTGGCCAACGACACATGGAGGGAAAAAGGAGGATACTGAGGATTGCTAGCATAACTTGAAACAAATGTACTAGTATAACTTGAAACAAATGTACTGGCCAGGGGCCTGAACATAGCCCTGTGAAAATGAAAGGGCCGTACTGATAGGGTTAGATGCCGACGGTGGAGGCGTGGTGGCAGGTGCTGTGGTAATAGTAGGAGACTGCCTACTTACAGTCTCACCTTGCTCTGGAGTTGTTGCTCCACTCCGGTCCTCAGCAGAGTGGTAGCCATCATCCACGACACAAGTACTAGCTTCCTGAAGACCATTCTGCTGTGCAACTAGCTTAGACACCTCTTGAACTAACTCTGCCTTAGCCATACCACTGCACCTCCAACCATGCATCTCCAACACACGTCGTAATTCATCGCTACTCCTGCTAGCAACCTCTTCTTGACTAGGTTGGGTTGTAATATAATTGTAAAACGTCCTCCTTCCATACAATATGAACAGGAATGTAATCAACATGCGACATCTTAGCAATAGTTGTGGACACGGGTTAATGAAATAAGAGTACTATGTCCGTAGACTTTCAACTGCAAAATGACTGACAATCTAAATATAATTGCTTCACACCACAATAACTCTATACTATCACACTATACTGGCATGAGGTCACCACTGTTACGAGGGGAGGCTGGGGGAAAACAGATGCTCAAATAGCCTAGCCCACAGCCCTGGCAAAAAGACAGTGCCGTAGCAAAAAGACACCAATGCTGTAGACCTGCACCCAACACTGCCCACCGCACTAAACCAACCCTGCAACAGACACACTCGTAATATCTGACTCAAACACCAAGACACGCAGGTTATCTAGGAAAAATGGTTATCTTCCATTTTGCTCTATTAACCCTTATTTAGCGGGCTAGGTGGTCTATTTGACCGTAGCGCCCAGCGGGGTGTTTTTACCCTAAATAGGGTTGTTTACGTGATCATTTGGATGCCTAAATAAGACCCAGAGTGTAAAACAAATATCTATCCCTGAAAGCGCATAAACAGAGCTTTCCAATGACACCCCAACCATCCCTGTACGACCACTGGTTCAATTGCAATGATCGTGCAACACGAGTGCAAAAACCATGTAATTAGGTACTTTCCCTACATAATTCCCTGTGTAGCGAGTACGAGAGGGTGGAGGAGGGTGCGATTCATGTCAGTAGGTCCACCGCGGTGGTCTGGAGTAGTCATACGCTTGCTACGCTCCTCCCACCACTCATCTCTCTCTCTCAGCAACATTACGTGGTGAAAATGGCACACGACATAAGTTGTGAACCGCCACTTAGTCCATATTTATTTCACACGACATTAGTTGCGCGCCGCCAATTAAGGGTTAAAGCAGTAACAAGGAGTCACAAAAATATATATTGTCCCCGAGTCTAGTCCGTAGTGCATGTAGTATGCAAGAGAACTTCCAAGGTTATTCTATACTGCACCAACATTACCCAACCATTCTAGCCAACGTAACACCGATATTAAAAAAAGGCAGCAAATCCCTACCCAGTAACTATCGTCCAATTAGCTTAACCTCAGTTGTTTGTAAAATGCTAGAAACGGTCATACGAGACAGACTCGTCAATCACTTAGAGGAAAATAACATACTCAAAGATACTCAACACGGCTTTCGTAAAAAACGTTCCTGTTTAACAAACCTCTTAGACTTCTTCCATGATATCCTCAACCTCTACGATGAGAGTAAAGCTGTAGATATTATATACCTTGATTTTCAAAAGGCCTTTGACAAAGTTCCCCACAAACGTTTACTGCTAAAACTAAAAGCGCATGGAATACAAGACGGTGTGTTGAAATGGATAGAAAATTGGCTCAGCAACAGAAAGCAAAGGGTAGTCATAAACGGTAAGGCATCTAAATGGACCAATGTAAGTAGCGGGGTACCCCAGGGATCGGTACTAGGACCAATTATCTTTCTAATTTACATCAACGACATAGATGAGGGTCTCACCTGTACAATCTCAAAATTTGCTGACGATACAAAAATTGCAAATAGCGTACTCTCAAAAGAACAAGTTGACGATATGCAACACAATCTAGATAAATTGTCATGTTGGGCCCAAATATGGCAAATGAGTTTCAATGCGGATAAATGTAAAGTACTACATGTCGGATACCTAAATGAGAAAGCAAACTATTCGATGAATGGCACTCAGCTTAAGAATGTAAACAGAGAAACCGATCTGGGAGTAACAATATCGAGTAACCTAAAACCGAGTCAACAATGTTCAGAAGTTGTTAAGAAGGCAAACAAAATAATTGGCTTTATAGGCAGGTCATTTGAGCATAAATCCAAAGACGTTATCCTAACCCTTTACAATTCCTTAGTCCGCCCTCTTCTGGAATACTGTGTTCAATCCTGGTGCCCTTATTACCAAAAAGATATAAACAAGCTAGAACGAGTTCAACGTAGAGTTACCAAAATGATACCTAGCCTAAAGAACAAACCATACAAAGAGCGTCTTAGAGAATTAAATCTATTTCCTTTAACCCAGCGCAGATTAAGAGGTGACTTAATTCAAGTGTTCAAAATCATCAAAGGCGTCGACAATATGAACTGTAGTAAGTACTTCACTATCGACCAATCTAATTACACGCGGGGAAACGGTTGCAAAATTATTGGTAAATCTTTTAACTCACACCAATCTAAGAATTTCTTCTTCAATCGAGTTGTCAACTTGTGTAATGGGCTTCCCCGAAACGTTATAGACTGCATCACCGTTGATTCATTTAAACTCCGCCTAGACAAATATCTCTCATTAAACCCGCGACTGACTGCGTTGTAAATGAATAACTTTATTTTATCCCCCCCTCAGTTACTAACCTATCTGTCCTCTACTAACTTCCTAATCCTGCCACGGACATTAGTTCCAGGGCAGTAATTCCCTTTCCAATGTTCCCTTACCCACTCTAAACCACTGTTTGGACACTTGATCCTCAGTGTTTTGGAGGACAAGCAACCTAGAAGGGTCACTAGATCTGTTGTTGCTTGATTTCCTTTGTACTCCTTTGTACACTACTAGACTCCCAGAACATTCTATATCATACCCAATTGCTTAGGAATTGAGAATACAGAGCAAAAACTCATGGAAAGTCCAGTGCAATAAACCTCTGTGCCAAGCCCACTATCCCTAGCCTATGTCCTAATAATACACCGAGTGGCTCTCTTCAGCACAGCACGGCGGTGGTGCTGTAAGGGGTAAACAACTTTAATGACTTAACCCTTACAACATCATCTGGGGTTAGCTCAATACAAACGAGTGCAATGGGGACAACTCCACCTAGTAACAGGCTCCACCCCTAGTCCCTGACTGCACCGAATGTATTGCTGCTAAAAACTAAACAAGGCCCAAGGGTTGATATCCTAGTAGGTTGGAAATTAGCTGCCACCCTTAAAGGGTTAAATAAGGCCCGAGTTGGAGGATGCTGTGTGGTGGAAGGGAAAACAAAGTAGCCTATTATGGCAGTATACAGGACTCCTCACCACCCAACAACCTCGGTCCTCAAGGGCTCAACAAATGCTGGATCAACAGGCCAATCCCCAAGCCACTAGAGACATCAACCAGGAATAATATGCACATATAATGATGAATAACAATGCAGAAAAAGATAGGAAACTAAGTAGAAGGAAACAGGTGGAAGCTTATAGACTAGATGTGCCAGAGAAAGGAATGCAGTGTAAACTAAATAAATTAGTAATTAAACTACTTAGACTAAAACAAAAACAATATGCTTGACATGACTCCAGCCCTGCTATGCTTCGATCAACTAAGAAACAAAATAGATAAATGCGGTATTTAAGGGAAACAAAAGAAGCACGCTCGACCGACACCCAAACAGTGATGTTGTCACAACGAGACCCAGGACTAGAGTAAAGGCCTGCAGTGGCGGGAGGGGGGCCAGGGCCTCGCGTGGCGAGGAAAGGCTCCAGGCATCGCAAGAACACTCAATTATCTCAGGCAGCCTGTGCTCTCAATAACAACAAAAGTAATCAAATAAAGCATAAGACAACATTGTGTAAACTTATGATAAACAAAATCAATTGCCCAAAGGCAAAACAAAAGAGGTAATTACACTCGAGGCAACAAAGGCAATGTGTTGCACAGAGAGGCGCCAACCAAACAAAGAGGCGCACGTGGGAATAAGAAAGAAAGAAAGCAAGCTAGCCTCTCACAGGGCTAGGTGAATTTTTATAACACACATTCAACTGAACTGGGGTTTTATAAGTTCATGGGAATGTGACAATATATATAATTGGCCACCCCTTCGGGGATCATGGCGTCGGGCAATAGATATATATATATATATATATATATATATATATATTTTCTTTAATACATACGAGGTTGAAAGAAATGGCAATTTCTGCATTGGAAATTTTATTATTCAAAGTTTCCAGGTCTCTGATGAGTTTTCGCTGGGTGGCAGGAAGTAGATGAATGAGATTAGCAAAATTCATGGTGGTACAGGGTTACATTAATATACATGATGATACAGGATATACGACGCGTTTCACTGGACAACCAGCATAATCAAGTAAGGATAGAAATGATATAAAAGGTAAACAGGAAGGGTATATATAGAGGGTGGAGGATCAGAGGAGGCGAAAATCAGGGGGCAAAAGTCTGCTATTGGGGAGGGGTATTCTAGGAGAGAAAAAGAGAGGACCACGTCACGCATGCGCACTGGATGCGGGAAGGTGGTGGTCGGTTGGCGGGGTCGAAGCTGATTGGCTGCGTTTCGAGGGGCGTGGCCTAAGTTGCGTAGTACGTGTGGCGCCGGCAGAAGACGAAGCTGAAGGAGGTAGCGCGGGGGGCTGCATCAAGGGCACCGGGGGGCGTTAGGTCCTGTAGGATAGTGCCTTTTGGCAGAAGGAAGGATCTGAAGGTCCAGAGTTTGGTTGTTGATGTTAGGATGTAAGGCTTGGATATATAATGCTTCGAGTATAGGTAATCTCCTTGGGTCACTTTCTTTATCGAGTATGGTGGTGTGTTTCTCTAACTCGTTGCGTGTGAGGTGGGGGTGGTTAGGGGTGAGATAGTGGTCTTTGATGGCTCCAGCCTGAAGGTGAAGAGTTAACCGACGTGAAAGACGAGTCTGCGTCATGCCAATATAGGAATGAGGTCCACAGTCCTCATAATTACAGGCATGTTGGTAAATGACGCGATCGTCGGTCATCGGGCTCTTTATCTTGGTGGAAGCAGGTTTGTTGCGGAGAACGAGGTTGGAGGTCTTGGGGGATTTGTAATAAATTATTAATTTGATTTTGTTTTCCAGGTTGGTTGGGTGGACATGCTTGGAGATTATTTCTTTTAAGACGGCCTCGTCATTTTTGTGTTCAGAGGACATAAAATTGCGGTAGAAGATCTTTATTTCATTGGGGAGGTCTTTGTGTGTACCATTTTTCAAGATGGTGGTTGATGGTGCTGGAGATGTCGGAGTTGGAGTATCCGTTATTCACTAAAACTTGGGATAGTCTTTCTAGTTCCTGGTGGGTGTCGGCCCAGGTAGAGCAGTGCGTGACGGCTCTCCTTACATAAGCGGAGATGGAGGATAGAAGATAACGGCGGGGGCATTCACTATCGCCGTTGAGGCATTGTCCTGTGTTAGTAGGTTTAGTGTAGACGGTGGTTTTGAACCCATGGTCGTTCAGAGCTACGAGGATGTCGAGGAAAAGGGAGTTGTCCATTGTTTGATTTTTCAAAGATGAAGTTAAGTCCGGAGGAGGTCATGAAGCGACGCTCGAGTTCCTGTAGTTCATGGAGCTCCTTGATTTGCACAAAGATGTCATCCACGTATCTACAGTAGACGGCGGGTCGTTGGGCAGCTAGGAGCTCTTCCTCGATGGTACCCATAAAAAAGTTCGCAAAAAGAACTCCTAGAGGGCTGCCCATCGCCACACCGTCTATCTGCTTGTACATGTTGCTCCGGGGGCAAAGGAAGGGGGCCCCCTTGGTACATAGCTCCAGCAGTGTTTTCAGGGCCTTCTCCGGGATGTCCACTGTTGGTGTATCAGGGCAATGGTAAATTCGACATAGAATCATGTCAATGGTCCTATCCACTGGCACGTTGGTGAACAGGATTTCTACGTCGAGGGAGGCGATTGTGTGGTTGTTGTTCCGGGGGGCGTCTCGTAAAATTTCCAAGAAATCGTGGGCTGAGTTAAGGTTGTATTGGCAGGGCACGTAGGGGGTGAGGAGGTTGTTCAGGGCCTTCTGCCGGCACCACACGTACTACGCAACTTAGGCAACGCCCCTCGACACGCAGCCAATCAGCTTCGACCCCTCCAATCGACCACCACCTTCCCGCATGCAGTGCGCCTGCGTGACGCGGTCCTCTCTTTTTCTCTCCTAGAATACCCCTCCCCAATAGCAGACTTTTGCCCCCTGATTTTCGCCTCCTCTGATCCTCAACCCTCTATATATACCCTTCCTGTTTACCTTTTATATCATTCTATCCTTACTTGATAATGCTGGTTGTCCAGTGAAACGCGTCGTATATCCTGTATCATCATGTACATTAATGTAACCCTGTACCACCATGAATTTTGCTAATCTCATTCATCTACTTCCTGCCACCCAGCGAAAACTCATCAGAGACCTGGAAACTTTGAATAATAAAATTTCCAACGCAGAAATTGCCATTACTTTCAACCTCGTATGTATTAAAGAAAATTTATCACCTGGCTTTACTAATATATATATATATATACAGTATGTTATGTCGGGTTATAATAATTATAATCCGTGATATAGTCTTTACTAAAATCCAATTATGGACTTATAGACCGTAAATATTCTCAACACGTTCTTAATCTCACAATCAGTATTCAACTAGGTACTACAGAACTCAGTAACAACACACATGTGAATTGTACACATAAGTTTATTCAAAGGCATGGGGTTTATAGATGTAGCTTTGACTTATTACTTAACTATTATGATAAACAGTAAGTAATGCATGTATTGAGTTAGATCATGGATAATCGATCTTTCAATTAATAATATAAAGTATAAACCTAATGTGGTAAAATGTAGTATAAGAAATATGCAATTAAATATAATGAACACGTGACCTATAGCATCAACCCTTAATAATAATAATGATGTGAGTCGAGTGTCTAGCGTGAACTATTCTACAATAAATAGAAGATTAGAATACTCTCTGAATAGGAGAGAATGGATGAGTTGAGAATTAAAAGACACTTACACAGTTGGCTGGTTCCAGTAATGCTCACCGAGTGAGGGCGCGCGTGAGCCAGGTAGACTCTCGCGGTTAGTGCGACCTTTGACCAGGGAGCTTCTCAGGTCATACAAGTTACTGCGATGTTGGAAAATATAATTCTTGTTTGTGTGACTACAAACTTAGTATCTGAGGTAATGTAACTAATTTAATGGCAATGAACTGTTGAATTCTTTTTACAATTCAATATCTACTTAGCTTAAATTATGTAATTTATGATCTGAAATATATCTTCTTCAATCGATTGTATGTAAGAATAGATTCAGATTTACTATTTACTATACGATTGTGAATGAACTATAGATGAATATCTATTAATCGTAATTAAAGACAAAGTTTGATTAACTAAACTAACGTAGTTAACAGATGTCCTAGAAGCGCTTAAATATGATTAGCGTAAAGAATAATTAAACACAATGTTAATTACAGAAAGCAGTGAAGAGCATGTATGAGGGTGCAAAGGCGGCAGTACGTGTGGAGAGTGAGCAGATCGAGTTCTTTGACCTGAATGTTGGTTTGAGACAGGGGTGTGTGATGTCCCCGTGGTTGTTTACTGTATATATGGATGGAGTCATGAAAGAAATACTCTCAAGAGCAGTGGATGTTGGTGTATCGCTGAAAAGGGAGGGAATTGAGTGGAAGCTACCTATACTGCTGTTTGTGGATGATACAGTTCTGATGAGTGATAATGAATGGGAGTTACAGGGTCTGGTAAATGAGTTTGGAACAGTGTGTGAAAAACGGAATTTGAAGGTAAATGCGGGGAAGAGAAAGGTTATGGTCTTCGAAAGGGGTGAAGTCACAGAGTGTGAGGTGAAGCTGAATGGTCAGGCTATGGAGATCGTCAATTCTTTTAAGTATCTGGGCAGTGTGTTGAGTAAAGATGGGACTATGGATGAAGAAGTGCGGGCGAGGGTACAACAGGGGAAGAGGGTTGTAGGAACGCTAAAAGCAGTAACAAGAAATAGGGTGGTCAGTATGGAAGTGAAGAAGTCCTTGCATGACAGTGTGGTAATCCCGACACTGACTTACAGAAGCGAAGCATGGACGTTGGTTGAGAGACTCAGACCAAGAGTGAGAGCAGTGGAAATGAATTACTTAAGGAGTGCGTGCGGAGTTACATGGAGGGATAGGCAGACTAATGAGGAAGTAAGAAGGAGGTGTGGTGTGGAGGTAGATGTGCTGGAAAGTGTGAAAAGGAACAACTTGAGATGGTTCGGCCATATGGAACGTATGGAAAGCGAGAGAATGACTAAGAGGGTGTACGAGAGCGAGGTGGAGGGACAGAGAGGGAGAGGTAGACCGAATGAGAGGTGGAAGGATGGAGTGAGGAAGTACATGAACGAAGGCGGTGCTGGTTGGGGGGAGGGGCGTCGACTGACTGGGGACAGAGGTGCATGGGGGCGGTTCGTTCGTGGCCACACCTTCGGGGATCACGGCGTCAGGCAATAGATAGATAGATAGATAGAATGTTAATTATATAGAAAGGAACGTACATGACGAAGTTGTACTTAATAAATACTCACAATGGTATAAACAAGATATCTGAACAAGTTAACAGAGTTTTATGAAGAATTCACCTAATAAGCGGTGTATTCGAATGATGAATAATTAGATAACAGACTCTATGGAAGGTTAGAGGTCCTAGACGAGAAGAATCAGAATTATCTACATCAGTAATCAAATGAACATCAATAATTGTTCATATAATAATTACAATAACGCTTAAGTAAACGAGCGTAAGATTAGGATCTCGGGAAGCAAATATATATAAATAATGAATAATAAAACTTCTCGACGAGGGCGAACTGAGATAAACAGAATATGAAATTGAGCGTAGGTTCTAGGTAACAGGTTATTATTTAAAGAAGGGAATAAGTACACGAAATATACTTCAACCTCAACTTGTAACATACATAAAAGAATAACATATACAAGGAAAATCTGTGAGTACTTGGCTAGGTGAATTAATTAACACGAGTATATAACGTATGCGCAAAACTTTTTAGAAGAGTTAAAAAGCAAGATGAACACTAGATCTTAGGCACAGATCTATACATAAATTAAGATAAGATTCAGAAGGATTAACACATATGCAATGAATAACAGATCTATATAGAATCATAGCACTGTAATATTCACAGACTTTACCTATACCTTTACAACAATAATCACAACATAAGATGTTCAGAGACACTTAGGGTAATATGGGAGTGTAGAGAGCACCAATCAGCAGTGGAGACCTGCCTAGCCCTTCCCCCTGCCCCAAAAGTGTGCTGAACCTGCTGAAGTACCTGCTGAAGTCTGGACCCTGAAGCCCTGATTGTGAGACACCGTTCATCCTGAACTGCTGCTCCACGGACCTACGTTCCATCCCGTTCTTTGCAGAGTTATGGACATTACCTCAGTGAATGTTTGCATACATTCTCTCTCTTTCTTTGAGGTTATGTTTGACTTAATTCTTGCCTCTCACTTGCATGAGTTCAACGCAATAGGGATATTGTGAATATGTTGTCATCGAGGTGTGAGGTTTAATACTTAACGTAGACATACATAATGACTGTTTATATTGGTACATGTTTAATAGGTGGTTTATTTATGACTTAGGTATTAGTTACTTAATTTAGTAATTAAGCAATCATACTTATATGGATTATTCCATAATCCAAACTCCTAGACAAACTTTATTGTAGGTCGCCTACTAGTTGTTCTTCCGCGAGGGTTGTGATATCTCCAGGTTCGTCATAACTCGCACTCCTGCCTAGGTCCATTTATTCCCGTAGACTTCTGGCCGTTGGTGTTCTACTTGCATAAGCATGGTTTCATTACACTGTAGATCCGGGGACTGAGGAAATGCTGTCTGGTGATTGACTGGCACGGTTTGAAACCAGTGCTGTGATTGGTTTCTCGAATTTCCTTTTTCTTGGGGTGACTGCGTTATATGCTTGGGTGATGCCATGTCCCATAGAGAATGAGAAACTCCTGAAGGAAGGAGGTGCTCCAGTATATGTGTTGTTTTTCGTCATCCGTGCTGTCCTTGCTTCTTTTTCTTGTTCACTTGCAGACTAGCAATTCTGCAACTGTCCTTTAACCCCTCTTTCACCAATCCGTTCACTTCAATATATATATATGTATATATATATATATATATATAGATATACTATTATATATATATATATAATATATATATATATATTATATATATATATATATTATATATATATATATATATATATATAATATATATTAATATATATAATATATATATATATATATATATAATTTATTTATATATATATATATATATATTATATATATATATATTATATCCATATATATATATATATATATATATATATATATATATATATATATATATGTATATATATAGAGAGAGAGAGCGAGAGAGAGAGAGAAGAACAAAAGCAACACATAAGAAAATAAAGAACACGACAATTGAAATTTCAAGGGAAAACAATTAACGAAAAAGGAGAAGGCCCTGAAAACACTACTGGAGCTATGTACCAAGGAGGCCCCCTTCCTTTGCCCCCGGGGCAACATGTACAAGCAGATAGACAGTGTGGCGATGGGCAGCCCCCTAGGAGTTCTTTTTGCGAACTTTTTTATGGGTACCATCGAGGAAGAGCTCCTAGCTGCCCAACGACCCGCCATCTACTATAGATACGTGGATGACATCTTCGTGCAAATCAAGGACCTCCACGAACTACAGGAACTCGAGCGTCGCTTCATGACCTCCTCCGGACTTAACTTCATCCTTGAAAAATCTAACAATGGAAAACTCCCCTTCCTTGACATCCTCGTAGCTCTGAACGACCATGGGTTCAAAACCACCGTCTACATTAAACCAACTAACACAGGAAAATGCCTCAACGGCGATAGTGAATGCCCCCGCCGTTATCTTCTATCCTCCATCTCCGCCTATGTTAGGAGAGCCCTCACGCACTGCTCTACCTGGGCCGACACCCACCAGGAACTAGAAAGACTATCCCAAGTTTTAGTAAATAACGGATACTCCAACTCCGACATCTCCAGCACCATCAACCACCATCTTGAAAAATGGTACACCCAAAGCCCTCCCAACATTGACCCCCCCAATGAAATTAAGATCTTCTACCGCAATTTTATGTCCTCTGAACACAAAAATGACGAGGCCGTCTTAAAAAAATTAATCTCCAAGCATGTCCACCCAACCAACCCGGAAAATAACAAACCTGCTTCCACCAAGATAAAGAGCCCGATGACCGACGATCACGTCATTTACCAACATACCTGTAACTTTGAGGACTGTGGACCTCATTCCTATATTGGTATGACGCAGACTCGTCTTTCACGTCGGTTAACTCTTCACCTTCAGGCTGGAGCCATCAAAGACCACTATCTCACCCCTAACCACCCCCACCTCACACGCAACGAGTTTGAGAAACACACCACCATACTCGATAAAGAAAGTGACCCAAGGAGATTACCTATACTCGAAGCTTTATATATCCAAGCCTTACATCCCAACATCAACAACCAAACTCTGGACCTTCAGATCCTTCCTTCTGCCAAAAGGCACTTTCCTACAGGACCTAACACCCCCCCTCGCCCCCCGGTGCCCTTGACGCAGCCCCCCGCGCTACCTCCTTCAGCTTCGTCTTCCGCAGGCGCCACATGTACTACAGAACTTAGGCCACGCCCCTCGACACGCAGCCAATCAGCTTCGATCCCGCCAACCGACCACCATCCCGCATCCAGTGCGCATGCGTGAAGCGGTTCTCTCTTTCTCTCTCCTAGAATACCCCTCCACCAATAGCAGACTTTTGCCCCCTGATTTTCGCCTCCTCTGATCCTCCACCCTCTATATATACCCTTCCTGTTTACCTTTTATATCATTCTATCCTTACTTGATAATGCTGGTTGTCCAGTGAAACGCGTCATGTACATTAATGTAACATCATCATGTATCATCATGTACATTAATGTAACCCTGTACCAGCATGAATTTTGCTCATCTCCTTCATATATATATATATATATATATATACACTATATATAGATATATATATATATATATATATATATATATATATACATATATAATAATAATAATAGTAGTAATAACTACACAGTACGGTCGGCCAATCAGCTCGAAATAGCGTTTTTCCCTCAAAATAAACAAATCCATTTTCGCCAGATAAAAATATAAAAATAAATAAATAAAAATAACTATAGTGTGTCTGTATGAATGAAAATATAATTATTTGGTAACAATTATAATTTAGAATAATCAAATATTTCTCAATCTCCCATTCTCTCTCTCTCTCGCTCTCTCTTCTACCCTTTGACCGTAAGATGCGTGTAACTGCGTAAATCTGTAATTCTGTCAATCTCTCTCTCTCTCTCTCTCTCTCCCTCTCTCATACACACACACACACACACACGTACACACACACACACACATACACGTACGTCCCCAAATAACATCCATTAAAGAATTAAATATCTGTAACGCGACCAGGAAATTACCGCTCGTGAAATCCGTGTCATGTTCCGCTGCAATTAGTTCAAGTTGACAGCACACTGACCTAAGAGAGAGAGAGAAATTAACATAATTGCATAGATTTACATAGTTACATCCTACGATCCAAATGTAGAAGCGAGAGAGAGAGAGGGGGGTGATTTCACCGCTGACGAAGGGTGATGTTTGGCTATTTCCGCCGTATTGGTGAACACATAATATTTTCCCTGGCGTATGTGTAGGGTTGTTTTTTTAGTTCCTTTTTCTTTTGTTAAATATTTGTTAATCGTCTTATGAGTAGGTAGTTTGAATTTAATGTCAATATTTAGACCTATCCTGCCATATCAGGCCAGCGATCTGAGGGATCTGAGGGAATTTGAATGGAAAAGACTATTCTGGCTATCATTACACGATTTTATAAAGCTTAGGAGGGATCTGTGGGAATTAGATGGGTAAAGGCTAGCTCGATTATCGCTGACTTCCATAATACCCTTCCTCATCTGAATAAAATGTTCTAATGATTAGCCTGCAGGAAACATAACATAATTGTGTCATCGTATCTTAAAAGATTTAATAACGA
This sequence comes from Paralithodes platypus, assembly GCA_032716605.1. Lineage (NCBI taxonomy): Eukaryota > Metazoa > Arthropoda > Malacostraca > Decapoda > Lithodidae > Paralithodes > Paralithodes platypus. The sequence continues at coordinate 33,295,413 of CM064510.1, read as the reverse complement.
AAATACTCCAGAGCCTTGCTGAACAAACATTGACACACTGTGTCTTGTCTGTTTATGACAATTCAATTCCCCAAACTTTCAGGTATTGTTGACAACAGAGTGCTTCAATGTTGTGATTATTAATTAATCTTGGACTCACTGTGATATCAGAGATTATGTTGCATATATAATGAATGTTCCACAAAGACTAGACCATGCTAGAAGGAGATAACAATCCTGTTTATTATAGGTAAGCCAGAAATCGTGATCCTTAACCTCTGTAACTCAAAATGGGGCTAGGGCAAATGCTCTGGAACCTCTCCCTCAATCAATCCTTCGTCCTATGACTTAGCCTGGATTAAACTTCGTGTGTCCAGGAATTTTGACAAGTGTCTACCCCAAACACTCTGGTTAGAGGCTGCCTGCCTTTTTTCTCCATCAAACATATAGAAACTATAGATTGGGTGAATGGTCTGAGACATGGTAGACGTACGCCACTACACTTGAAAAAGAACAAAGTGATTCCTATCAACCAAGCAAACCCCATATTAAATTTCTAACTACTGGGAAAGAAATGAGAAGAGACTGACTTAAAACAAAAAAATGGATACTCTGATTAGCAGTGACCCAATGTTTTCCAAGCAATGCTGAAGAAAGTCCAGATATTATTCGATTATATTAAGAAGCAATTTGTATATTGGAACAAGGAGATAGTCCTTACAATCTAATTATATAATGCTCTAAAATTATTCCATCAACAGTATGCTGTTCAATTCTGGCCTCCATATCTCATGGGCATCATAGAACGACTAGAAAAAGTCCAAACTAGGGCTACAAAGGTTATGACATCCATTAGGAGCATGACTACGAGTACTGGTTGCAAGCTCTTTGTTGGAACCTCGTAGACTATGAAGTCAACTCATTGACATATTTAAAATACTAACAAGGTTTGGCAACCCGAATGATGATAATAAGTTTAACCTCAATAGAATTACAACAAGCAACTATGGCTGGTAATTGAAGCTGAAGAGATTTAATACTATAACATGTTCCAAGTAAGTAGGCGAAAACTCTAGAACATTAAGCTATAACTCACAAACCCATTTGCTCTAGCCCTTTTTTAGTTACAGAAATTAGGGTTCACGAATGTTGGACTACTTAGTTGGAACAGGGTATAGTATACTATGTGGACCCTTCTCATATTAATATATTATGTTCTTCCTGGAACAAATGTTCTTGAGAAGCTGTAAACAATTATTTCGCAAAACAGTAAATATATAATGCACGAGACACTAACTATTCATTGTAACCCCATGTAGCTCTCTCCCCACCGCCTCTCTCTCTCTATCTACCTCCCTCTCCGTCACCCTCGGGGGCCCCCCCCCCCCCTCTCTCTCTCTCTCTCTCTCTCTCTCTCTCTCACTCTCTCTCTCTCTCTCTCTCTCTCTCTCTCTCTCTCTCTCTCTCTCTCAGTCGACCTCTGACCTCGGGACAGTACAGTGCTCTCTCCGTGACTCCTGAATTGCCGTGAATAGTGAAAGTCGCAGGTGGGCAGGCGGCCTGTCTGCCGCTAGTCCAACACCATTTGCCCTTAAAACAGGGACAATGGAGAATAGTAATGTGGAAGCCAGTGCTCTGCTAGCAGAATGGCACAATCACACCCAGGAGAAAGACTTTTATGAAACGGACGCTGAGATGGAGTGCACCCTGGATCCATACACCCAAGTGATTAGTAGGAGCGAGAAGCGGAGAAGAGGGAAACTAAACGAGGCTCAATACAAGAGCAGCGATGAAGAAGACCCAAGATACGGTAAGAAAATTAAGAATGGTGCGAATCAGACGAAGGATGAAGAAAGGAGAGTGACGACACGTGGAGAGAAGCAGGGTGAGGAAGCAGCGCGTGGAGAAGAGAGAGATGGGAACGTGGAGAGGCTAGGAGAGGGGGCAGCACAGGGTGAGGTGAGACCAGGAACTACCGAGGATATGGCAGGGACGCGGCCTAGACTTTTCTCTTCCCCCATGATTTGAAAATGACCTTCCAAGAGAAAGTACTGTGGGCGGTCAAGCTAGGGAGGGAGCATAAATCCTTCCTACCACTTCTCAAGGAAGGAAAACACAGACCCTATCTGACTGTGGGGAGCAAAGAAGCAGTAGAAGAATTAACAACAAAGGGGTACAATGGAGTCACACTCAAAGCTCCTAACGACAGCGAGAAATACACCAAGGTAATTATATTCAACTATCCGGTGTGGCTTGACCCTATGTATATCCTGGACGATTCACGATTTGTATGGGCAAAGCGCAATCAAATAAAAGGGAAAAACCGATCACAAATAGTAGCGCTTGTGAAAGGGGAAATGCCCGAAAAAATATTTGTGACAGGCATAGGTAACAAATATTTAGCTCCATACAAAGAACAGGTCGACCTATGCCTGAACTGCAGTAGATGGGGCCATAAAGCTTGGTCCTGCCAGGCGGATGCAAGGTGCAGATTTTGTGGTAGAGGACATCCCTCTGCCAAATGTAGAGACAAAATAAATAATGACATCAGAGTGGTGCCTTACTGTTGTAACTGTGGGGGGGAACACAACGCGCGGTCGTTCCAGTGTTCCAAGAAACCTGGGAGTAACGGTGGCCGTGACATATCCCATACACGCTACCAGGAGGGGGAGACATACCAACACCAGGGGGGGTCCCATCATCCACGCTACCATCAACCACCGCCGACACCTAATCACGAAAACCCATGGATTGGAGGAAGATGTTCTGACCCAAAGACAGGGGCAATACCAAAACAGCTTCCTCAAACACAAGGTTCAAGTGGTAGGGACCATGAAAGGAGGAGACCAGGGGTACCAACAGCTGACGACCGAGACCCCTCACCAGCCAGCCAGAGTAGCAGTACCATCCCCACACAGGTGAGCCAACTTAACCACTTAGAGGAGGCCAGGTGGCAGGAAACAAAGGAAATGTTCAAGTTTATCCGTGAGTTGGGAAATAAGAATAGAAAACTTAGAAAAAACAGTAAATAAAATTACAAGAAAAACAGTAAATGGCGACAACAAAGTGGGAGAAAGTAAAGTGGAAATCATAAGTCCAGAAAAACAAACTAACACCAGAAATCAGAAAATGAAGGAAACTAAAACCCAGGACAGTAAGGTAACTACAGAAAACGGAACAACTTGTGAAGTAAATATAAAAGGGAAATAAGTGAAATTGAAACAACATAAATTTATGGAGAATGGGCTAAGCAGCGTAGGACAAATTCTTGGAAAACACGGCAATAATGAAGAAATACAAAGAAAAGTGGTAGAGGGGTGGACAGAAATCCAAGCATGCTTAGATAAGTTTACTAAATATATGGAAGGGCTGACTGCTGGATCAATGGACATTGATCACCATAATGGATCATAAACATCTAAACATAATATCATGGAACGTGAATGGCTTAGGTGGTAGAATGCACGATGTTCATTATTATGTAACAAAGTTCGACACTAACGTAATTCTTCTCCAGGAAACTGGGGATAGGAATGGTAGTATAATAAAACTCAATGGGTATAAACTATATCAATTATTTTCAGATGATAATATAAGGGGAGTTTCCATATATGTAAAAATATTCCATACCCTCAGAATTAATAGAGGCGCCCATGAAATCAGAGGGGATCGAAACAGTCTCAGTAAAACTATATTTAAAAGAAGGGACCCTTAATATCGTTAACGTATATATTGCATAATAAATCGTAGGCAGTGTCCACCAACCTTTAACTGTCTTCGTGGTGCGATGTATAAGGTGTTGATTTTCGGTGTGAGCATCCTGGATTCGAATCCACGGACTGCCACATGTGTTTGTAAATTTCATTAATCGATTTTAGGAGTATGGTTGGTTGTTGGGAAGGAACATAATAATATATCACAAAACTGTTTTCATGCCAGTGCTCTGCCTGATAGTTTGTATAATGGGCTTACTCTTGTCGCTGGGGACTTAAACGCTAGATATAATGAATTTGAATTCGACGGGAAAATAAATACGAATGGTAGAAGATTTTATCAATTTGTACAAGATTACCAAGACATTAAATTACTAGGATCGGAAGAAGCAACCCATATTAAGGGAGGGATCGAGACTCGACTACGCTTTTATACTAAATGAACAAGGGCTGGATGGAAGCTGCGTAGTAGAGGCTGAACTACTCAGTGATCATTTTGCTCTTGATATTAAATTTCCACTAGGGAAACTAGCTTTCGGGGCCAATAGAAAAAAAACTAAGGCTTCCAAAAGACGATATACAAAACTTTATTGAATATATTAAAAAATGGTACAGTAATTATCATCCTACATCAATTGAATCTTTCTTTGATGACATGATTAAAGTTAGAGAAACCTCATTAAGCCGTAATGTTCAGACGACAAAGAAAAGAAAACGACCGAACAATAATAAATATGCCCACGATAAAGTCCTCCAAGGTTGGAACAAAATGCTCAAGGCGCATAGAAAATGGGTAAACGATGGAAGGGAGGACGAAGCAAAAAACACGTTGCTGGAGACAGCAACAATTTGCGGGGAAGCTAGAAAAGAAGTTAGAAGGGAGTATTGGACGAAATTTACAAATAATATCGGAAATAGTAAAAATATTGGTGATATTTGGAAAGAGGTTAAAAAAGTTAAAGGAAAGAAAATCGATAATGTGGCACACCCGACTCCTGAAAAATTCGCTAACGAGCTAATGAAGAAATGGTCATATCACTCGCGTCAAGCAAAGACAGTATACCTCAGGAAATCAAAGAGGCAGTAAATAAATGGGAAGGGGACAGGAGAGAAGTAATTATTAACGCTTTAAATACAGGGGATAACACTGATGTAATGTTTACTAGGGATGAACTACTTCGAGCTATTAAACATGGGAAATGTACAGCCCCTGGTAACCTATGATATATTAAACTGTTTGGCAAGCATTGATAATGGTCCACTACTTGATCTATTCAATATGAGTTATCAAGAGGGTCGATTACCCAGAGGATGGAAAACTGCTATCATTATTCCTATCCCTAAGCCTGGAGGAGGATTTAGGCCAGTCTCTTTAACATCTTGTTTTTTCAAAATGATGGAAAGAATGCTTTTTAGAAAGATTGCAATATGTTATAGGAGGAAAATTAAGTAATCATTTATATGGGTTCATCAAAGGTAAAGAACTACTGATGCCGTCATCAAGTGCCTAGCACACGATGCTGACTACTGCAGGGCATTTGTCGATCTCAAGGGTGCATTCGATAAAGCCAACGGAGAAATTATACTGCATGAACTAGCAGGTATGGGGGTGTCAGGAAGGATGCTTCATTGGATAAGAGACTATTTACATGGCCGAAGGGCTAAAGTCTCTTATCAAGGAGCATTGTCTGAAGAAGGTAGTTTGGACTTAGGGACACCACAGGGTGGTGTACTAAGTCCAATGTTGTTCAATGTACTATTGAATAGACTTGCAAGTCTAAAATTAGCCGATGAGGTTAAAATTAGAATTTATGCAGACGATATTATGCTACAAAGCATAACGGTTGAGAAAATGCAACAGGCGTTGACTAAATTTGGGAAGTTAACACAGGAACTAGGATAATAGTAAATGAAGATAAAACAAAATTTCAATGTCGAGCAAGAACTGACAAGCAACTAACAATAAATAACATGAATATAGAAAGAGTAAATAGTTATAAGTACTTGGGTATGTATGTGGGTTATACAGCAGAAGCTAAAGAAGCTGAGGTGAATTATATAACTACACAATGTAAGGCACGAATGCAACCCTTGAGAGCCTTAGCTTGGAGTGGTAACGGTGTCGGTGTTCCTGTACTAAAAAATGATGTATATTAGTACTATTAGGTCAGTCATTGAATATGCCAGTCCTGTCCTTTTTTGCCTTGATGAAGGAAGGTTCGATAAACTTGAAAAAATACAAAACGAGGCTATGAGAATTATTTTAAACTGCCCAAAAAATGCAATGATTGATGCAATGAAGCTTGAAACAATGCTACCGAGCATTAAACATAGAGTAGAACAAACTAATATTGTAACAGCAATTAGACATGTAAGATTAAAAGGTGGCAACGAACTACTGAAAGACATAAAGGACTGCATGAATAATACTCGCACCTTCTGGAGACCAGGCAAAAAAGGATATATGAAACATTTGGTGAACAAAATACAACATTATGATTTAATAAACAACTGTATCAATTACGAAAATAAACAACCTGTCCCACCATGGGAGGAGAAAGACGTAATTTTAGATATTATGCCATTACAAAAGAAAAAGAACATGTATAATACAATAGAATTAAGAAACATTTATGAAGAGAGAATAAACAAAATGTACACTGGTAAAGTAGCACATGTTTATTGTGATGGGTCGGTAATGGAAAATGGTAGGGCAGGTTGTGGGATTTTAATTAGAGATTACATGCAAGACTCCAACATGTGGCTAGAAACAGAATATAATTATAGGCTAAGCGATAATATAATTTATCATCAACTCAGACTGAATTGTATGCGATATTATATGGACTTAAAGAAATCGAAGGAGGAGAAGGGGATGTAAGCTTCTTTGTTGACAGCAGAGGGGCTCTGGACTCCCTAAACTGTAAAACACCAGTATACGAAAATATTGCTATCCAATGCCGGAATATTGTACATCAACTCCAATTAAAAGGGAGGAAAATTGTGTTCTCATGGATACCATCACATACAGGGATTACCTATAATGAAAGAGTTGATATAATAGCTAAAAATGCTACTGAAAAAATGGAAATTGGTGTACAATGTACCCTATCTTTGAAACAGGTAAAAACCAAAATAAAGAAATGTCAAGAAGTAAAAGAAGCTAGAGATATCGAGTGTAAGAATATAGCCAGGCCTAGTGCCACCATGCATCATTACAGAGAGGTGGTAGATAACACTAAATTCAATTATGGGAATGTTACAAGTAAGTGCAAAGATTCTGTATGTACTAGGTTAAGACTAGGCTACAAATATTACTGGAAATTAGGCATTAATACTGCAGAGAAGGATAGGAGTTGTAGGCTGTGCAATAGACCAAGATCTCACACCCTTCAACATTACATACTGCAATGTATAACTTTAATAAAATATAGAAATAATACAAACATTTTATGAATGGAGGATGCCTTTAGGCACATGGACCTTTTTGTTTTATCTGTGTTTTTCCTTCCTCCGTTCATTGTCTCTTAAAAAAAAAAAAAAAAAAAAAAAAAAAATTGAAAATGTAACTAAACAGATAATATGGATGTTCAACAGTGGAACTATGTACAACCTTTTAAAAGAATGTACAATGATAAAACATATAATTTGATGTGTAGCTATGCTCTTCAACTAAACACATGTGCATTTTAGTGGCGCCTTACAGGCCACCCTGGGTCAGCGAACCTACGCTCCCTAACCATACTGCTATATTGTCCTCAATATTCTCGGCTAATTGCTTGATGTACAAGTATCTCCGGATATGCGGCACTGTCCCTCCCGGAGGACTCCTTGCACCTTCCTTCCGAATAATATTTGATGGAAATAAAATAATCTGAATCTGTATGGCTGTATGTTTTGGGTGCTGGGGTCTGATGACTGGGTCACGACGGTTAGGGTCCCTCCATAATTATAGGATGTTTAAGGAGGGATTAACACGGTCGGGGCTCAGTTGGGGGTCTTGTGGGACAGCATGTGTTTTAAAAACAAAAAACAATCTGATCAAGGTCTATAACGGGGACTCATGTATTTTAGATACGTCTTTATTATAATACTGTATATACTAAACTTAAGTAGTGTTAAAAATTATCTTCAATATCAATGTATCACTCATCTAACTATATAATTATGTAATGACATAGTTTAAGCTAGAAATAGGGTGAAGATTGCATATGCACCTTCGCCCTTTTGAGATAATGTAACTATGATACTTGTGTAACATTTGTACTTTTCTCAATAAAACAATCAAATCAAATCAAATCTCTCTCGCTCTCTCTCTCTCTCTCTCTCTCTCTCTCTCTCTCTCTCTCTCTCTCTCTCTCTCTCTCTCTCTCTCTCTCTCTCTCTCTCTCTCTCTCTCTCTCTCTCTCTCTCTCTCTCTCTCTCACACACAATATACAAGCTACTATACCAGCTCAGTCAGTGTTATTAAGCTTGATCTCTAATGGCCCAGAGGAAGATACGGCCCTGGATCTCCAGACGCTAAGTCGGCCCAATTTTCTTATTGCAGCTCCGTGATGATGGAGTTATTAGTATATTTTGTTTAGTGTGTGTGAAAGAGTGAGAGAGAAAATGAGAAAGCGAGAGAAAAAAAAACGCTAAATTGGGTCATTTTATATTTCGCTGCTTTTTAATGGAGCAGTTATCATATAATGTGTCTAATTTGTAATTTTGCTGGAGTTCGTGGGATGTGGTTGAAAACGGAGTAATTGTATGTTTATTATTCCAGCTTAAGTAACCCACATTGAGACATAATATATATATTAATATATATATATATATATATATATATATATATATATATATATATATATATATATATATATATATATATATATATATAATATATTATATATATATATATATATATATATATTAATATATATATATATATATATATATATATATATTGTAACATCTGGAGACAACCAAGATGTGATGTGTGTCCAGACCCCAAGCTATTGAACATGACTGTACAACTGCAACCTCGTGGCAAGAAACGATCCCTCTTTCTGTCCAGCCTACGTGACGAGAGAGAGAGAGAGAGAGCGGCCCGGCTGCATGCTTTACATTCCTGACATTCCCCATTTCCCACCAAGAAACGCGTGAGAATGCGGGGGGGGGAGGTAGCGGTGACGGTGAGCAACCTCCCGTTCTCCCACCTACCTCACACCTCTTATTGGACCACCACACCTGCTTCTCGTCTGTAATTGGCTCACACAACCTGCCTGAAATCGGATTGGATTAGGCATCTTGAACCTGATGACGTAACCCCTGAACCAAGCTCTGATTGGATTAGTGTGGTGATGGACTCGTATATAAGGACAGCTATGGGATAGTTCAAATCAGTTACATTCAGAGCTGTGGGGAGTTAACAGCTGCATTGGAGAGAACAGGCTTGTATGATAGGTTTTTATTTTAGTTTAGTGCGTGCCCGAACCACTATTCGTTAGTTAGTGAGTGATCTCGTGATCATTAATTAACCAGAGGTATGTCGAAAACATAGCCTCATTATTGATTAAGATGTTGTGATTGGAGAAACATATATTTTGGATTGGTGATTACTTCTGTGATTTTTTTTTTTTTTTTCTATGTGGTTGAGGGAGGCAAAAGGCAGAACTGCCTATAGCGAGTGCCTCCCCCATTGTTGAAAGAGTGACAGGGCCAAAATCAAGGGACGTTTGAGCCAAAATGCCTGGACACACAGAGTTTGAAGCAATTTAAGTCATAGGAAGAGGGAAAGACTGATTCTGGGAGAGGGTTGCAGAGCTCAGCTGCTGAGTAGAAGACAGTTTGAGAGTAACGTTTCACTCTCGGGTTGGAGAGTTGCACAGAGTAGGGGTGGGATTGAGTTGCAAGACGGGTACCACGTGCCCTACGTAAAGGAGGTGGTATGCACTGGGAAAGCTCTGAGGAACACTGATTATTATAGTAGCGATAGAATAGCGAGACAGATGCAACATTGCGGCGGAGAGAGAGAGATTGCAGAGAGTTGGTGAGTAGACAGGAGTTAATGATACGAAAGGCCTTCCTTTCAACTTTGCCTAGGAGAGCGGTGTGAGAGGAACCTCCCCACCACACAAGTGAACAATACTCAATACAAGGATGCACTATGCCCCTGTACAGAGCAAGAAGCTCTGCAGGGGAAAAGAACCCCCTAAGGCGGTTGAGCACACCCAGCTTCTGGGAGGCTGCCTTAGCAAGACTGGTAATATGGTCCTTCCAAATGAGAGCAGAAGAAAAAGAGACACCAAGAATATTGAGAGAAGATGAAGGGTTGATTTTGTATTGTTGAAGAATAAGGGATAGTCCGCTGGGAGATCCTGACGGGTAGATAGATGGAGAAATTGGGTCTTGGAAGCATTAAAGGTAACAAGGTTTTCTCTGCTCCAATTGGAGATAGTATTTAGATCAGAATTTAAGAGTTCTATGGCTTCATTACGTTTGTCGTTGAGGGATTGCTGGCTGGGGCGTTCTGAAAAACTAATGGAGTAGTGTAAGGTTGAGTCGTCTGCATATGAATGGATGGGAATTAAGGTACAGTTAAGGAGATCATTTATAAAAATTAGAAAGAGAATAGGAGGTAGAACAGAGCCCTGAGGAACACCGGAGTTTATAGGGTGAGGAAGTGAACAATGGCCGTCCACAACCGTGGCTATGGAACGGCCGGAAAGGAAATTAGAGACAAAGGCACAGATGGAGGGATAGAAACCGAAGGAGGGTAGTTTAGAAATTAAAGATTTGTGCCAGACTCTATCGAAGGCTTTCGATATGTCTAGTGCAATAGAAAAAGTCTCACCGATGTCCCGAAAGGAGGATGACCAAGAGTTAGTAAGATATAAAAGAAGATCACCAGTAGAGCGACCCTTAAGGAAGCCATACTGGCGATCTGAGAGCAGATTATGAGAAGAGAAATGTTTAAGAATTTGGAAGCAAGAATAGTTTCAAAAACTTTAGAAAGACAAGAGATAAGAGCAATTGAACGATAGTTGGAGGGTTGAGAGCGGTCACCCTTCTTTGGGACAGGTTGAATGTGAGCAAACTTCCAGCATGAAGGGAAGACGTTAGAGGATAGACAGAGACGAAAGAGTTTGCCTAGGCAGGGAGTCAGCACGTTAGCACAGTTTTTGAGAACAACAGGAGGAATACCGTCCGGACCATACGCCTTATTAGTGTTAAGCCCAGAGAGGGTAGAAAGTACATCTTTAGAAGATATTAGGATATTTGGCATAAGTAAGAGAGAGGAGGGTGGAGAGGGAGGAATAGCACCGGAATCATCCAAGGTGGAGTTTCTAGCAAAAGTCTGAGCGAAGAGTTTAGCTTTGCCAGAGGAAGAAGTGATGGTTGTGCCATCAGAGTGGGAAAGGGGAGGGAAAGACGAGGGAGAGGAATTGTTGGAGAGGTTTTTGGCTAGATGCCAGAAAGCTTGGGGAAGAGCTAGAGTTGGATAGTTCAGTGCATATATTATTGATGACAGAGTTTATGGCAAGTCGAAGAACAAATTTGGCTTGATTACGGGCAGAAACGTAGTAAGAATGAGAGTCTTGAGTTTTAAGGCGTCGGTACCGTTTGAATGCTTCCTCCTTATTGCGCACAGCAGTAGAACAGGCGTGAGTAAACCAAGATTTGTTAGCATTAGTCTGAGAGAAAGAGAATGGAATGTATGCTTCCATGCCCGATAGGATTTCGTCGGTAATGCGTTCAGCACTCTCCGAGGGTCCCCGGCCACGGAAGCAGAAATCATTCCATGGGAAATCAAAGAAGTACTGCCGGAGAGCCTCCCAGTCGGCAGCGCCAAAGTGCCACAAGCGCGGCCGGCTAGGAGGATCGGGTGGCCGTACTGGAGAGATGGGACAGGTGACAGAGATAAGTTTATGGTCGGAGGAACCCAAAGGAGAGAAAAGATCGACAGTAGAAGGGTTAGAAGTTAGAAACAAGTCAAGAATGTTGGGCCGATCTCCGATGCGATCCGGGATACGGGTGTGTTGCTGAACTAACTGTTTTTTAGGACAGAAAAGACGTAGGCTTGTTCACCAGGTGGATCAGTAGTGTGAGAGGAGAGCCATTGGCGGTGGTGAACGTTGAAATCTCCTAAGATGGAGATTTCTGAGAAAGGAGAAATGGATAGAATGTGTTCCACTGTAGAGTTTAGATAGTCAAAGAATTTGGGAAAGTTGGTAGAGTTAGGGGAAAGATAGACAGCACAGAAATATTTAGTAAGAGAATGACAGGAAAGTTTGAGCCATAAAGTTGATTAGATATAATGTTGTGATTTAGAGACAATTTGTGATTGAATATTGAATACTTTAGCTGTTAATACTTAACTGACTTGATGTAAAGCTATTGTCATTAGTAATTAAGCATTGTAGAAGTCTTATAATTTGTATTGTCTACTTAAGCCAACTAAGCTTTAATTTGTACTTTAGTGAAATCGGAACGTATGCAAAGCGATCTTGAAATCCATAATATTAATTTCTTTCATTGCTTATTATTTTGATTAATTGTAAAATACCTTATTTATGTTTATAAATACAATTCCATTTTATATGTTACTTTGTAATATTCCCGTACCATTTTAATTAAGTAAATGTCTTTCAGTAAAAAGAATAAATAAGATAAAATATTAAAGAGAATAATAATAAAGTAAGAGAATAACGAGATATGTAACTTTAAATAGTTTCCTGATTAAATATAATTGAAATGTATCAGAGAATAAAGGATAACTGTCCCAACAACTAAAGGAAAGCAAGTAACAACAGAACACACTTTTATTTGTTATGTTCTATTGGCCTTCAGCTTTTTTACATATTGTCTGTTCAATCTTCTTTTATTTAGTTAACCACTTCTAAATCAAGATACGTAACAATATAAATATATATATATATATATATATATATATATATATATATATATATATATATATATATATATATATGTATACATATATATGTATATAAGTTCTAGAGATGGACCGAATATTCGTTTCGTATTCCTATGTGCGAATATTCGCTATGTTTTTCAATATTCGAATTCGTATTCGTATTCGCATTTCCATTCATAGCTATTTGCAAACATGCGAATATTTTCACGAAACCAATAGAAGATATACACAAATGTAAAATATTCCATTTTAAAGCGTGCGTTCGCTTGTATGATGTCGGGGAAAGGCACGCTTCTTTATTAAACCCTCTAAGTACCATAGTATGTGAATGTTTTTATACTAATGGAACTGCAATTATGTACATCGACTTCCAAATCAATCTGATGATCTCTGAACTTTGAAATCATTGTAATAGTTCCGAAATCTGACCTTTTTCATTATAACGGAATAAATGGTCTTGGTACAATGTTGCCAATGTACCGGCTACCGCTAGATCCAGCGAATCACTTCCATCACTTCCATCTAGCGACATCAAGATGTGATGAATTCTAGCGATATTCAAGTTATGTTCCCTATTTTAAGGAATTGTAGAGCTTTTTCGATTGTTAAAGATTATTCTAGATACTTCAACATATGTTTTCTAGTGACATACAAGTTTTTAGTGTCTGGTGACCATCTAGCGATTTGTCAATGCTATTCTACCATACATTTGTGCTTTAGTTTATCAAGCATTGTTTAACATATTTGCCCTATTTCCCCAGAAGACTTCCTACATGATATAGTGTATTGTTCTAGTGATAATTAAATATTATACAGGGCTATTTTAAGTTAGCTGATGATTATGAAACAGTAATGTGCTGGACGATGAGAATACTGTATGTAAACATGTCTCGGATATCACTGATATTTATTGGCATTTTCTGCCAAAAGCCCAATGGTTAATGAGTGGTGGTAACGAAACACGCAACTTTACACATTCACATCGTCATTGGCTTCCGGTAATTAATTTCATAGTAATTTAATTAACGTTTGTTGGTGATATAAAAATAATTACCAGTTCTTGAAGGATGACAATTTCATCCTTCAAGAAAGATTGAAATATTCGCTATTCGCTATTCGTATTCGCGAATTTTACCAACAAAAATTCGTATTCGTATTCGTATTCGCAAATAGTGAAAATTTATATTCGTTCCATTTCTAGTATATACTGTATATATATATATTTATATACGTTCTACAGTACATTCGGTGAAGGAGGCGTAAGTCACAGCAGGATTAATTCAGACAAGTTCTGTGGAATTGGCATGCCCAAGTGGCATGGAAATTAAGGTTTTGTAGGCTCCCTCTTGGAGACATATTGTACCTGCTCTTGCCATGCATACCAAATAGTTGTAGATGAATTTGTTTTGATTATTGTTCCAGTTAGAGACGAAGTATGGGAACCAGTCTTAGACGAAGTTATCATAAAACTACCAATCACTGATTAAGTTGTATTAAAGGGAGATTTTCCACTTGAGGTATATTTTTCTTGACCCCTTTCTCCCTCATGTTTAGCCCCATTGATTTTGATATGTTAAGACGTTCGCTATATTAGTTTGGTGATTTTTAACCTTGTGCCCCATTTCTGTCAAATTTAAGACCTTTCGTGTCATTTATATGTCGATTTTTTCCTGGCGAGCGAAAGCGAGCCTGTAATTTTAGAGTAACCAGACCTCGGCTGGGACATTTTTCTACCGAAAAATTTACAAATTTATCTTGAAAGGGGGTCAAGGGCGTGTAATTTTAAGTTTAATGAAGGTCTAGGGAACAAACTAAAACCCTCCCCTTAACCCCAGTTTTAAGCGAAGGGTTGGGAGCACCAGTCGCACACAAAACAGACAATGGAATTGAATAATATAGCTATGACCCCCCCCCCCCCTATTGTGAGACCCCTGGAATATAAATTGTTAGTGTGGGTTGAGTTCATTTCAGTTGTTTAAATGGCTTGTTTCGGCATTCCTTTTAGATGGATTTTTACCCTTATTGGTCTATCCTTTCTGTGTACCTTTTCATTCTCTAAATATTCACCTCGCCATATTACATTTTCAAACCTGATTTTGCATTGGTGTACTAGTCCTCCTTTCCCCCCACCCCTCTCTCTCTCTCTCTCTCTCTCTTTCTTTCCTTAATTAAGTGTTGGTATAAATGTTCCTCCCCCCCCCCCCCTCCCCGTTCCAAGCCCCCAGTGTATTGCCATGATAGAATGGCAAACTAAAACAGTTAAAGGTCAAATACATGACTACGATTTTATATCCACGTATCGAATCCTGGATATTAATCTAATCATGTACTCAAACCCAACTGCACACTGAATAGGCTAATGTAATATAAAGGCCACTTTCTGTGACTCTGTTCACTAACTACTCCCTCAGTTATCAAGATGGAGAGCCCATATTTGGCATGCATACTAAGGGGGTGCCAGAATATGCTCAAGATAGGCAGCCCATACTTCGATTTTCCCCTGGGTAGCGGCGGGTACCTCAGTTGATATATACAGGTATATATATATATATATATATATACTGTATATATTATATGGGGTCAAAGGTTGAGTGAGAATTTTGAAGAACGAAAGAAGATGTTCTGGAAGGTGGTAAATATAGTAAGGAAAGGAGGACAAAAGAGGGAAGAGTCAGTGAAAACTGCAAATGGAGAATTACTAGTGGAACCAGTTGAAGTGAGGAAAAGATATGCCGAGTATTTTTAATCTTTGCTAAATACAAGAGATGGAAGAGAAGCAGTGATTGAAGTGGTTGATGGAGATAGGTTACCCAGGCCACCCAGGTGGCAGGGAATGCATGAAAGGATTGAGGAAAATGAGGTGAAAGAAGCAGTGAAACAAATGAGAGCGGGAAAAGCAGAAGGTTAGGATGGTATTGCTGTAGAGTGTATAAAGAAGGGTGGAGATGTGATAATAGATTGGTTGGTGAGACTTTTCAATATGTGCTTTGTGGTGTCAAGGGTACCAATAGACTGGAAGAGTGCATGTATTGTGCCGTCGTACAAGGGGAATGGAGATCGGCAGGAGTGTTCAATTTATAGAGATATTAGTTTATTATCAGTGGTTGGAAAGCTGTATGGCAGGGTGTTGATAGAGAGGATAGTAAAGTGTACGGAAGTGGCAATAGGAGAAGAACAGTGCGGTTTTAGGAGGGGAAGAGGGTGCGTGGATCAGATGTTTGCAGTAAGACGGTTATGCGAGAAGTATTTAGAGAAGCACAAGGAGATATTTTGGGCTTTTATGGATTTGGAAACGTGTATGAACATGTGGATCGTGAAGCAATGTGGAAGGTGTTAAGGATTTATGAAATTTGAGGAAATTTGTTGGAAACAGTTAAAAGTGTTTATGAAGGGAGCAGAGCATGTGTTAGAGTAGGAAATGGTGAGTTGAGTGAATGGTTTGAGGTATAGGTAGGTTTACGCAAGGGGTTGTGTATTGTCACCTTGGCTGTTTAATATGTTTATGGATAGTGTGGTGAGGGAGGTGAAAATATGAACTATGGGAAGAGGATTTGGTTTAGTAGGAAAGAATGGTAGAGATTGGGAGTTGAATCAGTTGATGTTCGCTGATGACACAGCGTTGGTGGCGGATTCTGAGGAGAAATTGCAGCTGGTAGTCAAAGAGCTTGGAGTGGTTTGTGGGAGCTTCAGGAAACTGAAGGTGAACATCAATAAAAGTAAAGTAATGGTGTGTAATAGGGGTGATCGTAGGGTGAATCTAGATGTGAGGCTGGATGGGGAAATATTGGAACAGGTAGAGTGTTTTAAATATCTTGGAGGAACGATAAGCTGGACTGAAGGTATAGAAATGGAGGTAAAACAGAGAGTGTGTAATGGAAGGAAGGTTTTCGGAGCAATGGGAAGTATGTGGAAGACGAGAAATCTCGGAATGAAAGTAAAAAGTGCAATGTATCAAGGAATTGTTGTGCCAACAGTGATGTATGGGGCTGAGTCATGGGCTCTGAAGAAAAAGGAGAGAAGAAAGCTCGATGTTATGGAGATGAGCTGCTTGAGGAGTATGTGCAGAGTTACTCATAGAGACGGATTGAGGAATGAAGAGATACATAGGAGAGTGGGGCAGCAGGAACATTTGTCAGCCAGAGTGAACAGAAGGGTGCTGAGCTGGTATGGTCATGTTGAACGAATGGGAGATGAAAGGCTTACAAAGAGCATATGTGAGTCAGATACAAGGGGAGATAGAAGGGCAGGAAGACCACCATTGAGATGGAGAGCCTTTGTAAGAAAAGCTTTGGATGATAGAGGAATGACTATAGATCAGGCAAAGGAAGTGGTAATAAACAGGAATGAATGGAGAATGCTTGTGAACAGTTGAGTGAACACATGGTCATATGGAGGAAGGGGTCGGGCGCAAGTTGGACTAGAATCTAGATAATAGTCCATCAGGCGCCTGGCCCGGGGAGACGATTAATATGAAGGGTGTGCCTGGAAGTGTGGTGGGCGGGCTTGTGGCTTCGGCTCCGCTGCATGTTTGCCTGACGAGATCGGAACCTCTCTGGGTGGTCGGGGGCCTTGGGAGTGCTGGAGCGACCTTGGTGACCCTGGTCTCTGGGTCTTCTCCTGGGTGACCTAGATGTGTGTGAATTTGTGTTTTTTCTGTGTTTGTTTGTTGTTTTATGTTGTGTCTTGTGTTTTCCCTGTTCTTGCCCTGTCTTGAGGCGGCCACCCCCAAGGAAAAAAAAATATATAATACAATTAAATAGAAAATACAAAATAAAAATTTGAATAGTGGGGATTGGGCCTGAGCATATAGACATATATATATATATATATATATATATACATATACAGTATATTGAAATACCAGGGTGGCAGCAAGAAGAGTAAGAACACCAATCATCTCAGTGCCGCATTGCATCCATCAAAAGCCTTGAGAAGATGAATAAGTTACCCCCAAGAAAGCACCAACGTAAACACACCCCCACTACCTGTGCTCCCTCTGCGACCCTTCAAGGGTCATGTCCTGATCCTTTCCAACCACGAGAGGAAAAATGGCTGCCCTACACGTTAGGTGAGAATTCCGTGTCCGGACCAAATCTGGACTACGATGAAGATATGTTTATGCGATTAAGACATCAACCACCTCCCTCTACGCATCCATACTACAAGACCTGCAACTACAACTACGAGAGGAATAAACAACTGTAATCATAAGATTCACCCTCATAAGGAATCCATTCCATACAAACCTACCGACATCTAAAACTGTAATTTAATTATTAATCATCCATCAAAACCTGTTCGACATTTCATCTAATTTTAATAAGTAAAGAATATGTTTTTCTGTATAACCAAATATGCATTGTATTTTCAAGGATCTTAATAACCGGAGCAATAATAAAAAAACATATTTACTATGCCCTATCACACACCGAAACGCCACAACTATATACCTGTTAATTAAATCGAAATATTACCTGGCCGAACCAAGATATTGGTAGGCAAAATCTAGACTGTTTTCGGCTAGCTTTCCTTTACGGCAAGCGAAAATAAATACAAGTCTTCGGTTCGGAATTACTTCCGTAGGGGTTAGCCATTGTCCCCATAAACAGTACCTGCATGTGGTTGTGTTAGTGACCCCGAAGAAGTGGAGGAGGCGAGCTAGGAGTGATTAATCTAGCTAAAGCGTGTATGCAGAGGACGTGCCCCTTGTGTCAACAGGCTGAACAACGGACTCAGTTACTACGTGTGATCAGATCTTTCATGGGCTCATACTTCTCTACCTGGAACCAAATGAAGTGCCTCTTGTTGTGTGAAGTGTTTTGATAAATATTTTGCGAAGGGTGATATAAGATAATATGTTAGTGTTCAACTTAATGTCATCGTAGAGATTATCTATTCTCTCCTTCTTTGCTATCGCCCCTCGTATTGAGAGAACAGAACACTCTCTATTAATGGGATTGATACATACATAATTCTTGGGATATATTCCTTATATTCCCGATAAGAACTTTATATATATTCGTTCGGGATAAAATACATGCATCTTACACGTAGTTTACTGTGAACACTATTTCAGATCTTATTTTATGTGTATTATTGGCTGGGTACGTAATTGCATGTATACGTGTTCACAGAGAGAGTTTACTTATGCGTCTCTAGCTAAACTATGTTAAATATTGCGCTTCCTGACCTCAGCCCCAGGTTAAGCAGAGTTTGTGTTAATGATAAACTCCCGTCAAATTCATGTCGCACTTAACCTCGCGTCGATGAGAATTTCAGCCATGCGTACGGGCTATCATAATTATTTATGACTTACTTGAATTGATATTCAATATTGTGACTCTTTGAGTTAATTAAGATTTATATTCTTTATTCGTTGAATTACCGTAAAAGTTATTCATTCATCATTTAATATCCTAATTTCCATATTACTTGATTACTGTGTTTACACCGACTCAGTATATCTTATTTACCTTGCACTGCCATTTAGCTCGCGGTTGCCAAATACCTTCAGGATATTATTTATTGTATTTTGAGACCAACCTCTCTGTGTTCATTTATATTGTGATTTCTTTATTGATACTATACATTATATATATGTATTAATTTATGATTTCAAATGTTACTGAGTATTAACTAAATATTTATCAGAACGACCGACCACATATGTATTGTTTATATAGCATATGATTACAATTAAGCTCCTTTCCAATAGATGAGACTAAATTTGTTTCCCAACTTGTACCCTAGCTAATAAGAAATAAAACGTGTGAACCGAACTTGTGAATTCTGTGACATTGGTAGATTTTGATATAAGGATTGTAATATGAAAGCCAGTTGTGTCCCCGTTGGTGATTTAAGGTTCTAAGGTTTCCTATGGTGGAAATAACAAGCCAATATAAAGCGTGCTAAAAGTATAGCACTCACATAACAATATATATTTATATATATATATATATATATATATATATATATATATATATATATATATATATATATATATATATATATACCGGTATATACAGTATATAATATATATATATATATATATATATATATATATATATATATATTATATATATATATATATAAATATATATATATATATATATATATATATATATATATATATATATATATATATATATATATATATATATATAATATATATATATATATATATATATATATACATTAAAGATAAAATACCAGACCACATGTGTTCCAATATCGTATAATATAAATTTACCTGTCCTCGCTGCCCTGTGAGGTATGTGGGGTGCTCTTCCAGAGCATTCCGCTCAAGGATATGGGAGCACATGGGGAAAAGTATTCGTACAGGCCGTCCTCTCACTAAAATGCAATTTTCGGCAATTAGAAATCATGCAAGGGAAGCAGATCAACGCTTTAGTGAGGGTGATTTTAGAATAGTAGCTAGGTTTAGGAATAAACAAGAGGCATTCATTGGAAGAAAGTATTTTATAGATACTATAAAACCCGAACTTAATACTCAAATAGACAGGCAAAAAACGGAGGCATCGCGTATTTGTCTTCTATAAATATCGCTTCGCTCATTCTTACCAATTTACTTTCAATTACACACAAATATTTACTATCTATCTATCTATCTATCTATATGCTCAGGCCCAATCCCCATTTTGGGGGTAGCCGACTCAAGACAGAGCAAGAACAGGGAAAACACAAAAACAACATAAAACAACGAATAAACACACAAATTCACACACATTTAGGTCACCCAGGAGAAGACCCAGAGATCCGGGTCACCAAGGTCGCTCCAGCACTCCCCCGGCCCCCGACCACCCGGAGAGGTTCCGATCTCAGCAGGCATACATGCAGCGGAGCCACAGCCACAAGCCCTCCCACCACACTTCCAGGCGCACCCTTCATATTAATCGTCTCCCCGGGCCAGGCGCCTGATGAACTATTATCTAGTCCAACTTGCGCCCGACCCCTTACTCCAAATGACCACGTGTTCACTCAACTATTCACAAGCATTCTCCATTCACTCCTGTCCACCACCACTTCCCCTGCCTGATCTATAGTCATTCCTCTATCATCCAAAGCTATTCTTACAGAGTCTCTCCATCTCAATGGGGGTCTTCCTGCCTTTCTATCTCCCCTTGTACCTGACTCACATATTCTCTTTGTAAGCCTTTCATCTCCCATTCGTTCAACATGACCATACGAGTTAATTTACTGCTTTTACTGCTTATTTACTGCTTCACCGAAAATAATATAAATTAAACGAACCATATTTTAACATTTCAAAATGTAGATAAATGACTAGACACGTTTAACATATTCTATTTTAATTTTTATCGTACATTTGATTTAAAGTTTCAATCTCTACAAACAATTTCAGTCACTGATTTGTATCCTATACTGTATATGCAACTATATGATATATTATTGTTCATTAAGATTAAGACACAGCGCGCAACTTTTTAAAATTTTCTCTAAGAGGAGGCTGAACCTCGGCTGAGCCCAGAAGTCAAAATTTCAAATTTTTGTGTTCTTCTAAAATGCTTCTTTCAACATAGAAGAATATCATAGGAGGGAACAAAAAAACATATCGCATCCATAACCCCCCGGGGCGGGGGTTCGCCCACGCCCCCCGAAAAATGATTTTTTTTTGCCTTCAGCCACCAAAAAAAATGTTTGTGTCTTTTGTCTAAAAGGCTTCTGTAAGCAATAGAAATTATCATATGAGGGCATAAACACCCATATGACATCCCTAGCACCCCCTTCTGGTGGCCCCAATATCATGGATTTTGTTGAAAATTTGATTTATAATCGTTTGTCCAACTCAATTTTATTAAGACATTTTAATTTAGTTTGCCATCAAACTCCGCGCTCTATGACAGCTGTCATAGAAAACACTTTCTAAGGAGGCCAAACTAATCCATTCTCCCCCAGATTGGTTTTGGTTTGTTGATTATCTAAGAATTTCAATTGCCAGAGAACATATATTGGCACTTACGAGTGCCACTACATTTTTTTGTATTGCTCAAATTCGTTCCCTTCTATACACTATAAAAAGGGGTATATAACAACGCCTGTCCATTCTAATAATGGCCGTTTCGCCAAAAAAATCTGAGATTTGACCATTTTCATGTAAAAATTTGCTGTACCCCAAAAATAATTATATAATATATTTTTTTCAGCACCTTCTATTATTCAATATGGGAAAGCGAGGACGCTACGTTGTAGGGGATGCTTGTAGGATACGCCATACAAAAATTGCGGGAAATTTGAACAATTTTCAGTGACTAGTGGATTTTTAAAATAGTGCAATGAAATTCTGCGTTCGCGCGCGCGCACATAGAGAGCTGATTTTTTTCAGCAAGTCTTAGTATTTCCATTGGTAATAAGATGGTATAATGCCAGAAACAATATCTCTTATACAGGGTGAATTGGGGGTGTATGGTTCAGCCTCCCCTAGATTTAATTAATATTTACGTGTTGGTAACTCCTTAAGGATTCCCATGCCTCTAGATTATGTCAAACCCTCATTCTGTGCTATGCTTAGGAGTAAGACGGAGATACGTAGGGTAAGTATAATTGCATTAATAAGCAATGTTTCCCGATGTGTAAGATGGATTTATTGGTGGTAGTTGTATACTATTTATTTACATGTGTTAGTTTTAGCTCTCTTTTTAGACTTATAAATTATTTTTTATCCACACCCTATTTGAACAAAAATGTCATTAAAATAGAATGTTATGTTCTTTAACACCTTACGAGCGGCCTATGCGGTTTATTTATGTGTACCGCCCAGCGGGGTGTTTTTAGCCAAAATAGGGCTGTTTACGTGATCATGTTCATGCCTAAATAAGACCCAGAACGTAAAACAAGTACCTATCCCTGAAAGGGCATAAACAGAGCTTTCGAATGACACCATAACGATCCTTGTATGATGGATAGTTTTCTTGCAATAACCGTGCAACGCGAGTGCAAAAAGCAGGTAATTCAGTACTTTCGGTACATAATTGAGTATGTAGCGAGTGAGAGAGGGAGGAGGGAGCTGAGATTTGTGTCAGTAGGTTCGCCGCGGTGGTCTGGAGCAGTCATACGCTCGCTAGTCTCCTGCCACCACTTGTCTCTCTCTCTCAGCCACATTACGTGCTGAAATTGCCACTCGAGTTATGTCGAGCGCCGCCACATAGTCCAGCTTTATTTAACTCGACTTAAGTGGTGGGCCGCTTTTTAAGGGTTAAAGGTGGAATTGATGTATACCTGAAGATGGACTAAGAAAGTCCGAAATATAGTGAACTACAATGGAGACGTGTTTCGCCCTTATCCTTCTCTTCATTTTTAAACTCCGGTACCCTGGAGGTCAACCTGCCATAGATATATATATATAATTAGGGTGTCCCAAAAGAGACATGCCAAACTTCAGTTTTAGATTATATAGATGATTCTAATCATAAAATGTTCTATAACATTCAAAATTGCAACCGTTTAAGATGTATTGAAGTTTCTACCCGAAAATCAATCCAGATAGTTATAATTGCATAAAGGAAAGCATTAGGGGTCTACGAGTTTATATAAGTGACTGAACTTATCCCTCTGCCTGCCTGTCTGTCTGCCTGTCTGTCTGTCTGCCTAACTGTCTGCCTGCCTGCCTGTATGACTGCCTTTCTGTCTGCCTGCCTGTCTATCTGTCTTCTTGCCTGCCTACCTGCCTGTCTGTCTGCCTGCATGCCTGTCTGTCTTTCTGTCTGCCTGCCTGTCTGTCTGTCTGCCTGCCTGTATATTTGTCTGCCTGCTTGCCTGTCTGTCTGCCTGCCTGTCTGTCTGCCTACCTGTTTGTCTCGTGTCTGCCTGTCTGTCTGCCTCCTGTCTGCTTGCCTGTCTGTCTAACTGCCTGCCTGCATGCCTCCTGTTTGCCTGCCTGCTTTCCTACCTGCCTGTCTGTCTGTTTTATTAGCTCGGTACTGTCGGAGGGGTAGGTAATCAAAAATAATTGTAGCAGTCATGTGCGTGGATTTACATACATACATAGTGTGCACATAATGTCACACACACACACACACACCGCCACCCTTTCGCAAACACACAGGTACAACATTTCCCAGTACGCATTTAATGACCTGAGTAAATATGCGCAAAAACACGCCCAAATCTACCCAAACACACTCCATTACTCCCAAACGTGCAAACACAAATGTAAATCCCTGGACAATGTAACCAGTACCGGCCACCATAATACAGCCCAGATATAATGAGGCTATATAGTGTAACCCATACCGTCCACCACCATAACGCAACACGGATATAATGAGGCTATAGTGTAACCCCTACCGGCCAGCACCATAACACAGCCCGGATATAATAAGGCTATAGTGTAACCCATACCAGCCACCACCACAACACAACACGGATATAATGAGGCTATATGTGTAACCCATACGGTCACCATAACTCAGCCCGGATATAATGAGGTTATAGTGTAACCCATACCGGCCACCACCATAACACAACCCGGATATAATAAGGCTATAGTGTATCCCATACCGGCCACCATAATACAACACGGATATAATAATTAGGCTATAGAGTAACCCATAACGGCCACCATAAAACAACCCGGATAACGCTATAGTGTAACCCATACCAGCCACCATAACACAACCCGGATATAATGAGGCTATAGTGTAAACCATACCGGCCACCATAACACAGCCCAGATATAATGAGGCTATAGTGTAACCCATACATTCACCACCATAACATAACCTGGATATAATAAGGCTATAGTGTAACCCATAGATTCACCACCATAACACAACCCGGATATAAAGAGGCTATAGTGTAACCCATACATTCACCACCATAACACAACCCAGATATAATGAGGCTATAGTGTAACCCGTACTGTCCACCACCATAACGCAACAAGGATATAATGAGGCTATAGTGTAACCCCTACTGGCCAGCACCATAACACAGCCCGGATATAATAAGGCTATAGTGTAACCCATACCGGCCACCACCACAACACAACACTGATATAATGAGGCTATAGTGTAACCCATACGGTCACCATAACTCAGCCCGGATATAATGAGGCTATAGTGTAACCCATACCGGCCACCACCATAACACAACCCGGATATAATAAGGTTATAGTGTATCCCATACCGGCCACCATAATACAACCCGGATATAATAATTAGGCTATACAGTAACCCATAACGGCCACCATAAAACAACCCGGATAACGCTATAGTGTAACCCATACCAGCCACCATAACACAACCCGGATATAATGAGGCTATAGTGTAAACCATACCGGCCACCATAACACAGCCCAGATATAATGAGGCTATAGTGTAACCCATACATTCACCACCATAACATAACCTGGATATAATAAGGCTATAGTGTAACCCATAGATTCACCACCATAACACAACCCGGATATAAAGAGGCTATAGTGTAACCCATACATTCACCACCATAACACAACCCAGATATAATGAGGCTATAGTGTAACCCATACTTCCACCACCATAACACGACCTGGATATAATGAGGCTATAGTGTAACCCATACGGTCACCATCATAACACAACCCGGATATAATGAGGCTATAGTGTAACCCAATAGGTCACCACCATAACACAGTCTGGATATAATGAGGCTATAGTGTTACCCATACCGGCCACCATAACACAACCCGGATATAATGAGTCTATAGTGTCACCCATATGGCCACCACCATAACACAACCCGGATTTAATGAAACTATAGTGTAACCCGTACCGGTCACCACCATAACACAACCTGGATATAATGAGGCTATAGTGTAACCCATGCATTCACCACCATAACACAACCCGGATATAATGAGGCTATAGTGTAACCCTTACATTCACCACCATAACACAACCAAGATGTAATGAGGCTATAGTGTAACCCGTACCGGCCACCACCATAACACAATCCGGATATAATTAGGCTATAGTGTACCCCGTACCGGCCACCATAACACAACGCGGATGTAATGAGGCTATAGTGTTACCCGTACCTGCCACCATAACACAACCCGGTGTGACGCTCACCGCTTCCCCCAGAACCGCATGGCTTACTCGCTAGGACTCGCCAGGGCAGAGAATATAGCTACAGTCTACCTATCATTGTGTACTTTCCTTCTCGAGAAAGCTTGCGTTGCAGACAGTTCAGAACTGTTCTTTATTTTCGTCTGTCACAATCCTTTCTATTTTATTTAGTCAATTGAAAGTATTGTGTTAAGTAGTTGAATGATGGGAAGGCGAGCAGGAGAGGGAGAGAGAGAGAGACAAGGTGGTGTGACTTGGTAGGGAGTGCGGCGCGTGGCTGGCCCCCTTACATAGGCCTCGCGGGATTCGTTGCCTCCTGCCTAACACTGCCTACTACGTGGCTGCTTACTGGGGACTGTCACGTGCCCTCGTGCCATTCTTGCGAACTGGAACTCCAGCCAAGAGGTCCATGGGAATATCCTTGTCAGATCCTTCCCAGACAGCATACTCTAAGCATCTCCCATGAACTGTCCCACACTCTTGTCTTAGAATCTTTCTCTCCTACTGCCTCTATCATTTCCACTACTTCCTCACCTTTCATTAATATCAATCCCCCTCTGGTTCTCTGCATCCACACCTTGAATTGGTGGCCAGACTGTATTATATGCTGGATCTCACATTTCTTATGTACTAGATTAAGGTTGAAGATAGTCATTGTCTTTTTGGGAGATTGTATTGCTCAGACTGTCTCCATCAATCACTAATGTTTCTACAGGGTTAAATAATGCTAGACTAGGGATCAGGTACCTTGCTATTGGTGTTTTCAATGTGTGTAGGCAACTTTTGAGCTAAAGACACTACGGGTTCTGTGGGTTACCTGGGTGGATCTTTTGTCTGTGTACCTTGGAGTTTAGACTGTGTAGTGCGTGAGGGCTGCTTGTCTAATCCACCCACCACTGTTCTAACTCTATTTGCTTTTAGTTATGAGGGTCGCCAGGAGGATACTCGATACTTGTGATCAAGAATCGTCAAGAGAGCACCCCTTCACATTAATGTAATCAGGCCGCACAGACCCAAGGTCCACACTAGGGTAGGAGCTGCTTTGCTCCACCAGAATTCTGTACCTTTGCGCATCCCAGCTAGACTTTATTAACCCGGGTAGACATTAGCTGGATTATATCATATACTCTCTTATGCATACCCATTATTTTTACACAAGCATTTTGAGGTCTAGGTTGCTGTAGAGAGACACAACCAGCATAGACCGGTTTTGTTAATAGGAGTACTACTTTTTCGTGGCGAGCATTATTACAGTTGCACCGCTTATAATATTCTTGTGTCCAATAACATTATATGTCCAGCCTTTTTGTGTATTTAGCCTACACGTGCATTGTCCTGCCTCCTGCTATTTTGTGGTTTAATTTCCGATACATTCTTCTTAGTAGCATCCGACATTATTCAGAAGATTCCTTGTTCGGTGCTTGAGGACTTTACAACACTTTCTTTCATAAAGGAGTGACAGATATTATTGATTAAAGTAACGTTAAGAAAACCGTCTTCTTGTTTGCATTAGATCACTCTTTTGATTTAATTAAGTTAACTATGTTTTCCTTGTGTACCATAACTAAGCAACCATATGTTATAGGTAATAGGCTGTTTCAGAGAACATCAGCCTATAGTAGAAGCACATAGATACTGAGAGTTAAGATACCCCGCTATCGCAGATATAACTCTGGAGGGTATATGTGTTCTTTGTTCGACGGGATTATATATCAGGGGTTGGATCTAGCGTTTCCGTTGTTGCATTTATGCCAGTCTAGTCCAATGTATAAGAGCCACTGATTTATACGAGACCCGATCGTAACACCGGATGTAATGAGGCTATAGTGTAACCCGTACCGGCCACCATAACACATCCCGGATGTAATGAGGCGATAGTGTTACCCATACCGGCCACCACAATACCACAGCCAGGATATAATGAGGCTATAGTGTAACAAGTACCGGCCACCATAACACAACCCGTATAAAATGAGGCTATAGTGTAACCCGTACCAGCGACCACCATAACACAACCTGGATATAATGAGGCTATATTGTAACCCATACCGGCCATCATAACACAACCCGGATGTAATGAGGCTATAGTGTTACCCATACTGGCCACCATAACACAACCTGGATATAATAGGCTATAAGGTAACCCATACCTCCCACCATAACACAGCCTGGATATAATGAGGATATAGTGTAACCCATACCAGCCACCACCATAACTCAACCTGGATATAATGAGGCTATAGTGTAACTTATACCGGCCACCATAACACAACCCGGATATAATGAAGCTATAGTGTAACCCATACACCAGCCACCACCATAACTCAACCCGGATATAATGAGGCTATTGTGTAACCCATATCGGCCACCACCATAACACAACCCGGATTTAATGAGGCTATAGTGTAACCCATTCCGGCCACCATAACACAACCCGGATATAATGAGGCTATAGTGTATCACGTAGCGGTCACCATAACACAGCCCGGATATAATGAGGCTATAGTGTAACCCATACCCGCCACCACCATAAAACAACCCAGATATAATGAGGCTATAGTGTAACCCATACCAGCCACCATAACACAACCCGGATATAATGAGGCCATAGTGTAACCCATACCAGCCACTACCATAACTCAACCCGGATATAATGAGGCTATAGTGTAACCCATACCGGCCACCACCATAACACAGCCCGGATACAATGAAGCTATATTGTAACCCGTACCGGGCACCATAACACAACCCGGATATAATTAGGCTATAGTGTAACCCATACCGGCCACCATTACACAGCCCGGATATAATGAGGTTATAGTGTAACCTGTACCGGCCACCATCGTAACACAGCCCGGATATAATGAGGCTATAGTGTAACCCATACCAGCCACCACCTTAACACAACCCGGATATAATGAGGCTATAGTGTAACCCATACCAGCCACCATAACACAACCCGGATATAATGAGACTATAGTGTAACCCATACCGGCCACCATAACTCACCCCGGATATAATGAGGCTATAGTGTAACCCATGCCAGCCACCACCATAACACAACCCAGATATAATGAGGTTATATTGTAACCCATTCCCACCCCCACCATAACGCAACCCGGATATAATGAGGCTCTAGTGTAACCCATACCGGCCACCATAAGACAACTCAGATATAATGAGGCTATAGTATAACCCATACCGGCTACCATAATGCAGACCGGATATAATGAGGCTATAGTGTAACCCATACCGGCCACCACCAAACACAACCCGGATATGATGAGGCTATAGTGTAACCCATACCGGGCACCATAACACAACCCCGATATTTTTAGGCTATAGTGTAACCCATACCGGTCACCATAACACAACATGGATATAATGAGGCTCTAGTGTAACCCATACCATCCACCATAACGCAACCCGGATATAATTAGGCTTTAGTGTAACCCATGCGGTCACCAACATAAGACTGCCCTGATATAATGTGCTATAGTGTAACCCGTACGGTCACCACCATAACACAGCCTGAATGTAATGAGGCTATAGTGTAACCCGTACGCCACCATAATGCAGCCCGGATATAATGAGGCTATAGTGTAGCCCATACCAGCCATCACCATAACACAACCCGGATAAAATGAGGCTGATATTTACAGGTTTGCTGTACTAAAGGATGGAGGAAATGAATCATGATCAGCATTCATAAATCTGGGCAACTTAATTCCTTATCATCGTACCTTTGAAACAGTTCCACGATATCGCTAAAATGATCTCTTAATTTATTTTCAGACCTCCTCCATATGAGCTTAATTTTCGCGGCTTCAAAGGCTATTTCCTTGGCAATCCTCATCACTGACTCATCATAATACATTGAACATACGTTTTTTATTTAATGTGTAGTCTTTGAGTGATGCACTGAGGCTACATAAGCCAAACAAGGAGTTCTCAACATAATCAACAGTTTCATTTGCCATTTTCACACTATAAAGTAATCTCACCAAAAGCTCATATCCGTGGATCTCGGTGATGCAACAATTACTGGTCCCTGAATATCTGCCCAGACACCGACGTCATCACCATGCATGTCCATATCACCGGCACCTGGAGGCAAACAGACCAAGGCTCGTCAACATCACCGGCACCTGGAGGGAGACAGACCAAAGCTCGTCAACACCACTGGCACCTGGAGGCAGACAGACTAAGGCTCGTCAACATCACCGGCACCTGGAGGCAGACAGACTAAGGCTCGTCAACATCACCGGCACCTGGAGGCAGACAGACCAAGGCTCGTCAACATCACCGGCACCTGGAGGCAGACAAACCAAGGCTCGTAAACATCATTGGCACCTAGAGGCAGACAGACCAAGGCTCGTGAACATCACCGGCACCTGTAGGCAGCCAGACAAAGGCTCGTCAGCATCACCGGCACCTGGAGGCAGACAGACCAAGGCTCGTCAACATCACCGGCACCTGGAGGCAGACAGACCAAGGCTCGTCAACATCACCAGCACCTGGAGGCAGACAGACCAAGGCTCGTTTAAAAAAATCATCGGCACCTGGAGGAAGACAGACCAAGGCTCATCAACATCACCGGCACCTGGAGGCAGACAGACCAAGGCTTGTTAACATCACCGGCACCTGGAGGCAGACAGACCAGGGCTTGTCAACACCACCAGCACCTGGAGGCAGACAGACGAAAGCTCGTCAACATCACCGGCACCTGGAGGCAGACAGACCAAGGCTCGTCAACATCACTGGCACCTGGAGGTAGACAGACTATGGCTCGTCAACATCATCGGCACCTGGAGGCAGACAGACCAAGGCTCGTCAACATCACCGGCACCTGGAGGCAGACAGACCAAGGCTCGTCAACATCACCAGCTCCTGGAAGCAGACAGACCAAGGCTCGTTAACATCACTGGCACCTGGAGGCAGACAGACCAAGGCGCGTCAACATCACCGGCACCTATAGGCAGACAGACCAAGGCTCGTCAGCATCACCGGCACCTGGAGGCAGACAGAACAAGGCTCGTCAACATCACCGGCACCTGGAGGCAGACAGACCAAAACTCGTCAACATCACCAGCACCTGGAGGCAGACAGACCAAGGCTCGTTTAAAAAAATCATCGGCACCTGGAGGAAGACAGACCAAGGCTCATCAACATCACCGGCACCTGGAAGCAGACAGACCAAGGCTTGTCAACATCACCGGCACCTGGAGGCATACAGACCAAGGCTTGTCAACATCACCGGCATCTGGAGGCAGGCAGACCTAGGCTCGTCAACATCACCGGCACCTGGAGGCAGACAGACCAAGCCTCGTCAACATCACCGGGACCTGGAGGCAGACAGACCAAGGCTCATCAAAATCACCGGCACCTTGAGGCAGACAGACCAAGGCTCGTCAACATCACCGGCACCTGGAGGCAGAGAGACCAAGGCTCGTCAACATCACCGGCACCTGGAGGCAGACAGACCAGGGCTTGTCAACATCACCGGCACCTGGAGGCAGACAGACCAAGGCTCGTCAACATCACCGGCACCTGTAGGCAGACAGACCAAGGCTTGTCAACACCACCGGCACCTGGAGGCAGACAGACCAAGGCTCGTCAACATCACTGGCACCTGGAGGCAGACAGACCAAGGCTTGTCAACATCACAGGCACCTGGAGGCAGACAGACCAAGGCTCGTCAACATCACTGGCACTTGGAAGCAGACAGACCAAGGCTCGTCAACATCACCGGCACCTGGAGGCAGACAGACCAAGGCTCGTCAACATCACCGGCACCTGGAGGCAGAAAGACCAAGGCTTGTCAACATCACCGGCACCTGGAGGCAGACAGACCAAGGCTCGTCAACATCACTGGCACCTAGAGGCAGACAAACCAAGGCTCGTCAACATCACCGGCACCTGTAGGCAGACAGACCAAGGCTTGTCAACACCACCGGCACCTGGAGGCGGACAGACCAAGGCTCGTCAACATCACTGGCATCTGGAGGCAGACAGACCAAGGCTCGTCAACATCACCGGCACCTGGAGGCAGACAGACCAAGGCTCATCAACATCACCGGCACCTGGAGGCAGGCAGACCAAGGCTCGTCAACATCACCGGCACCTTGAGACAGACAGACCAAGGCTCGTCAACATCACCGGCACCTGGAGGCAGACAGACCAAGGCTCGTCAACATCACCGGCACCTGGAGACAGACAGACCAGGGCTTGTCAACATCACCGGCACCTGGAGGCAGACAGACCAAGGCTCGTCAACATCACCAGCATCTGTAGGCAGACAGACCAAGGCTTGTCAACACCACCGGCACCTGGAGGCAGACAGACGAAGGCTCGTCAACATCACCGGCACCTGGAGGCAGACAGACCAAGGCTCGTCAACATCACCGGCACCTGTAGGCAGACAGACCAAGGCTTGTCAACACCACCGGCACCTGGAGGCAGACAAACCAAGGCTCGTCAACATCACTGGCACCTGGAGGCAGACAGACCAAGGCTTGTCAACATCACAGGCACCTGGAGGCAGACAGACCAAGGCTCGTCAACATCACTGGCACTTGAAAGCAGACAGACCAAGGCTCGTCAACATCACCGGCACCTGGAGGCAGACAGACCAAGGCTCGTCAACATCACCGGCACCTGGAGGCAGAAAGACCAAGGCTTGTCAACATCACCGGCACCTGGAGGCAGACAGACCAAGGCTCGTCAACATCACTGGCACCTAGAGGCAGACAAACCAAGGCTCGTCAACATCACCGGCACCTGTAGGCAGACAGACCAAGGCTTGTCAACACCACCGGCACCTGGAGGCGGACAGACCAAGGCTCGTCAACATCACCGGCATCTGGAGGCAGACAGACCAAGGCTCGTCAACATCACCGGCACCTGGAGGCAGACAGACCAAGGCTCATCAACATCACCGGCACCTGGAGTCAGGCAGACCAAGGCTCGTCAACATCACCGGCACCTTGAGACAGACAGACCAAGGCTCGTCAACATCACCGGCACCTGGAGGCAGACAGACCAAGGCTCGTCAACATCACCAGCATCTGTAGGCAGACAGACCAAGGCTTGTCAACACCACCGGCACCTGGAGGCAGACAGACGAAGGCTCGTCAACATCACCGGCACCTGGAGGCAGACAGACCAAGGCTTGTCAACATCACAGGCACCTGGAGGCAGACAGACCAAGGCTCGTCAACATCACCGGCACCTGGAGGCTGACAGACCAAGGCTCGTCAACACAACCGGCACCTAGAGTCAGACAGACCAAGGCTTGTCAACATAAGAAAGACAGACCAAGGCTCGTCAACATCACCGGCACCTGGGTGCAGACAGACCAAGGCTTGTCAACATCACCGGCACCTGGAGGCAGACAGACCAAGGCTCGTCAACATCACTGGCACCTGGAGGCAGACAGACCAAGGCTCGTCAACATCACCGGCACCTGGAGGCAGACAGACCAAGGCTTGTCAACATCACCGGCACCTGTAGGCAGACATACCAAGGCTCGTCAACATCACCGGCACCTGGAGGCAGACAGACCAAGGTTCGTCAACATCACCGGCACCTGGAGGCAGACAGACCAAGGCTCGTCAACATCACCGGCACCTGGAGGCAGACATACCAAGGCTCGTTAACATCACCGGCACCATGGAGGCAGACAGACCAAGACTCGTCAACATCACCTGCACCTAGAAGCAGACAGACCAAGGCTCGTCAACATCACCGGCACCTGGAAGCAGACAGACCAAGGCTCGTCAACATCACCGGCACCTGAAGGCAGACAGACCAAGGCTCATCAACATCACCGGCACCTGGAAGCAGACAGACCAAGGCTTGTCAACATCACCGGCACCTGGAGGCAGACAGACCAAGGTTCGTCAACATCACCGGCACCTGAAGGCAGACAGACCAAGGCTCATCAACATCACCGGCACCAGTAAACATTTAAAAGCACAGCAAGGGTGTAGAGTACTCATGTGACCCTAGGCTAGGCCGGAGTTTCTGGGTAAGGAGTCTCTCGACAAGGATGCGTGTTGCGTCGTTGGGCGGCGAGTGAAGAATTATAGATAGATAAATAGATATAAGAAATTTATAAAACCGTAGCGTGGAAATATTTAAGGATCAATAATAACTCCCTGGGACTCCCACGGTGTTTATGTTTCTGGCTACGTGTCTTCCTTTGCTGTGTTATTTTTCTTGTTCCGATTGTTTTCCTTTCTTTTTCCTCCAATTCCGTTTTAATGACTTTTCTTCCACAAGTAATTATTTCGAGTAGAGCCACAGCCTCTCTTGTCAGCAGTTCTCTCTCTCTCTCTCTCTCTCTCTCTCTCTCTCTCTCTCTCTCTCTCTCTCTCTCTCTCTCTCTCTCTCTCACACACACACACTCACACATTGTTTTAAATAAACCAGTAAGTTATGGCTATCATTACACGATTTGTTACAGGTTAGGAATGATTTGTGGGATTTCATAGGGTAAAACACTATCTCAATTAACCTCTGACTTCCATAAAACCTTCCTAATCTGAATAAAATCGTCAAATTATAGCCAGAAAACACAAAATAAATGAGTAATAGTAGCTTGAAAGGGTTCATTGTCCTATATTCCTCATTTCAGTATATAACCATAATTTTATGGGATTAATTCCACTCCCAACACCAAACACCTAATTAAATTAATGAAAGCATGTGATCGTCCCGAGATTCGAACCCGGTTTACCACATAAAGTTCTTAAACAATCTAATCATTACACCATCAAGACAGTAACATTATTCCGGTTTGATCCAGTGATGAGCCATCCTCAATTCTTGGCTAAATGGCAATTGTTTCTATTCAGGTAGCAAGTACAAATATTTTATAGCCAACGAGTCCAGAGTTCAAGGGGCTGGAGTTCTCGAATAGAGATCCAGTCCTGATGCTAATCTTGACTTACAGTGTGCTGGCTTAATAATCCAGAAGGGTTGATATAGCCTCTGAAGTCCAATTCCAACTAACTAATTTAGAGTTCAATCATAGATGAGTTAAATGAAAGAGCTTATCAAGAGCCACCTAAGCTCGTCAATCATATTTTTTTATTATTTTTGTTAACCCAGCTTTAAAAGAAACTGACAAACAACGAACAACAGTCACAGTCGCATAATCTAACCAAATATTGTTTATGTGTTAAAGATAATAACCGACATATATAACACACCAATCTATTAATTAATAAACTCCCACGCTCCTAACACACCAGGCCCAAAATACAATAAACAAATTTATCAATAAACTCCCACGCTCCTACTACATCCTAAAATAGGAGGGCTATAAACCCCCAGTGGACGTATATTGTATAGCAGACCCAAATAATGGCCAATATTTAGCGGACATGGCCTGAGTGAGGAGGCCAAATCTGTGACAAAAAATAGGATGAGGATCGGTTCGAATAAATTAGTGTGTATGTGTGTGTGTATGTGTGTGTGTATGTATGCATAAGTGTGTGCGTGTGTATGATGTGTGTGTGTGTGTGTATGTATGTATGTATGTATGTGTATGTACCTAACTATCTCACAAGCCCCACCATGGTTCCCCCGTGAATAAAACACACTCTCCCGCTTGCTCCTGCAGAGCTTAAAATAATGGGGTGCGACATGCCATCCACGTATATCTATTGTTTTACAGTATAATAATCTAACCATCTAACTATCTAAACCATCTATCTAACTATCTACCTACTTACCAATACATCTACCTACCTAACTGTATAACAATGTATCAATCTACCTACTTATCTACATACTAATCTACCAATCTATCCATCTATCTATGTGTCTATCTATCTACATACCTTTACATCTACCTAACTGTATAACAATGTATCAATCTACCTATTTATCTACATACTAATCTACCAATCTATCCATCTATCTACGTGTCTATCTATCTACATACCTTTACATCTACCTACCTCACTCTATAACAATATATCAATCTACTTATCTATATACCACTTTAGACCTACGAACTAACTATCAATGCGTCTATACTTATCTACCTGTGCAGTTATGGCCTTGGCCTTGCTCGGGTCATTGGGGCTGTTCGGCCAGGCAGCTTGGGGAACAACAACAACAAGAACCTGTGCAGGTTGCCTTCTACACAGACCTTACTGCTTGTTCCACTGATGACTAACATTGGCCGATCTTTCGCTCCTTTGATTATATTGTTTGTATGACGTTTCGCCCCGTTTTCGGCGATTTGAAGAGGTTTGGTGCATCAAGTAGCAATTCCAAAACGTAAAGGAGGCTGATAGCTATGGAAGAATTAGTATTACGAAAATAATAGCATTGGGTGCAGTTTAAGTACTACAATAACAATAACAAACGGAAGGAAGAGAAAACATGAATTAATTTGAAACAATTATAGTCGTTTCAAAGGGAGTTAGGCTTGAAGAACGAAAGCAAAATGGAAAGACGAAAGAAGCGGTATTAGTTGTTTCAAAGGGAGTGAGGCTTAAGGGGACGTTATATTACATATTTTATTATGTTTTATAATTGTTTCGTTTTGCTCCCTAGACCTCTATCAAGCTTATACATCTACTTTATACTTTATACACTCCACCTTGAGCCACATACAAGATTTTGTAAAAATTGGAATGGAAACTTTTATTCCTCATCAAAAGTACAGTAAAAGATCTAATTCACCTAAATAAGAACATAAGAACATAAGAACATAAGAAAATGGGAGTCTGCAGAAAGCCGATTGGCCTAAGCAAGGCAGATCCCTGTCCCACACAACCCCAATTCATTACAAAGCCCAATTATAGGCTTCACACTCTAATACCCTGAGGATCATCTTACCAAAACGGTTAGAGATTAACGCAGGATTATGGAGGTCTGCAGAGCGCTGATTGGCCCAACCCGGCTGATCCCCCTTCACACCCAACCCTTCTCGTCCATATGCTTATCCAATTTTATCTTAAAGCTCCCTACAGTTTTAGATCCCACTATAGCACTTGGTAGTCCATTCCACCCGTCTACAACTCTGTTACCAAACCAATACTTGCCTATATCTTTTCTGAAACGAAATTTATCTAATTTGAAACCATTGGTACGAGTTCTTTCGCTATCATGGTTTATGGCTATTATCATGGCTACTATCATGGCTATTATGGTTTGACCATAATTGTGTAACTGAACAAAAAGCAATAGCCTACAATGCATACACAAGATCAAAAACACATGAAGCCTTTAATTACTTTAGAAACATCAGAAATCATGCCAAAACTGTATTAAACCTAACTAAATCAAACTTTCTCCACAAGCAGGCAAATAAACTTCTAAATAATCCAAATGATAACAAAATATTTTGGTCAACTCTTAACTCATTCAAATCCAACTACACTACTGCTTCATCCATTCGACCATTAAAATCTCCAACTGGCAATCTTGTAAGTGACCCACGAGGTAAAGCTAACCTTCTTGCGGATATTTTCTCCACCAACTCAACCTTAGATGAAATAAATCAAGATGTCACTGTACTTAATTTTAATTCGCCTGAAATTCCCTCACTTGAGATCCACACCAGACATGTCAAAACTATTTTGCAGAATCTCTCAGTAGATAAGGCTCCTGGTCCAGATGAAATTCCTCCAATAGTACTTAAGAATTGCTCCTTGGTGCTCGCTCCTGTATTGGCAATTTTTTTCTGTCTGTGTACTCATACCTCATGCTTCCCAGTACCCTGGAAAGAAGCAAACATCCATCCAGTTCCTAAAAAAGGTGCCTCTTCAGATCCATCAAACTACAGACCAATAGCTATAACTTCCACTCTTGGTAAAGTCTTTGAAATTATATTAAATAATCACATAATTAAGCATCTTGAGAATAATAAATTAATCAGTGATAGGCAATATGGTTTTAGACGATGTCAATCAACTGCAGACATTCTTTGCCTTCTTACGCATCAAATCAACTAAGCTACATACCAACATGGTGAAACACATACAATAGCACTGGATATAATATCAAAGGCATTTGATAGCGTCTGGCATCAATCCTTATTGTCGAAGATGTCACACTACGGCCTTGCATCATTAGTTCCACTAATTTCTTCTTATCTTCATAACAGAAAAATATGTGTAATGGTAGATGGCCTTTATTCTCAATTTCACTCAATTAATGCTGGCGTTCCCCAGGGATCAGTTTTGGCCCCAACTCTGTTCCTCATTCATATCAATGATCTCATATCTACCACTCATAATCCAATACATTCCTACGCAGATGACTCAACACTCCACAGTTCCTTCACATTTACCAATTCATTCACCCAACCCGATCTTATAAATTCAAAAATAATCACTGCAATTTCTCTGAACCAGGACCTTTCTAGAATTAATGAATAAGGACAAAATAATCTAGTTTCCTTTAATGCACAGAAAACCAAGTACATTCAATATTCTAACCGACAGAATCTCACTGACTCCCATATATTTTTTAATGATGTAAATATTCCCACTTCCCCTGGTATTGACATTCTCGGTGTAACATTAACTACTAACTTGAGCTGGACACATTATGTTAGAAGTATTGCTAAGAATGCCTCTAAAAAACTGGGACTCCTGTACAGAGTTCGAGAATTCTTCACTGACGAGCAGTTGGCCGTAATATATAAAAGTCATGTGCGTTCTCAGATGGATTACTGTTCACCTCTGTCGGGTGGAAGTGGAGTGGTTGCATTGAGGCAGTTGGACAAAATTCAAAATAAAGCTATTAGATTAATAACTAACCCTGCAATCACAGAGGACCTTCCTACATTTTCCATACGAAGAAACGTTGCATCCCTTGCATTATTCTACAGATATTTTCACAGCAATTGTTCCGAGGAACTTGCTTCAATTGTGCCGCCTCTCCACATCTTTCCCCGTAGAACTAGGGCAGCTGAGAGCGCCCATGAATTTACACTTTCTCCTCCACAATGCAGAACTTCTGCTTATCAGAATTCATTTATCCCCAGAGCTACTACTCTTTGGAATTCACTTCCCTCGAATTGCTTTCCACAAACTTACAATCTACAAATGTTTAAATCCAGTTGTTACAAAAAATGTATGAATGGAGGATGCCTTTAGGCACATGGACCTTTTTGTGTTATCTGTGTTTTTCCTTCCTCCGTTCATTGTCTCTTTAAAAAAAAAAAAAAAAAAAAAAACATAAACATCTCAAAGACCCCTCTTCGAGATAGATTAGTACATTTTTCGGTAGAAAAATGTACCCGCCGAAAGCCAGATCCTCCTAAATTACAGGCTCTCTATCGCTCGCCAGGAAAAAGTCGACACCTAAATGCCACGAAAGTTCTAAATATTGACAAAAAAATGGGCTAAAGTTATAATAATTGTAAACAAATGGGGCTAAACATGCTTGAAAAACGGGTCCAGAAAAACAAAATACATCCCCTTAAGGGAATGAAGGCTAAATGGAAAGTAGAAAGAAACAATTATAGCTGTTTCATAGGGAGTGAGGCTTGAAGAACGAAAGCAAAATATAAAATAGAAAGATGCAGGGAATTGGGACAACACGCAAAGATGCAAGTTATAAAGTAAGACATTAGAGATAAGAGTGGGAAGTGTATAGTTGGCGTGTGGGTTCGTGTGCATGTGTAATGTTAAAAACAAATGCCATGATGAAAATAAATAGAGCATTTTATAATTATGGTATTGTTTTGAGTTTGTGTGTGTGTGTGTGTGTGTGTATCACGGAGGGGAATTAGAGAAAAATAACATGAAATCGGAGGGTCCAACTGGAAAGTGGAATAAGAAAAGCAAAGTTAATAGTAATAAAATTATACAAAATGCAAAATAATTAAATGTATAAAGAGAGCTAGATGACGAGAAAAACGCCACAAGTAACCTCGTGTGGATCAGTACATCTGTTGCTGCTTGTCTTCCTTTACATGCCTTTGTAAAAACAAGATAGCGAACACAATAATGTGCAAAAGATAATTGACACAACTATATACGAAAATATACGAAGACTGCAAAGTAGCTATTCAGTTTGGTTTAGGGGAGTTTTTGCATCAACTCTGCGTAAACAAAGTGGTATCGCCCCTCGTATAGAGGTACAGTCGGTCACCTTTCCGACTGGGCCACCTATGGTAATTTCGCTGGGAGTCTTTCGCTCTGATATTAGTAAGATCGCAAACTCCCCCCTCCCTGAATCTGTTGCATATTATGTCCCATAGATGGCGTAGTTAGATTTGTGGGGGGTGGGGGGTGATTATTGTGTAGGAAAGGTTGGTTATACAAAAAAAAAAAAAAATATATAGTTTATTAGCCTTTTGTATAATTTGATCATGGGCGATTTACATATTAATCTTATTTGATTACAGTATTTTACTATCATTTAAATCATTTAATTTTTTACAAAGTAGTTTACAAACATTAACTGGCCATGAAGTTTTGCTTATTTGGCCTATGCCTATTAACTCAAGATAACCGTATTCCGAAAGTAAATTAGTTGATGAACTACCGTAGGTATATATAATAAAGCAAATTACTATGTATTCTATGTAATCCAGAAAAATTGGTGTGTAAAAAATGAAAATGAAGCTGGCAACCGTATTTTATGATTGATCGTATTAACACTCCTCGAGCGGCTAGGTTAATAACTTCTACTATCAGCCCAGCGGGCATATTTACCCTAAATGAGCTTCATTCCATGCTCTTTTTCATGCATAAACAAGAGCCAGAGCGTAATACAATTATGTATCCGTGAAAGGGCGTTAATTGAGCTTTCCAATGACACCTGAACCATCCTTCTACGATCATGGGTTGTCTTGCAACGATCATGCAACATGAAGGAAAAATCCCTAAAATACGGTAATTTCCTGACATATTTCCCTGTCTAGGGAGGCAGTGAGTGTGGATGTGTGTGGAGGTGGTGCCAGTCGCGGCGCGGGAGCTGTGCCAAACGGTCAGAGCCAACCTACGCTTCTCCCACCGCTCAGACTCTCTCTCAGACCCAATTATGTGCTCAACATCGCAACCGAATAAAGGCGGGCCCCGCTCTTTAGGCAGGTGTTCTCTAGACCACCTTAAGTCGGGCCCCGCCAAATAAGGGTTAACGATCTATTGCACAGCTAGATAAGGACTGAAATACTCTGCATCATCATACTTCCGTTACCCCACTGTAGACGTTTATGCTATTTTGACCTCTATTGTCTCATGACAGAAAGTTGAAGATGGTATGGCTCAATTCCTCGCCACCCTAACACCTCTGAAAATGCCACACTTACACCTGTTCAGGCATGCCAACATGTGTCACGATATCAATATATACCCTCTATCTTTATTCTATATTCAAATAAATATATATTTCTGTTCTTACAACATAACAAGCAGGCATGCACACACGCACGCATACACAAACACACATAATGGCTATTGTTATGTCCACAAACTATTACATGAGGTGTCACACAATATTATGCTTATGATATATATCTCAATTGCGTAGCATACAATTAATACTGTTGCTAAATAATGACTTTGCTAAGTGTTCCATGTTACAACCAAAAATAATTATCTATGAAAAGCATATTCACTCCGATAATGATGATTGAGGCACACAATATTCTGAGAGTGTGTGTGTGTGTGTGATTACCAATTATGCCAAGAGTAATGCTTAGTTGACGTAGTTTGTGTTTCCGAGGTTAGAGAGTGATGGTCGACCAATGGCTATCACTGTTGTCAATTGCATGATAATATGTTTTTAGTTGTCTGAGATTGCACAGCATATAAAAGAAAAGACAATGCTGTATTAGTTAAAATAAATAGTACATTTTAAAAAATAACAAATGTAAGGTAGCTTTCTGAAGTCATACGAGTAGGCGAAAGTCTATACTATATCATTAATTATAGCATATCTATCCCCACGACTTATGTGACACCAAATGATAATATGGATTTTAAACAGGTTATATATAGGCCAATAGTAGATGCAAGTTATCAAATATGACAACATTCGATGGCGGGTCACGCAAGTATAATGTGTCTAACACAGAAGAAAAAAACAACAATGCCTTATATCGTGAAAATGACATTGTATGTGGACTTATTTTACTCCATATCATTATGTGTGTATCTGCTCTTTTGCAATCATATTTACAAGCAGCCTCGTAAGGATCAGTAGATATGTTGTTGCTTGTTTTCCTTTTTACTTATTTGCTAAACGTGACATGTTGGGTACACTTATACAAATTGTGTCACAATCGTATGCTAATAACCAGATTATTTCCTTGCTCTACCATGGGTCACACCTATAGATTACTTTACATAATCCGTGCCCGACCTATATTTATGAAAATGGACTGAAACTTGTATTTTGGCTAATTATCTTGCATTATGCTTATAATCCTGTTAACAATATATTTGTGTCGTGCATAACATCACATTTTAGCATGATTCGTTGACATTCCTAATCTCTCGCACAAATATATATGAAGCAAATCGAAATCGCCAGGCTCCACATTGGTGAAATAAGCTTGGCTAATGTATGATGGCTACTGTCTGCATAACATGTAATTCTAAATATTTAAATATTCTTCTGAAGTTATATACTTTTAACTATTTTGTATTGGCATATACAATAGATTTAATGACTATGGTAACGATTCATACAATCATTTAATTGTATTAAAGTCTGTACTACAAACTATTATTACATCTAGCAAACTCAAAATGACCACTCACATCCCTCTTTACAGAATGAAGACCCATTCATTCATACATACTTACACTAATATAGCGCAATCGCTCGCCAGGACAAAATCGACACCTAAATGACACAAACAGAAAACTAATGGGGCTTAACTTGAGAAAGAAAGGGGAACAGAAAAAAGACCCATCTCGCCTTAACCTCTTATAATTTAGGCGACTACTCATATTGTAAACAGATTAGGTTCTCTGAGATAAGGTAATCGTAGGATAGGTTTAACCCCTTCTGTACCGCGATGTCTTTTTCATTTTATTCTAGCTATATTTAGATAATTTTGTGCAGCTTAAGAAGGATCTGTGGTAGAATAAAGGGTTAATTGAGATAGTTCAAAGCCGCTTAATTGCTAGAGGCCTTTTTAAGCTGAAAAATATCGTCTAATAGTAGCTAGAAGAAAATAAAATGACGTCGCCGGTACGAAAGGAGTTAAGAAAGACTGAGTAGAACTATTAACACAATTATGTAATTTAGGTGGTCGCCACGTTCTAAGGATAAACGGTTTACGGATAAAGGAAAAGGACATATTGATATTAGGGAATATTACATAGAAACACACGAAAAATATACAAGAGAATGGATGTGAATTACGTAATAATGATGAAATACGGTAGAAATTCTTATAACTCTATAAGTCTTACATTGAAGGCCTTCGATATGTCTAGCGCAATAGAAAAGGTCTCACCGAAGTCCCGAAAGGAGGATGACCAGGAGTTAGTAAGATATGAAAGAAGATCTCCAATAGAGCGACCCTTAAGGAAGCCATACTGGCGATCTGAGATTAGATTATGAGAAGATAAATGCTTAAGAAATTTGGAAGTAAGAACAGTTTCCAAAACTTTAGAGACACAAGAGATGAGAGCAATTGGACGATAGTTGGAGGGTTGAGAATGGTCACCCTTCTTTGGGACAGGTTGAATGAGAGCGAACTTCCAGCAAGAAGGGAAGACGTTAGAGAAGAGACAGAGACAAAAGAGTTTGCCTAGGCAGGGAGTCAGCACGGAAGAACAGTTTTTGAGTACAACAGGAGGAACACCAGTCGGACCATACGCCTTCTATGTACTAAGCCCAGAGAGGATAGAAAGTACATCTTTAGAAGAGATTAGGATATTAGGCATAAGTAGGAGAGCCCCTAGGGGGGTGGAGAGGGATGAAGAGTACCGGAATCATCCAAGGTGAAGTTTTTAGCGAAAGTTTGAGCGAATAGTTCAGCTTTGTCAGAGGAATAAGTGAAGGTTGTGCCATTGGAGTGGAAAAGGGGAGGGGAAAACGAGGAAGAAAAATTGTCGGACAGGTTTTAGGCTAGATGCTAGAAAGCTTGGGAAGAGCTAGAGTTGGATAGTTCAGTGCATTTATTATTGATGAAAGAGTGTTTGGCAAGTCGAAGAACAGATTTGGCTTGTTTCCGGGCAGAAACATAGGAAGAATGAGATTCTTGAGGTTTAAGGCGTCGGTACCGTTTAAATGCTTCCTCTTTATTGCGGACAGCAGTAGAAAAAGCATGAGTAAACCAAGAATGTTTGCATTAGTCAGAGAGAAAGAAAATGGAATGTATGCCTCCATGCCCGATAGGATTTCCTCGGTAATGCGTTCAGCACTCTCCGAGGGTCCTCAGGCACAGAAGCAAAATTAATTCCATGGGAAATCAAAGAAGTACTGCCAGAGAGCCTCCCAGTCGTCAGCGACAAAGTGCCACAAGCGCCGCCTGCTAAGAGGATCAGGTGGCCGTACTGGAGAGA
Source organism: Paralithodes platypus (assembly GCA_032716605.1). Taxonomy (NCBI): domain Eukaryota; kingdom Metazoa; phylum Arthropoda; class Malacostraca; order Decapoda; family Lithodidae; genus Paralithodes; species Paralithodes platypus. The sequence goes on along the minus strand of CM064510.1, from coordinate 33,251,216 downwards.
TAGGACAGATGACAGAGATAAGTTTATGGTCGGAGGAGCCCAAAGGAGAGAAGAGATCGACAGTATAAGAAGAAGGGTTAGAAGTTAGAAACAAGTCAAGAATGTTGCGCCAATCTCCGAGGCGATCCGGGATACGGGTAGGTTGCTGAACCAACTGCTCTAGGTAATTTAGGATAGAAAAGTCGTAGGCTTGTTCCTCCAGTTGGTCCGTAGAATTAGAGGAGAGCCATTGGTGGTGATGAACGTTGAAATCTCATAAAATGGAGATTCAGAGAAAGGAGAAATGGCTAGAATGTGTTCCACTTTAGAGTTTAGATAATCAAACAATTTGGGAAAGTCGGTAGAGTTAGGGGAAAGACAGATATCACATAAATATTTAATATGAGAATGACAGGCAAGTTTGAGCCAAAAAGTGGAGAATTCAGAGGGGCCAAAATCGGAAATACAAGAGCAAGTGAGTTTATTGTGCACATATGCATAACATCTGCCTTTGGCTTTGAAAGTAGGAGGATACAGAGAAGGGGCTGATGGCAGTTGCTTAAGACACCTGAGTTTCACACCCACTAAATATGTCAGCCTTGGCTGGGATCGAACCCAGGTCAAGCAGATTCACATGTGAGCGTGCTTGCCACTCGATCGCTGTGGATCCAGTGCTGAATGAAATTATCAAGCACTAGTCTCAATAAAATGAATGATTGCAGCCAAAACAATAAGGGTGAACCATAGTCGGGTGGTTCATGGTCGATGTATGAACTATTAACACGGATATTATATGCGATTGTTGTTACAGGAATGAATGGAGGAGGCTTGTTAGGAAGAACATGTGAAGGTATCTGTAACCTTTTAATTGACAAACCTGGAAGGTCATCATCCCCGATGTTGTGAAGAGACTTTGTTGTGGAAGTGTATCATCTGAGGTGAAGTCAATGATATTGAGGCCTGGTGAATGTTGTTCCGAATGTTAAGATACTTGCTTTGGAAGGTGTTTATTGTATTAATTTTCTCCCGGTCATCATTGTTCCCTTTCTAATTTCCCTTGTTAATCCTCCCCATTTATTTAACGGGAATGAAGGGTTGGCTATTAACTGCCTGACTGTCTGTTACACTTTCTGTGGTAGCATTAGCATGACCAGGTGCTGTCTGTTATATACTAATGACTATACTGTTTCAGCGACCAGGTAGATATCAATAGTTCCAGCTGATTGACTTGTGCGACCGTGATTATTTAAACCTTTAAGAATTAATAATTACTAAAGGACGAGACATTGAACACTATCGCATGAGCTAATCAGCTAGACTTATTGACATCTCACCTCAACGTCGCTGAAACAGAGTATAGTGTTCCAGCAGCTCACATAATGGACACATTAACAATACCCAACAGGGTATTACAAACAAATGGTCCTCGGAGTCACCGTCCTACCTACAGATATTATCTGCCATCACTCACAGTGGTTACAGGAGAATTCGCCCCGAAACCAAGTCGCCCCGCTCTTGGACAACGAGTTCGCCCCGTTTATATCCCCCCCCCCCTACCACCACCACCACCACCACCACTCCTGGAGCTTACCACTTATTTCCATCCCTGATGCAAAGAAGGAATTGAGGACATTACTCATTTGTTAGGTTAGGTTCGGGTTAGGTTAGGTTAGGGTTAGGTTATTTTAGGCTAGGTTAGGTTAGGGTAAGGTTAGGTTAGGTTAGGTTAGGTTAGGTTTGATTTGGTTTGGTTAGGTTAGATAGATGAATAGAGGGGGAATTCTTCAGTACCCCTTTAGGGTGGAGGGGGGACATTAACGGGGCGAACTCGCGGCAGGGCTACTTCTCAAAGCGGGGCGAACTCGTTTCGGGGCGAATTCTCCAGTATTCCTCACAGTGCACTCGGTTTATGGTTACGCATATAGTTATTAATGATTATATAGGGTGACAGTCTCTTATCTAACTTATACATTTTACTGCACATAATGTATAGTTACCCTTGCATAGACTTAAGGGCGGACCCTGAACTTTTACTAGTAATTGTCACTTAAATTGTTGAACTGTGCATTGAAACTTTTACCACATATAAATAATCATAATTAATATGTCCTGACCAAATTTCATGAGAATCCAGTCATAAATAAATTTTATATAAATTATATTAATGTATTTTTTATCAAATTTTGCCAATTTTCGAGGTGCTATTCTGAAAAACGTTTTGAATGGACATAGCTGAAATTTAGTAAGCATAATTAGTGGACTTTAATACGTAAATTGGTCATTTAACCCTTATTTAGCGGGTGGTAAGGTATTTTACACTGTACCGCTCAGCGGGCATAATCCCGAAATATTCGCTCAATTTCACTCGCCCTAGCGCTGTTACTCTGGCTCCAATGCGAACGAAACGATCATTTTTGGAAAGAGCAACTCTTCGTCTCCCCATATAAGTCTATGAATGGATGTTATGAATGAGTGTGGAGGGTGGGAAGAGGTGAGGAAGAGGAGGTACTTTTTGGTCTATTTCCCAGGCGCGTTCGGATGCGTTCGCTTTGGCCTGACTTCGGCCTCTCGCGCGTCTACTATTCCTTCGGTAATCGGTCTTATTTTTCTCTTATTTCTCCTTATTTCTGTATTCTCTGTATTATCTCTCTCTCTCTCTTTCTTTATCTCTCTCACTCCTGTCTGTCTGTCTCTCTCTCTCTCTCTCTCTGGCTCGCTCGCTTTCCCTCTCTCGCGCTCCCTTTCTCTCTTCCTCATCCGTATATGTAATTCTCATTATTATTTTCTCTAACTAATCCCTCTATTTCATTTATTTGCTTGTAATATTTCTGTATTATTATATCTTTTTCACTCTTTCTTCAGTTCAGTTTCTGTATTCTCTCTCTTTCTCTTCTCATCCGTATATGTAATTCTCATTATTATTTTCTCTAACTAATCCCTCTATTCATTTATTTGCTTGTAATATTTCTGTATTATTATATCTTTTTCACTCTTTCTTCAGTTCAGTTTCTGCATTCTCTCTCTCTCTCTCTCTCTCTCTCTCTCTCTCTCTCTCTCGCTTGCTTTGCAGGTTTTTGTTTTTGTTTTATATATAATATTATTTCACAACACATTTCCAAATCACCCTATGGGGTAGTGTTGAAGACTCATTTTTTGTTTGTGGTGTTCCCAGGAGGTGCTATCCACATGTGATTGAGGTAGGCAAAAGGCAGTTATGTGATTGAGGTAGGGAAAAGGCAGAACTGCCTATAGCGAGTGTATGAATGGGATTAAGGTAGACAAAAGGCAGAACTGCCTATAGCGAGTGTATGAATGTGATTGAGGTAGACAAAAGGCAGAACTGCCTATAGCGAGTGTATGAATGTATGTATGAATGAATGACATGGATGTATGAGGTGGACCAAGAACCAGATGGATGGATGAAATTCGAAACTTTGATAGACGTATATATCACGGTATACGGTAGAAGTAATTCCTTACAATGTACCGTACATCGTGATATATACGCCTATCAAATTATTGCAATCAATATACGGTATATATATAAATATATATATATATATATATATATATATATATATATATATATATATATATATATATATATATATATATACAATATATATATATATATATATATATATATACTGTATATTGGTGTATATTGATTGCAATCATTTGATAGGCGTATATATCACGGTGTATATATATATATATATATATATATATATATATATATATATAGATACCGTATATGATGGCAATCATTTGATAGGCGTATATATCACGATGTACGGTACATTGTAAGGAATTACTTCTACCGTATACCGTGATATATACGTCTATCAAAGTTTCGAATCTCATCCATCCATCTGGTTCTTGGTCCACCTCATACATCCATGTCATTCATTCATACATACATTCGCTATAGACAGTTCTGCCTTTTGTCTACCTCAATCACATTCATACACTCGCTATAGGCAGTTCTGCCTTTTGTCTACCTCAATCCCATTCATACACTCGCTATAGGCAGTTCTGCCTTTTCCCTACCTCAATCTCATAACTGCCTTTTGCCTACCTTACCGTAAGAAATTTACTGAACGCCTGCAAATAATACGCTAAAAAATGCTTGCAATCAAAATTTCAAACAATTTGAAGGTCTCATGCAATTATATATGTATAGGTAGACCCAGAGAGGAAGAGACAAGAGAGAGAGAGAGAGTGTCGTGATAATAACAATGTTACATATGTATCGTATATATGAAAAAATAATATATACGGTAGGCCTACATATGTTCCCCACAATCATATAATGCCAAGCACAAATATTCAATCTTTCGTTGTTTGTATTACCATAAGAAATTTACTGATCACCTGCAAATAATACGCTATAAAATGCTTGCAATCTCTCTATTTTCTCTAATCTCTCTCACGCCTCCTGTCTCTCTCTCTCTCTCTGGCTCGCTCGCTTTCCCTCTTCCTCATCCGTATATGTATTTCTCATTATTATTTTCTCTAACTAATCCGTCTATTTCATTTATTTGCTTGTAATATTTCTGTATTATTATATTTGTTTCACTCTCTTTCTTCAGTTCAGTTTCTGTATTCTCTCTCTTTCTCTCTATCTCTCTTCCTCATCCGTATATGTAATTCTCATTATTATTTTCTATAATTCCTTTCTTTATTTGCTTGTAAAAATGTCTGTATTATTATATCTTTTTCACTCTTTCTTCAGTTCAGTTTCTGCATTGTCTCTCTCTCACTCTCTCTCTCTCTCTCTCTCTCTCTCTGTTTCGCTTGCTTTGCAGGAATTTTGTTTTTGTTTTATATAAAATATATAATAATTTACTTATCATTACTTACTATATCGTATACACAATAGTAGGTAGCCAACTTACCATAATACCGATACACCAAACCGATCCGCATGCGGTTATGTTTATCACCTGTTTACTAAAGTGCCACCATTATCGATTTTCTTCGAGCCGAATGGAGCGGGAGGGTTACCAATTGAAGTTAAATCCGCTAGCATATATTATTAGATGTAAGACATGATAAATACCACTAGAAATATGAATTGGCAAAATCCATATAATATCACTTCGAAATTGTTCTGAAATTTCAAAACAAAACCGCTAGTGTAAGTCATTGCTGCTAGATCGAAGTAAAGGTCTCTAGATCTAGCGGAAGTCGCTATACGTATTGGCAGTACTGCACACTGCCGACTGCGATACGTTGTTGACATTGTTGTTGATGTTCCAGTGGAGGGATGAACAAAATATTTTCCTTGTCCAATAATAGCTATTTCATAGTCCCACAGGACTTATTTTGATATATTTATCAAATTTACTGAACACCTGCAAATGATATGCTATCAAATGCTTGCAATCAAACTCTCAAGCACTTTCAATGTCACATGCAATTATACAAGTATATATAGGTAGACCCAGAGAGGATTAGACAGACAGAGAGAGAGTGTTGTGATAATATAACAATGTTACATATGTATCATATATATGACAAAATAATATATACGGTAGGCCTACATCTGTTCCCCACAATCATATAATGCCAAGCACAAATATTAAATTTTTCGTTGTTTGTATTACCGTAAGAAATTTACTGAACGCCTGCAAATAATACGCTATAAAATGCTTGCAATCAAACTCTCAAGCAATTTCAATGTCACATGCAATTATAAAAAGGTATATTGTAGACCACAATCTTCGCCAAGCTTCGTTGTTGCTTATATTATCGTGAAAAATTTACCGTATACCCTGGTTATCGTGAGAAATTTACCGAACGCCTGCAAATAATACGCTATAAAATGCTTGCAATCAAACTCTCAAGCAATTTCAATGTCACATGCAATTATAAATGTATATATAGGTAGAGAGACAGACAGAGAGAGAGAGGTCAAGAACATCTGCTAGGTGTGATTTTTCCCTGGGAGGGAAGAGAAGATTAGTTAGGGGCGTGCCCTGGCCTACATCAGAGAAAGAGAGTACCAAGGAGTACAAAGGTGTAGAAACAAAGAGAGTGAGACAGAGAGAGAGAGAGAGTGTCGTGATAATATAACAATGTTACATATGTATCATATATTATGATAAAATAATATATACGGTAGGCCTACATCTGTTCCCCACAATCATATAATGCCAAGCACAAATATTCAATCTTTCGTTGTTTGTATTACCGTAAGAAATGTACTGAACGCCTGCAAATAATACGCTATAAAATGCTTGCAATCAAACTTTCAAGCAATTACAAGGTCACATGCAATTATAAAAAGGTATATTGTAGACCACAATCTTCGCCAAGCTTCGTTGTTGCTTATATTATCGTGAGAAATGTACCGTATACCCTGGTTATCGTGAGAAATTTACCGAACGCCTGCAAATAATACGCTATAAAATGCAAAGGACATTTCTTGTAGAGTGCAATTTTGAGGACGTAATGTGCTCTGAGAGAGAGCGGAGCGGTGATTAGAGCATAATGTACCTCCTGACCGCTCGTCACAGCCGCCGTGGACCTACTACAGGGAATTATATAAGGAAATTACCGTAGTTTAGGGTTTTGCACTCGTGTTGCACGATCGTTGAAAGACAACCAATGATCGTAGAAGGATGGTTCGGGTGTCATTGGAAAGCTCAATTTACGCCCTTTCAGGGATACATACTTGTATTACGCTCTGGGTCTTGTTTATGCATGAAAAAGAGCACGAAACAACCCCATTTAGGGTAAAAAAAAAAAACCCGCTGGGCGGCACAGGGAAATATACTCCACCACCCGATCGTAAGGTGATAAAATGCTTGCAATCAAACTTTCAAGCAATTATAAAATATAAATTGTACTTACCAACACCCACACCAGTATGTTCTTCGTCAGGAACGTCTTCAATATGGTCAACGGTCTGTCCAACATCAACCTCAACATCAACCCCACGCAAATTATGCTTGGGATGAAAGCCTATGATCGGGTTATTTTCGTCTTCCGAGTCATCCACACTACCAAAACTCTCACCCAGACATTCGACGGTTTCATCCAACAGCTTATTAGAAAGTTCTGAAGAGTTCAGCATGATATCTAGTTCCTGGGTGGTAAGCCGGGCGTGGTTAGTAGGGTGGCGCGACGCACTAGGGATGGCGGCCACCGAATCGAACACGGGCAAATCTTGACCTTCCATTATGGCTGCTTGAGGGTCACTGAGTCACGGTCACGCAGTGGGGATATGTGGGTGGGCCCTTGTAGTATACCGCCTGACCACCAGGTTCCGCTTTCCACCTAAATTAGGGTGGGAATACACCCACGGACTTAAGTCCGACCCCGCCATTTAGTCCAATTATCTCGTACCGGACTTAAGTCCGACCCCGCTAATAAAGGGTTAATTATTGTCTATGTAATAAAAATAAAAGCGCTGTGAGCTAATACATTTGCCAAAAAAAAGATTCTCTCCCTATTGGACAAAACAAAATAAAAATTGAAAAAATATTTTTGACTTAGAAAGATTTACA